>LPNX010835061.1:468006-516242 GCA_001517045.1 Pseudotsuga menziesii
ACTTGCTCTGAACCCCCCGAGCCACAAGGACAAAGACTTGTCACAGTGTTTTCTCTACATAAGCTAGTTTACTTTCCCCTCCACCATAAGCTGCCTACTTATTCGATGAGTTTAATACTTATAGTATTTTTCCTAAGACTTTGTCATTTATGAGCCACCTGCTCATTATTACTCCACAATGAGTCTCAACTTGATTTTATGGAAGATGCCTCTTGCATCACTTGAGCCTTCATTCAACAGTTTTGACACTTGGGATTTTCTTTCGACACTTGACATTTCTTTTGTGGGTCAGCAAACACTACAACAACTACTTCAGTTTTGATCATTATTAAATAATTAATAATTCTTTTACATTTATTTTGACCTCACTTGGTTGAAATCTCAAAAAATAATAATTTAAAGTCTTTAAAATAAATAAATATTGGGGTTCTTAGGTGTGTTACATAAATTTTAGATGATTTGGACTTTTGCCAACTATCATCATCAAATAGACTATATAATTTTTGGTCAAATTGTTTTTTTTTCATTACAAATATTACATTTTTGAATGTATAAATAGATTTAGTGCCCTCAAATACCCCAGTGTATAAATAAATTTAGTACCCTCAACTACCCCTATTACACTTGGTTTATGTAATCTCAACAATAATATATTTAATTTCCAAAAAACCTCTAAATTTTTAATTATATAAATCAAAATAATTTAATATTACAACTCCTAAAACAATGCCAAGCCACTCGGCTTCATACTTACTCTAAATTCCTTAATTCCATTCCTTCATCCACAATTAAATCAAAATTCCATTCCTTCCTTCATAAGAAAGGGAGCATCTCATTCATACGTTCTAGGCAGGAAATAATAAGAAGGAAGCATCTTTTTTAAGATGAACGAGGACAAATAACTTTCACTTTTTCAAATTGAGTCAGGACGAATAACTTTTTAAATGGTTAACCTTTCTCAAGTTTCTGGCCATTCAACTTCTTTCATCCTATTTTTGGAGGTGGGCTCAGTGTAAGATTAGTGAGTTTATTATTTATCATATAATTCATCCTTGTTGAACACAAGCGTTTTGCAATGCCAGTTTTATCTGAGAATCCTAAGAAAAGAAATTGAAAGTGTTGGGCGATAGGAATATGTGAGTTCCCAATCCATGCATATATATATATACAGAGAGCGCGCTTCTTGATTCAGTTTAAGTCTTGAGAGCGAGCAGGCACCACAGCAATTTCATCCACTCAAGGCAGGTGTGTATGGTATAATTCATTATTGTATGTACTGTGAATTAATAAACTGTTATAATTTTTTATTTTATTTTAACTTTAGGTTGAATTCTACTTCAATATATATTAAATATCGGACCTTGATAAACTAGGTAATAAGAATGTTTTTTTGATATTTCTTATAAAGACTAACAACTACTGAGGATAATGAAGCTATGGATGATAGTTTTCCAGATGAATACCTCTTTGCTATATCTACAAAGACTCCATGGTTTGCTGATATAGCCAACTACTACAGAGAACACTGCAAAATTGTCAGGAAAATGCAACCTATACATGATAAAGGGCTATTAGTTCAAACAAGGATTGGATTCTATTATAAAAAGGTGCATAAGAGAGGATGGCCTTAATTAGCCTTACCCACCATACTAGGTAGGCTGTACCCCTCAACCACCCAATTGGCCCAATCAACAACTGATAAAAAGGAGCCGGAACCATATATTAAATATTTTAAAAAATTATTTATAAAGAAAATTGAAGCTATTTGATATAATAAAAAAATAGTTTTCACTGATAACTCCATGTAAAATGAGCTATTTAAAATTAATTTTTTGATTGAAAATGCTAAGTTAAGAAAAAAATCTTAAGAAATTAGATCTGTTTCTGTATTTAGTAAAGGATGAATCTATACTGATTAAGATGCAGTAAGCTAAACTCTGTACCATTTGCATCTGAAATCAGGTGAGTATTTTGGCCAAAATCTGGTGGAAATTGTTCAAAGGGTAGTTTTCAGTGATTTGAATTGCATAAACTGGGTGCCCCACGGGTAATCAAGGGTGCTGAATCCATTTCTACAATAAAAATTGCAATTTTAACACTGGAAATTTCATTTTCAACAACAAATCGTGTTGCTGGATTCTGGCCAAACTTACCAAAGGTGCAAATGGTATAGAGATTAGCCAACTCCTATTAAGACCTTCCATAAATAAATAATGCACAAAGAATATTGGGACAGGTGAAGTTGTTTATTCAAGTCACATAATACATAGAGTATTGTGTGGTAGGTTAAATTGTTTCTTCAAAAGAAAAGATTCAAATAACTTTGTCAATTGCAAACTATAATAAGAAATTTCAAAAAGAGATAAAGTCCATTCATTGCATACCTTGCAATGGAACTTGCATTTGTTGTTTGGCATAGTAACTCTGTGAAATCTACAAGAGCCATAGCTTTCATGAAAAAATAGAATGTGTTATTCTAACAACTCAAAATAGCATATGCCTATCCCAAAATTCATAATACTATGCTTCCTTACTCCATAATACAAGAAATGAGATGATCTTTCCTACCATTGATAAGATGCCACAATCCAATATACCTTGTTAGCTCTAGCTTTAGCCTTCATTTATCAAAATATGTCATGCACTGTGCAATATGATATTTAAGTACAAAAATATATAATATCTCATAGTGAAAGTTCCATAAATCGTTATTCTTCAACTCCTACAACATATAACAAAATCCTTGCAGGAATGTGGCCTGCTTTCAACAATCAAACGATGGATACTGTGCTTCTAATCAAAATATATCCAAAACGATGCATACTGTGCTTCTAATCAAAATATATCCAATAACACCATAGAATGAACCAACAAACCCATTGCCCAAATGAAAACAGAAATACAGCCTGCGTTACAAAAAAAACCTTTATTTTCATAACCCAATTCAAATCCAAGCTCCCATTGATATCATCTCTTAACCAGTCCCAGTCCTTGAACACCAAATCTAATTGAATTTACCAGGAAGGACGATGACTCTAATTGAATTTACCAAGGACTATGAGTGAGATTTCATGCTCAAACTAAAACTTAGAGAAAAATTGCTCTCATGGAATCAACACAAATTATGGCATTTCTAGGGTGTACTTTTATGTAGGCATTGTTGCTTTATCTTCAAGTAACTGTGATAGAGCTTCAATTAAGCTTGTTGTATCAGCCTACATATACCTTTATATTGTCTGTTTCTTGGTGTATTCTTTCAACAAAATTTGGATCTAAAATTTCTTGAAATTGTCTGCTGTGATTTGTTTTAGATAGACTTGTTTTGGATACGCTAGCAATTTTTTTCCAGACCATTTGGCATTCTGAAATACAAATGGGTAATTTTTTCAGCGGAAAGGTATGATCAATCCAATCTGTATTCCTTATATTCTCTTGGAAGCATTCAGGATTTCTGGTTCAAGGATACCTCTCTGTCCTGTCATGTCTAGAATTTTTTTTTTTCCAATGGGTGGGATGGATATGGTAAGGCAATTAAAACTCTGCAATGCAAGTGTTGTTGGTAGTCAACTCACTTACAGATTTTACAGAAATCAAGAGAGTCTTGGCAAATCATAATCAATTTTTTGAGTCCCAGGTTTTGAGAGAGATCTTTTAAGGTTAAATGTGTTTCCTGAATTTTGGCTTTATACTAAACTATGAATTTCCAATCTATGTGGTATGTGGTTTGAATGTTTAGTTCCTCATCCTCCAATTTGTTGTTAAAAAAATTATACCTCATCGAGACAGGAATTTGACTAACAAATTGCCCGTGATGAAGTGATTTACCAGTCAACTACAGTCCAAAAATCTAAAAAACAGTCAGGATTTTGCTTTAAAATTGTTAAAAACGAGTTGCAGAGTTGTCAAAACTGTCAAATTTGACTAGCTGTATCGGTTTCAAATTTCTACTCTCCCCCTAAGAGTGTACACTGATTCATGTAAAAATTAAAGCTTAGCAGTTTTTCTAAGATTGCAAATTCTGTGTTTATAATTTGTAACTTCTATTTCTGTTAGCATTTGCTCATATTATCCTTTAATGTTGTGTTAGACTCCATCGATTGAAGGTTCTGAGCAGTCGGTCTCTCATGGAAGTGTACATACTATCACCAACCATCAAGAGTGGGATGCAAAAATATCCGAGGCAAACAGAACTGGAAAGATTGTAATTTCCTTCAAACCTTTTCATCTGTGAGAATGGGTTTGTCTTGTCCTTTTCTTTCAGAATCATTTACTTCTTCTCATATGCAAAAATCAATCGAAAAATGAATTTAAACACCACTATAGACGTTCTTGATCGTCGTTCAATGCTTGCACATACCATAGATTCTTGAGTTTAATTATACACATACCATAGATTCTTGCTACATTCTTGCTACAGGGCTCGCTCGTTATTTTAGTTCAGTTATTCATACACAAATGATCGTCATTTCCAGGTAGTTGTTGATTTCAGTGCAGCGTGGTGTGGTCCCTGCAAAATGATAGCTCCCTTATATATTGAGCTTTCTCAGAAATATCCACAGCTCATCTTCCTCAAAGTGGACGTTGATGAAATGCGTGTAAGGGAATCTACTCTCTTTATAAGTTCTTTAATAATTTACTATTTTGTTGTGAGATGCTTGTTTGTTTTAACATGTTGGTTCTAAGTTCCAAGGTAAAAAATGTTGAAATAATTTGTATGTTTCTATAAGCTCCCAATTGTTAAAGCACTGCTCCCAATTGTTAAAGGCATTTTTGTGGTTAATTAAAAAATGTTGAAATAATTTGTATGTTTATATAGGCTCCCAATGCTCCAGTTAAAGCATTTTTGTGGTTAATTTCCCTATTGTTAAAGTAAGAAGGTGTACATTTTTTTTAATGTAATTCATTTATGTATAGTTTATGGTGTTGATTTATAAAGAAGTTTAAATTGTAAAAAGTAGAGTCAATATATTGTAGTTATTGCCTTGTGGGGTATGTGGTTTATAGGTTTACCATTATAAAAATGATATTTAGTAAAAATATGATTTTTTTACTTGAAAATATGTATTGCGAGGAGGTTCAACAAAATGATTTTAGTAGATATTTATCAATATAGAGTGAAAATTAGGGAGTTTTGGTAGGTATTATTAATATATAGTGAAAATGAGGGATATTTTGTATTTATCAATATATAGTGAAAATGAGAGATATTAGAGGTATTAGCAATATATAGTGAAATTAGAGGTATTATTTAATATCCCATGAACAGTATGGCATAGTTTCATTGAGTGAAGACCTTGTGAGATAGGGGAGTCCTTTGATTTTGCAACGATTAAAACCGTTTCTACCGAAATAACTAGCGTAAATAACACATATACTTCATAAATGAAGAAAATAATATATAATTGATGATATAAAATATGATGATTTACAAATAAGCATGTAGCATTATATATAGGGCTTATGTGGTGACTTTTCACCAAAGGGTTTCTTAGTTAAATACAATTAATGTTTTGTTTTATTTTATTATTTATATTATTATATATTATTAATTATTTTAATATTTTATTTGTTACATTGTCTTCCAATTAAGTGAAGCTTTGTCCTCAAAGCTTGTTGAAAATAAGGCTTACATATGATTGTTTGCTTGTAATGTCATCTCTCGACTTTTTGTGTTAGTAATTGCGACACTTGATGAAACAAGACAATACGAGTTATGAATTCCCAAGAAAAAATGTCGCATCATTTATGAAGTTATCCATCCAAGATCTATCTTTATTGGAGTTGTTTGTCGATCACTTTGTTGGATGGAAGTTCTTGTTTTCTGCTTAGTTTGTTGATTTCGTGTTCTTTCTCTTATGAAATCATAACTCCTTTGTTTATGTTCATTTTGACCCTATCGTTGGCCAAAATTATTTTTATAATTTCGGTGTCGATAAAGAATTTTTGTTGTTTATTTTTTTACTTGATTGGCTTCTTGTTCATCAACTTGAATTTTTTTCCTAAGAGTCTAGATGCTTCCTTCTGGATTTGCTCTAATTTATTCTCGAAGAGCTTGTTATCATACTGAATCTTCTTGAACTTTTCTTCTTACAATTTTTCATTATCTTTAAATTTCTTAATTTGTCTTTCTAATTCTTGATTAAGATTTCTCATGCGATGATTTCCTCCTTGTTTCTCCAGAATTTTTCCTTCGAAGTCTTCATTAGAGTGCTCTGTCTTCCAACTATTTTTCAATTTCTTGATCTTCGTAACTAATGTTTTGTTATGGTTTCTAAGTGAAAATACTTCTTTAGTATTGCTTGTTAATGTGTTAATGATTTTCATCATTTTCAACTTGTGTACCTTTTTTGTGTCACCATATTTCTGCAAGAGTCCTTTCATCTGTTGTGGATGCCGACATATCTCTGATTCATGACTTTCTAGCTTTCTCTGGACTTGCACCAATTCATTATTTTTCTCCATGATGAGCTTGCTTATACGCTTTATTTCTTCTTATAAATTGTTGTTGCTTCTATAAGGTGATTTTTCATAATTCTTTGACCTTTTGATATTATCTTCAAGGTTTTGCTTGTGACTCTTTAAATGTGATATTTTATCATCCTTATCTGATAACATTTTCTTGAATTTTTATTATCTTTCCAACCTTTGATTTTGGTCTTTAAAGCTATTCAATTCTAATGTTCTGTTAACGTATTAAACATTTTTTGTTTATTAATTTCAAATTGTAGAAGATGATTGGTTGCTTTATATCGCTCTAGCTCACCCAATACTGCTTTTAGCTGCAACTGCAATTCTGATTATGTAATCACCATAATTCACGACTTCTGGTGTTCTTTTATTTTCTTCAATAATAATCGCCACAACTAGTGCAAAAATAAAATATAGTCTTTAGATCTTCTTTTGACCCTTTGACTTCTTTTATTCTTAAAACTTATTTGTGGATTATGTGTAGATTAGGTGGTTGGGAGGAATGATTATTACCTTCCCCACTGTAGTTCAATTCGCACTTGCTCCTTGGTAGTCTTAAGACTTCTTATGCAATTCTAGATTTCAAATATTTTACTTTATATTCTAACTTTATTATTTGCTTTCACAAATGCTTCCAATAAACCACATGTTGTTTCTTTGTTGGAAATTAAACCATGTATTGTTATTATTTGTACGAAATAATTAATTAATTCGAATGGATGACCAAAAACCAAATTAGACAAAGTCTAGATTATGGCCAAAGGCCCATAACCAAGCCTAAGAAGGGGTTCAGATACCAATGTAACGATTAAAAATAGTTTTTACCAGAATAACCAACATAAATAACACATATACTCCATGAACGAAAAATGATTTACAAATGAAGATGTAGCCGCCATATATAGCACTTATATGGCGACTTTTCACAAAAGGGTTATGTCCCTTAGCTAAATATAATTAATGCTATGTTTTATTTTATTATTTATATTATTATATATTATTCATTATTTTAATATTTTATTTGTTACAGATTCACACATTTTATTAATATGAACAAAATATGTTGTAGGATGGTTGAACTCATAGATTATATTGATTGCAAGTGATTCTTTATATATCTTTTTTTTTCAATTGGAAATACGCCAACATCTGCTATTTCAAATAATCAAGTTAGGACTAGAATTACATGTCTAGTAAAACCATTACATAGTTAATACATAGGGGCTCAACAAGAGCATCATGTCACTTACAAGATTTAAATTTTGGAGAAGGTAACAATCATTTCTCCGAGACACCCAAACTACACTCAATATACAACTTTATATAAGTTTTCTTATAACCAAAATATGGATGACTAAATGATAATTTACAATTTCTATATAAATTTTTAGAAATTTAATTAATAATAATAATATTATTATAAAGATATTAAAAAGTCAAAATATTAGGATAATGACTTTGCCCATCTAACATGCAACTCATCATTATCATAAGCATTCCTACCCAATCTTCCCCAATAGTGCGTTAAATGAAATCAAACTTTAATGTCCCAATGCATGAAAAGATGATGCAAAGGCAAGGGCTCTAGGGAATATTTTCCTCCAAATTAAAAAAAAACAAGGATTACCAATTCATATATTGGGTAGTTCATATGAGGTGCATACATTTCTACAATTCAACAACATCTAGAGAAGGCAAAAGATGATGGTCGAGGCTAGACTCTGCCAAGCATTTCTCTGGGAGCACCTAAAGGAGGATAACTAGATTATGTTGGAAATCTATGTCCAACATTGAGCACGGTGGAGAAGGTTGAAGCGAACTACGATGATGCAAAGGATGATGCAGTGGAGATGAATCGAGAAAAGTTATATCAAGTCATGTTCTCATGCGAGAATTTTGACTTAAAATTGGAGTTACTTGTGAAAACAATAAGAATTTGCTAGCAACTGTGACTCAAGCTCCTTTCTCAGAGAACAACTGGACATAGATACGCCTTAGGGTTTGGACTGTGAATTCCCCCTATCTTTGTTTTGAAAAGTTAATTAGTCTAATGAAACACTATTATAAAAAACTTTGTATCTAAGCTTTAATTGTAGAGTTAACCTATGGACTTTGTTTGTAAAATCATTAGTCTAAGTTAGTGGCGGTGAAAGGATTATAATTTTGGTGTATTTGAGGTTTCTGGTTATGTCATGAAGGAGTTGCAACTTCATGAAAGGGCCTGATTTTGCTTAAATATGACACTGCATGGCTAACTTTGACTCCCATTAGTTTGCATGTGAGATATAACGCTCATGTTGAAAGATGCCTGCAATTTAAAACCATTTTTTTCTAGAAGTGACCGATACACTTGTGATCCCTATCATAGGCATTGATGAACTCGATATCCAATAGTTACTCCATGATCTTTTCCATATTAGAATTTAAAGTGGTTGTCATTGTAAGGCTGTTCAATAATGTGTTACTTAACCTTGTCAAGTGGGAGATTTATGGACATTTCTTAGGTTCTGCTTGCATATAATAAAAACAGACCATGAATTCGAAAAAGGTTGTTGTTCATGTGAATGGATTTTGCAGTCTTGAGGCTTTTAGGTGGTTGGGATTAGTTGGTATACTCATGAGTAGAGATGGCTCCTAGTGGTTAGCGGGGTCTGCTCCAAATGAACATAACCAATTGCCATTGAATACCTATGACAACATCCAATCATCTAATCTATTTAAAATAAATGTTGTCCTTAAGGATATAATCTATTACTATAAGCTCCACATTGAATGTGTTTGTCACATAGGATATTGATGAGGAAGCATTCAAAGGTATCAAGATGGAGGTCCAATCATTTAACATGTTTCATATCTAGGTTGTTCATTGTAGGACCAAAATCAATCATAAGTTATAACTAGGACCTTGTGTTTTTTTATAGAAAAAATTGTAGTAGGGATTTTGTCCTAGCTACGTGTAGAAATGATTACCTTCCGTCTATAGGACGGAAGTATAGGGTCTCTATGGATGGGAGAGAAAACTTGCATGAAAGGGTTAGTGAACCAAGCAAAACCTGCATCACACTGTTAATGGAGGACTTGCAAAACAATGTGAGCAAAACCACCTGCAAATAAAACAATCTACAAAACTAAGCTACTAACAAGAAACACACATTATACCTTCTAGTTTTGATGAAATGGGCCACCATGCCCTAGCTCAAGGTGCTACCTCTCAATGGAATGGGGATTGGCTAATGGAGCAAAGGGAGCAAGAGGGGTGAATGGCTTGAGAGAAATGGGTCTCAAGGCACTCACACGGGCAAAGTAACGATAGGAAAATGATGAGTCTTTTGAGAGTGACCCCCACCCTTCTATTTATAGCTTTTTCTAAGTTTTTAGGGTTTTAAGCCCTTGGTCAATGCTTTAGCCCCTTTTTGGACTTTAAGCCCTTTTTGGCCATTCTTTAGCTCCTTTAGGGGTTTTAAGCTCCTTTTAGGGGTTTTAATCCCTTTTTGGAAGTTTTATCCCCTTTGAGAGCTAGTTTGGCTCTTTTTAGGGGTTTTTAAGCCCTTTTTGTGTTTTTTGAGCCTTTGCAAGGGTGTGGGGGTCAATGGAGAAAATAAAATGGATGTCTTTGTGTGGCGTAGGTCATGTAGAGCTAATCGAAGGATTTGTTGGGTTAACAGATTGCCCCCTAATGTGTGAGGGCAAGAGCTCATCGTATGGCCGACGGACATCATAGGATTTTCTGGGGAGAGGCAGTGCTTCCTGGGCTGGGACATGGTGGATTTTGGTTTTTGTATTAATATGGTTCCCATCAATGGGTGAGATACAAATAATGTGTGACATGTATATGGACGAGACGGGCATCTTCGTGCTCATGACAATGCCAAAAGAATAATGTGATCTAGGCTCTAAAATGCAAGAATCGATCATGTACAACTGTTGTTACATAGTGGTTGCCTCAATAAGAGTCTGAAATACAATACATATTTGAATAACTGCTACATTAAACCCATGGCATTCTCATGGAATGCTATATTTTTATAACTGGTGGTCTGTTGGATCTGAAACGGTACATAAGTGTAGGGACTCAGTGATGGAGAGTCAAAGTCTTTGTGGTACAATATGTTGCATCAATCATGAATCTATACCGAAGCACTGCTTTGGGGCTTCTGAACACCGTCTCCAATGCAACCCGGAAATCACAAGGGTCATGAACATGTTTGGGTCTCTCAATAGACTCCTCAATGTGCTAGAGTCAGGTGACATCCGAGGTCTTTGACCAAATACTGCACGGACCAATACCCTATATCTCAACGATGCGATGATGGATCTGGAGTCGAGCACGTGAGATACAACCATCCCAAGAGGCACTAAGGACTCCTCTCGAGTGGTCCAAGGAACTCATCAATGAGGTTAATGAAACCAGGATACAGGGACCTCTGAGTCTATCTTCTGGAATACATGTGTTGTCGTCGACAGAAGGAGACCTGCAACTGATCAAGGCGATGATGTTTCCCTAACCAGAAGTGTGAGGGAGATAACCAAGGGTGTGAGACAATCTGGGGACTAACACACTGAATTGGGGAACAGGGCCAGAAGGGGTACAGAGGACTCAAACTTCCTTTGTTTAGAGTATGATGACAGGGATGACCTAGCAGCAAATCAAACATGACTCATAGGAGGGGAATCATAACTGTAATATCGGGAATGTAACTGCAGATGGGAAATACTTGGGGGAGGTAGATACTTTTAGTATTCATGGGATCCAAGGAAGACTCATTGCAGGATACTCTAAACAAAGACGACCCAAAGGGGGAATGGTGCCAAACTATAACATGTGGGGTGGTGTCTAAAGACACCGGTGTGGTACGATCTCATGGATTTTTAGCGAGCCCAAGAAAGTAAATGCTAGATGGTGCTTTCAATTTTAGAGAGTCTGAAAGCATGAAGAAGACTCCACTGGGGGCTCTTTTTCGTTGATAGTCTCCTGTGCCCAAAAAAGGATAAAAGTGTACATAGGAGAGCTCTCCCATCCTTTAAGGGATGAGAGACTTCTTTATCGTTGGTAGTCCAATCAGGCCGGAAAAGGTTAAACCTATACTAACTGGACGGTCATTCAAATACTTTTATGAGCATGAATGAAACCAAGTTTGCTCAACGATCTTTTCTTTATGAGAAAGCTAGAAAAGAGCTTAAAGACAACCCACGATGATATTTTTCGTAGAGTTCAGTCCCAATGCCCGAGAAAGCATAAAAGGATGCAAAGGGAAACGCTCTTGGCTTGAATGTGCCAAGGTGGTCCTTTTCATATGGTAGTCTACATGGTTCACAAAAGGAGATAAACGAAGCTATGTAGACGCCCTTTCCGATACTTTAACGAGTGGGAGAGGAAGCAAAGATGCTCGACGATCTTTTCATTCTTTTAGGAGTCAGAAAAGGGCTTAACAGAAACTCTAGTATGGTCAAGCGATCGAAGGGGCACTAATGGTGCCCCCCTTTCGAGACAATGGACAGTGGTCCAAAGGTCATCCGTGCAGTATGGATGGAGCAAGTGGCTCTTGAACATACCAATACATGCATGGGATGGGTCGCGGCAAAGGCATGCGAATAGGCGCGACAAAGGCACGCAGACCGAGGTGGCTCTCGGACAAAGGTCAGGAGAGACTTGTGTGACCAACCTGTACCAACTTGGGGTGGACGGATTGGATTGTTATATGCTAAATAATAAAATGAGAGGGTGAAAAAATATTGGATGATGCATGTAGACAGTTATGTGCCAAATGCATGCAAAATGATGTGCCTTCCAAGAGATTGTCCGGAACCCCGCATAAGTTGCAGTGGACGGATATGATGCAAGTATAAGTCTGGAGACTAGCATATGACGCAAGTACAGGTCTGGAGACATTTGTATAACAAAGTGGTACATAAATCGAGGTAACTCTTGGGAAGTGGACCTGAAACTCACTTACTGATCATGAGACTATGGTCTCATTGAAAGATAGAGGACGAAATTCTGAAACCAATGGTGCAAACGACGTCTCAAACGGACTCCGTATGGCCCAGTTATGTGAAAAAGAAGAAAATAGGTCAAATGGGGCCTATAAATGGGTGGGGACCATGTGGCAAGTGTCGTTGTCACTATTCACTGCTGAGTTGGAGAGGAGGGCCTCAAACTTCTTTTGTTGATTTCTCCCATTTTTACCAGGGGTTTTTCGATCTATGACTTGCAGGTAACAGTTCTTGCAAAATCTATCTTTTTCAGTGGTTTACTTTTTGGATTTGCTCACTCGGGGACCCTCTGTGAGCCTACTAGGGCTTCCACGAGTCGGGTCGCTCTTTTCATGGGAAAAGGAGCGAATGGGTCGCTTGTTCTTCCCGTACAGGTGCGACTGGGTTGCTCCTGTTTGGCCAAACAATGTGACCTATTGGAGCGACCTGGTCCTAGGGTGGCTTTTTTACTGAAAGCTGTGGCTGATAGTTGTTTTATTTTAGTGCAGGATGTCTGAGACTGTGTAGCGAGAGAGAGACTGCAAAGACCTCCGGGAGGAGGCTTTAAGAGACGAGAATGTGCAGAATGCGTTGGCCCGTTGTGGATTGTTGAAGTTCATGTAGATTCCGCTGATGAAGAGTTTGCGTCTACTACTTCAGAGGCTTGTGAGTTTCTGGGATGTTGGAGAAGAGGTTTTTATTGTACAGGGGCAGCAGATTGAGATCACGCTGCGTGATGTGTACTTTTTGACTGGGCTCCCAATGTTGGGAGTTGTTTGTGACTTGGTGCTGATACTGTCTCGTGGGGAGACGCTGGAAGATCTGTGTGATAGGCACTGTTATGCTACCGCGTATGTGTGTGGTTCACACATCTTGTTGTGTGATATTGAGGAGCTATCGAGACGGGTTGTTGCAGCGATGGTGCTGCGTATCTTGGGTTCATCTGGGAACCACAAGATATCAGGAGGAAAGCTACAGATGGTAGCGTGTGCCATGAGTGGCACTTATTATGGATGGGCTCAGATGTGCTTCCTTGTGGTTCGGCGTGCACTGAACCATGCAAAGGAATCTGGCAGAGACTTTTGTTTTGACTCTTTTTTATGTGCTTTCTTCTTTGAGAAAGTACCGACTCTGCGTCTGCATCAGGTAGCGCGGGAGAGTGGTCTGCGGATGCGTAGATGGTGTGAGATGATGGTGTGTGAGGGAGGTGGCAGAGTGGGTTGCTTCTTCACACATAAAATTGTTGGATCAGTGGCGGAAACTCCTAGTGGTAGTTGAGGAGTATCCTTATGCAGGGATGAACTACCATGGAGACCCTGAGATGCCTTGGCCTCCAGGCCAGGCCTGGGGACCAGCTGGTATGTATATGTAATGTTTTTGTGCTCATATTTATACATAAAGTAGTTTAGTTGGTTGATAGTTGCCTAGACTGATGATGTCCTTGTTTTCATGTGCAGATATTGGTCCTCGTCCGTCACCCAGTTATCAGAGGCGGGTGGTCGCGGTTGAAGGGCCAGGGGTCCCTGCAGGGAACCCCCGTAGGTGACGGCGGGAGCTGGACACTGTTATGCCGCAGTTGGAGCGACTAGCGGAGGGGATTTTTTATGAGGGATGGCAATGCTTAGACAATGAGTTGATTTCTTCCTGCTTCAATGTTCCTCTTGAGTGGACTCCTCTGATGAAGAGGATTGTTGTGGCCTGCGAGTATGTACGCGCAGCAACACGAGGGGATGCTCCTGTGGAGGACAATGAGTCCTCCGAGGAGGATGATGACACCGAGCTAGATGATGAGGATGAGTCTAGGTCTAACTAGCAGCTAGTGGGGCTGCCCCTAGTACGTTGGTGCACTTAGGATTTTTGTATCGCGATGTATATTTAGCTGAGAAAGCATATGTAGCTTCTCATTTTGAACTGGACATATTTTGAACATTGGATATATATATATATATATATATATATATATATATATATTTTACGTACGTGGATGCACTTTTATGGTTTTTATGCATGAGTCTTTTTATGATGATGTGAAAAAATGCCTAGATGATGTATTTTTACATGTGTATGCATATTTATATGTGATGATGCATGATGCAGTTTTTTGTATGCTTCCTATATGCTATGATGAATATGCCAGTTTAGAATGTCATTGGCCATTTGATCTGCTACACTATTGAGGTTCCCGGGAACATGTGTGAATGTGATGGATTCAAATGTTCTAACCATCTGTTTAGTGCGCAGGAATTTTCTAAAGAGGCAGGGATCGCGTACCTGGTAGCAGTTGTTCAACTGGAAGACAAGCAATTGAGAGTCTAAGAAGACATCGAGGTGTCAAATACCTAACTAGAGGGCGGCGACCAAGAGGCTAGTGACACTATCATACTTGGCCTGGTTGTTGGTTGCAATTCCTACACACATTCCGTCGATGTGAATCAACTCATGTGACGGGGAGTAGATGACCCATGCAGCCAAGGCGAGGTTTGGAGACCATTTGCTTGCTCCATCAGCAAATCCAATGTATCGACATGAGGTAGGATCCATCTAGAGCAGTCAAGGAAACAATATGTAAGACTCACTTCAAAAAATGTGTAAAAAAAAAGGATAAGACTATGCTACAAATGACTCATTGGTGATGTTTAAGTGTAAAATATCTTAAGGTAGAGCCCATTATGGGAGTTCTCCAAGAGTTGTCCATCATAATCAACAAGAATATATGCCCCTTTTCCAATGCAACGGTGGACGACATATGGGCCATACCACATTGACTCTAAATTTCCTTTGCCTAACTTATCATTGGCCTAGTCGTAAACCAGAACCAAATCGCCTTCGTTAAAGGTGCGTGGGTGGACATGGGAGTCATAATAAGATTTTGACCGTGTTTTCGCTACTTCGATGGCTTGGAGGGCAGCCCGACGGTCCTCTGCGATTTTGTTCAAGTTGGAGGAGTCGTTCTTCCAAAGGAAAAGTATTGGGAAGGAGTTCCACAACGAGGCCGAGTGATGGGATCTGGCACTCTATAGGGAGTACTGATTCAACACCGTGTACTAAATGGAAAGGGGTAAAACCGATGGCGGTTTTTGCGGATGTGCGATAAGCCCATAGGGCAGAGAACAGCATGTGGTGCCAATTGGTTTTATAGTTTCCTACCATCCTTTGGAGCATTGTTTTGATGATTTTGTTGACTTCTTCAACTTGGCCATTTCCTTGGGGGTAGTAGGAAGATGAGTACTGGTGTTCGAATTTCAACATGGTTGAAAGCTCAGTCTAAACAACGTCTTCAAAATGTTTCCCATGGTCTGAGACTAATTATTTGGGAACACCAAATCATGATATGACGTGGTTAAAGAAAAATCATGCCACCGTTTCACTTTTGCAATCGAACGTGGGCATGGCCTTGGCCCACTTAGTGAAGTAATCAAAATCCACGATGATATATTTATGATCGTTGGTTGAGGTAGGGTTGATTGTCATGAAGTCGATTGCCCATTTGTAGAAGGGACTGACTGTGACTACGGGGTGTAATGGTGCAGGGGGGTTCTTGCCTTTGGGGCAAAGAGCTGACAGCTGTGATAGTGTTTGATTGCCTCTATGCAATTAGTGAAGATGGAAGGCCAAAAGTAGCCGGCACGTAGAATATTATGGGCGGTTGCCAGACCTGAAAGGTGGCCATCGCAGCCTCCACTATGACAGTCGTTAAGGACTGTCTCAACCTCGTCATGGGTGAGGCAACGACATAAGATGGTATCAATGCCCCAGTGATATAAAATATCTCCAATAAGAAGATGGCGAGCGGCTTGATGTCGGATGCATCGCCTGTCTTTGTGGTTTAAGTGAGCTGCGAACTTCTAAGTTCGTAAATACCAAAGGATGCCCCCATACCATGGGTCTTTTGTGGATATGACAAATAGGAATTCATCGGAAAGGTCATCCTTGGGTGGTGGTGACGTGGTTAATGGGGGGAGATCTGTCATGAGCACGGCCAGTGTTCGTGCCTTTGTGCTTTTCTGGGAAACAAACTCCAAGTCGAACTCTTGGAGAACGACTACCCACTTGGCCGCGTGGCCTTGTAGGAGGCGGTAGCTTAAGAGGTACCGCATTGGGTTGGAATCAACCACTACTCGGGTATGGTTTGCAATAATGTAGTGGCGCAATTTTTTAGTAGAGAAAACAATGGCGAGGGCCAGTTTTTCCTCAGGTGAATATCGCAGTGAGGGACCTGTTAGATTTTGGCTAACGTAATAAATTACGTGTTCTTGACGAGCATCGTCTTCCTGGACCAAAACTCCGGCAATGGAATTTTCCAAAGCCGACACATAAAGAATGAAGTCTCGGGTGAAATCCGGTGTCGAGAGTAATGGTGTGGAAGCCAGGGCTTGTTTGAGTGCCTCAAATGATTCCTGTGCTTGTTGATCCCAAACAAAGGGAATGTTGGTATGGAGCAGGCATACGAATCCTTGGGCTTTCGTCGCATACTCTGGTACAAAGCAGCGAAGGAAATTGGCCTTGCCTTGGAGGCTCTGTAGTTGGCGTAGATTTTTTGGTGTAGGAAGATCAAGGATGAATTGAACTTTGAGAGGGTCAACTGTTATCCCTTTGTGGGATACGATGAACCCAAGCAGACGGCCTGTTGGGACACAAAAGACGCAATTTAGGGGGTTCAATCAAATTTTGTACTTGCGACATCGTAAAAAGACTTGTCACAAGTCACCTATGTGTTGTGCTCGCTTCCGTGATCGAGCCGTAAGGTCATCTAGGTAGATCAATATGATGTGGATGAGGTCATGGAAACAATACGTCATGGCGCATTGGAAAATGGCTCTAGCGTTTTTTAGACCAAAGGGCATTACTCGATATGCGAATGTGCCCCAAGGGGTTGTAAATGCAGTCTTGTAATGATTTTCTTTCTGGATCTGGATTTGGTTGTATTCGGAAAATCCACCCATGAAGGAAAAGACCTCATGTCTGGCACACGCATCGATGATCTAATCGATGAAGGGCGTTGGGAAGTTGTCTTGGGGACATGCCAAATTCAGATCGCGGAAGTCTGTACAGACGCGAATGGTACCTTGTTTTTTATTCACGGAAACATGATTTGAAACCCATGTTGTGTAAGCAATGGGGTAAATGAAGTCGGTTGTGTGGCGGCTTTGGAAGGGTGGATTGGCCGTTGTTTTTGGTGCACTGGTACTACTTCAAGCCATGTGTCGATATGGTGCTCAACAATGGATGGATCCAACCCGAGCATTTCAATGTAGGACCAGGAAAAGATGTCACGGAACTCTTGGAAGAGCACTTTGTAGGAAGAGATTTCTTTAGAGGAGCAGGATTCCCCTAGCATGATCTCCTCACTCATCTTAGGTTTGGTTGAGATGTTAGTTTTAATGGTTGGTGAGATATTGGCCATGTTCCCTTCTTTAGAGGCATCGAGTGCCGGAATGGGATCTTTGAACTAGTTAAATTTCCCATGAATGAAATCCTTGGTCTCGACTGAAAACTAATCCGACAGCGACATAGGTCCTTCGGGGATGAAGAACGAATGATGGTGCATGTCATCCCAAGGGTATTCAGGAGCGGTTAAGGCTTCAAGTATCTCCTCGTCGTTGCAAAAGCAATGATGGGACAGGTTGGAGGAGTTGTTGGTGACTGCAAGGATAAGTGGGTTTGTGGAACTAGACACCATGTAGATGAACATGGTATCTGAAGAAGGAGGCGGGGGGTGGATTTCTTCGATAAGAGTGATCTCAGTTTCAAGGGCATGTTGTCGAATGTTAGCGAGGGCTGTTCGAAACTCGGACAAGTCCTGGAAGTGTTGAGAATAATGTCTATACAATCCGCAAAGGGCGCAAGCATGGTTCGTTCTCAACGACTTGTTTTTCTTTGTTGGTTCACTTGGGTGTTCAACCACGAGGATGTTTTCTGTTGTATCCATGGCATCTAAATGTGCGCGGATCATGGGAATTTCAGGACAATTTTGAGTTGCATGGCCTTGTTCATCGCACATGGCGCATGGTGGGATATGCCGGGGTTCAGTTGTTGCTTTCGCATTTTTGCCCCTGGCCCTTTTCGGGTGGGGCATAGTAGGTGCAGGTGTAGTGGTTGGATTTTGCAGGCAAGGTGGGGGACGTGATTCGACCGCAATGGGTTGAACATGGGTTAACACGGCTTGGGGCATCAGAGGTTGGGCCGGTGGATCAAGGTACCACACAGGAATCCCCAATGTGAAGTTGAGTAAGTTTAAGGTAGCCATTACTGGCTTACTCATGACGCCAGGAGGAGGAAATAGGAAGGGAATTGTGTGGACTGGAGAGGATCCCCAGTAGTTCCCTGGTGAGTGCATTTGGGGATGTGCTTGTGGTTGTGGTTGGGGTTGATATTGCGGCTGCAGCTGCGGATGATGTTACGGCTGCGGTTGGGGTTGCGGCTACAGTTGGATTTTAGGTGCAGCAGTGCTGGATGAGAGCATACACAAATCTGCAGTCTCGTTTGGTGTCGGTGGTGGTGACACGAAGGGGAAGGAAGCCGTCATGGAGGTGTCGGTAAACAACCCAGGGCCTACATTAAACATGATGGGGGTGGCGGTGTTGTTGACTGTAGTGGCAATAGTAGGAATAACGTTAGCTGGTGTTGTTGGCACCTACGGATCGTGCCAAGTCAACTGGTCGACAGTCACGATTTTTCCGTCGTGAGGGAACATCATTTGGCGAAAGACAGTAGATGCCACAGCGCGCATCGCATACATATAGCTACGTCCTAGAAGAAGGTTGTAGTCTAACTAAGCGTTGATGACTTCTATGTCAATTAGGACGGTCTTCCCGGCTAAAGATATGGGGACATGGGGGAGGATGCCTTGGGATCTGGTGGGATGGCCATCATAGGCACGCAGCGTGGTGGTGGATGGCTGCAGGATAGGGGACCTGAGATTCTTCCAAACCAAGGCTAACATAACGCAAGTGGATGCCCCCTCGTCAATGATGCACCGGTGTACAACCAAATTCTGAATTGATACCGGGATCTGGAAGGCAATGGTCGATGGCAATTTTGGTTCTCCTTGATCCAATTAAATGTGATCAATCTGGAGTCGAAGGGGTCTACGTCACCAAGGACGGCTAGCAAGGCTTTTCGCTGTGTTGGGCACGTTTTGAGTACCTCGAGAGCAGACATGGTTGTAGGTGATTGGCCCAAGTCATCGACGATACTATAGTTAACTGCCGCCCTTGCGGTAGTGTTGCTAGCGAGGCACCTAAAGGGGAGGCGCAGACCTGCGGGAGGGGGCGGAAGGTGAAGAGGAACATTGGCAGTGTTGGATGTGGATGCTGCTGCTGTGTCAGCGGTTTCAATAGCAGATCTATACTGGTTCTGCCTGGTCTGCAGGTTGATCTCCTCCGTTGTAACTGCTAGCAATTGATGTACTCTTGTCTCCGTGAGATGTGGAGCAAGGTAGGATGCGGGAGCAGGTTGGGGCAAGGGTGCGGTTACTACTAATCCTTGGACTGGTAACGGGTTCTGGAGCACCATGGGAGGAGGGCCCGGTGGTGCTAGGTTCTGTTGTGTTTGGGCAGCCGCATTGTTGCCTTGCTGGGCTTCGTCATGGAGGAGTTTTTTGGCGCATCCCATAAGCGGACACTCATTGGTGTAGTGCCCGTAGACACTACACAGCTCACATGGTTTGTTGGTCCGCAATGGGGCATTCCGTTGAGGTGGATTGGGCTATTGGGGATTTTGCATTGGTGGGTTGGCACCATTACGGGGGGGTTAGGTTGTTGGTTTCCTCTTTGGGGTTGGTTGTTACCCCGATTCCTAGCTTGGTTGTTTCTGCCTGTCCCTATTGGTTGTTGGGGGCAGGTTGGTTGGGACGATTCTGCTGAGAAAACACTTGTCCCAAAGGTGCTGGCGGAGCTGGGGCGGGGGCTTGAGCGGCTTGCACTAGTGGTGCATAGTAAACTTGGGGGGCTGGGGGTGCCACAAATCCGGTCATTTGTCCCGAATATTGTTGTGCCGGCCAAGTAGGTGCATGGGCCTGCTGCTGTGGCGCAGGTTGAGCATAGGAGGTTGTAGCTTTGGATTGAGACATCATTCTTGAATAGTCAGGAGCTTGGTTTGGGTAGGCAACACTAGGGGTGATGCCTGGGTGCGATGGCATCATGGGTGGTGTCGCGTGATGTTGTGTTTGGTGGGAAATAGAGCCTATGATTCCATCTGCGGCATGGGATGCCCCCAGCGCATCCTGATAGGAGGTGCCTGCACGGGGAGCATCTGGAATGATGGTGTAGAGGTATCTAGATTGTGCGTAAATGAGGTCAAACTGTTGGGCCTTCAAGATGGCCTCTTCCTCTATTTGGGGATGTTCGGAGGTGACGTCCTTGGCTATGGGTGGCAGCAATGTTTTTAAGAACCAGTCAAGGAAGATCCTGTCATCAAGCTTGATCTTGCACAAGCTGCGACGTCGCCGCCACTCATGGATATGGTTGGTTATGTGGGTCGTAGTGTTTTGGCGGTAAGATAGCAAGATTTCCACCCCTTCATCATATCTGACGGGGAGCTGGAAATACTGCAGGAACATAAAGGCCAAGGAGTTAAAAGTCTAGGTACTTGGCTTGTGGTAGCTCAATGTACCACTTGGTTGTAGCACCTGTGAGGGCACGTTGGAAAATCCTAAGCCTGATCGAATCATCTACAATGTTGTTTGATGAGCACCATAGGTGAAACGTCATTATATGGTTTTGGGGGCACTCCCCTGCCTTCCCTTCAAACTTAGGGATGTCTGAGGGGAGCTTGGTTGGCATGGGAGGCCAAAAGGCTTGATGACAGATAGGGTCATTGGTTAACCTGGCCAAGTCAGGAAAGTTGAGGAAAGCCATGAAAGGGAGGTTTGACCCAAGGTTCATATGGGAAGGACCTGCAATGGTAGTGGGGTTCACGAGAACATGATGTCCCTGCATGACTAGGGGTACTTGTGGCACAGTTGTGGACGAGCCACTGCCCCCAGGTATGGCAAGTGGGACAGTGTGAGTGGACGGGCCACTGCCCCTAGGTATGACAGGTGGGACAGTTGGACTGATAGGTACAGGTGGAGGCAATTGAGTTAGGACAGTCTGCATGGCAGTACTAGGACCACCTGCAAGGGTGTTGGTGGTGACTTGAGGCATGGACATGGATCCATTGCCAATGACCATTCCGGAAAGTGGATCCGAGTTTGCACCATACATGGGGCTAGATGGTGCAGTATGTAAGTTTGGCTCATATTGATATGAATCTGAGTCTAAGTCAGAGGCTATGTGGTCGTCCGACGGTGTAGAGGGTCGTCGAGAATAGTCTCGACGGTGTTGGTTCAAGGACCCAAACTGTGGTGGATCGCCTCTTAGGCATGAAGAAGAGCATGGGGGATCAATTGTGTATGGTTGGTAGATCAAATGGTGTAATCTGGTAATGACGATCTGGACCCCCGTTTTAGTGGCTTCCTATTGGCTTTTAGGTGGTCACTCGGCCACCAAGACTGCCAGGAGACAGCACTTGGCTTTTTCCTCACGGGAGTGCTAGTCAATCGGTAGGGGTCAATGCCTGTTTCGCTTGGCGATTCCTCTCAATGTGCCAACTACTTTGGGGTTCCCATGGTACTCCTCACAATGAGTTTTAGGGCTGAGCCCAAGCACTTCCCATGGTTAAGGCAATGAGGGACTTATGTCCTCAAACTACAAAGTTTTGAATTAATGTAAATTGATAGATTTTAATGGGTTCGCTCGGCATCATGAACTGAGTTTGGTTGGCTTAAGTGGTGTGGTTGTGTGCATGTTTAGTGTATGAAAGATTGTTCATTTTTAAATTATTTTCTGTTATTAGTTTGGTGACTGCAATTATGGTTTATGGATGCTTTGCAGACGTTTCTGATTTGTTGCAGAGATTACAGAATGGGCAACCTGTTATGAAAAAACCAATAAACTTTTGAAATAGAAAAATTTAAACATGCAAGTAATGAACCTAAACTATTGCAAACCTGCTAGGTGACTACCTTACCCATGTATTCCTCTTCGACCAAGAAGGAATGTTGGGCTCTCATTAAAGTGGGAACAAGCCCACCCTTAGATCCACAGGTCACTCCTCAGGTGCAAGGTCAGTCAATAGGGAGGACACGAACGCTGTGAGACCCCCAATGGTCTCCACCTCCTCTACCTTCCAAGTCACTCGTTTTTAGTGGTCTTGAGAAATAACAAGTATAAGTTCCTATTACTATATGAGCTTAACCCTTCGTCTTATCTCAAAATACCCCAGAGGGTGATGATTGAGTAGAGGAGGAAGGGTTTCGACAAGAGGTTAATTTCCAATTATTTAAGTGAAAAAACTAAAAACTAAGTTACAGTATTTGAGCTAAGTCCTAAAACAGATTCATATGCATTAACAGCTAACCAAATGTATCATCAGCTTACAGAAATTGAATATAGAAGGAAACAAGCTACTGGACAGTGGCGGCAGGGCCGCACTGGTAGTCCAAACAACAGAAAACCGAACCTTGAGAGACAGGTCGCCCTTTTTAAGGCAAATGTAGTGAGGGGGTCATTGGTTTTTTCCCAAAATAGGCGAGGGGGTCACCCAAAAACCAAAAACAGGAGTGACCGGGCTCCTGGGAGTGAAGCCGCTCTTTTTGGGCCCAAATGAGGGAATGGATTGCTCTTTTAGGGGCTAAATGAGGGACTGGGTCGCCCTTTTTAGCCCGATATGAGCGACCTGAAACAGAAACTGAAAAATTTAAAAAACAGAGCTGGGAATGGCTGACAGTAATAGGTATTGTGGCTGAACGGGCTCGGGTCGGCCTTAAGAGGGCTTGATTGGAAATGTAAATGACAAAAACATAGATCTAAACTAAAAATATACTAGATCTAAACTAAACAAAAATTTAAAAATAAGCTGTAAAAACCCAGGGATCCTTTGGGATCGACCTGGTATGGTCGCCAATCTGTAGTAGGGATTTTGCCCTAGTTACGTGTAGAAACGGCTACCTTACCTCTATAGGACGGAAGGATAGGGTCTTTGTGGATGGGAGAGAAAACCTGCAGGAAAGGGTTAGTGAACCAAGCAAAACCTGTAGCACATTGTTAATAGAGGACCTGCAAAACAATGTGAGAAAAACCACCTGCAAATAAAACAATCTACAAAACTAAGCTACTAACAAGAAACACACATTATACCTTCTAGTTTTGATGAAATGGACCACCATGCCCTAGCTCAAGGTGCTACCTCTCAATGGAATGGGGATTGGCTAATGGAGCAAAGGGAGCAAGAGGGGTGAATTGCTTGAGAGAAATGGGTCTCAAGGCACTCACACAGGTAGAGTAACGATAGGAAAATGAGGAGTCTTTTGAGAGTGACCCCCACCCTTGTATTTATAGTTTTTTCTGAGTTTTTCGAGTTTTAAGCCCTTGGTCAAGGCTTTAGCCCATTTTTTGGACTATAAGCCCTTTTCGGCCATTCTTTAGCTCCTTTAGGGTTTTTAAGCTCCTTTTAGGGGTTTTAGCCCCTTTTTGGAGGTTTTAGCCCCGTTGAGAGCTATTTTGGCTCTTTTTAGGGGTTTTTAAGCCCTTTTTGTGTTTTTTGAGCCTTTGCAAGGGTGTGGGGGTCAATGGAGAAAATAAAATGATGTCTTTGTGTGGCATAGGTCATGTAGAGATAATCGGGGGATTTTTTGGGTTAACAAAAACATTTAGAGGTATCGGGACTACCAAGGCTAGGGATACCATGGGTTCTTTTATGTCTACTAGGAGTCGGTAGTATTCTATTTGCTCAGGATTATTAGTTTACAAAGCATGGTACATTATCCCCATTAGGTTCAGAATTTGTGTTAGATTGGTGTAATGTTGAGCCATATTTAGCCATATAATGTTTTACAAGGCTACAAACATTGCCTTTAAATTAGGGTTGAGGTAATTTCAACATAAATTTGGGTTTGGGAGGGCTTCTAAATTATTGATCATACAAGATATATTGACTATGCATAATCCCTACTGTTTTTAAAAGCTTCAACATGTCTTTTGCTCGGAATCATGTTCAAAGAATCTTACCTTTGTTTTAACTTTTGATCTCCAATTTAATATGTAGATGTCTCGCATTGGATTAGGTGGTTGTCTTTCCTTGGAATCCTGTATTGGAAACCTTCTGTTTATTCTTTCATGGAGAATTATTGGAATAGGTGGATACTATGAACATTGTAGGATTCGTCTTAGCTTTGATAATTTTTTTGCATATGCAAACTCGCCAAAAGCCTCCTTAGTATGTTGATTGATCCATCTCTCTTCCCATCCATGTGCTAATCCTTCTAGGTGGTGAAGGGAAATATTTATTTTTTCTTCTTTGTGGAATGTTGTGCAGTTGAAGGGCTTTTTTAATTTTTCTCAATCACAGTTGCAATATAATATCAACTCCAAAATTGCATTATGGGGTCTTCACTTTAAGGTTATGGGAAAGCTTGTGGTGACATTTCTTCTTCCAATTATCCTCTCATCTCTCCTATTACCACATGAAATTGCATTCCCAAATTTTGGCTTATCAATGCATGTTTTAGGGTTAAAGTGCATAGCCATTTGGGATGATTGAAGTACTTGTTTCTGCCTAGAGTTATGCTTGTATAAGTTTCATTTTGCCATCGCAGAAGACTTGGAACTTGAACCAGGGCACTATGGTTAAAGATATTTGCGACATCAAATGTAGATCACTACTAGAGTAGTATCATCGTTGATCTAGGTTATAAATCTCACAATTTATGGGATGCTTCACTGGACCGTAAGTCTTATTTATGTTGTTGGGATATTTTATTCAAAAGTAATCAATGGTATTGATTATCTCTAACAATCTTTCAAAACACCTTGATATGTGAAGGGTCCATCGGTTCATTTGATCATCGAGTTCATGTTCCTTGTCTTGTGACATACATAGAGGTGATTAAACATATGGTTTGAGAACTCCTTAGATGACAACCATGACATAAGGATTGTCAAGACTCGAGGCCAGATTCAATGCAAATTAATCTACCTTTGTATTGATACAAGTTCCTCATTCAACAAAGAAAGCTTATTAGACATTCTCCATGGAGAACAATTGTTTGGTAAGGCTTTGATATCCAAGTTGTGTTGTAAGAAAGGAGAAAATATAGTGAGAAACTAACTAGATTGAGAGACCAATAAAGGTATGCCAAAAAGAAATTGAACATAGAGAAACCAAGAACTAAAGAACTTGGAAGAGAGAAAAACTCCTTATATTATGAGACAAAGGGAACACATATGCTTTTATAGTAAAGGAATAACAAAAACCCTAAGTGCATAGTCCCTAGGAGCATGAACCTTAAAATGACTTAAATATTATTTTAGTCATTAATACAAAACTCAATTTGATTCAAACCAAGTCAATAAGTAACCTTAGTAGTATGCCTAAGTCTATAGTATAGATGACCATTATTAATTAAGTAGCTCTAGCATCCTCCATTAATGGTCATTCTAGAGACTACACCATGTTGGTCTTTGAATTTTACAAATTTATCTATGCCAAAAAATTTGGTGAAAATATTTGCAATCCAGTCTTGAGTTAGGCAATATTTCAACTAAACTTTTCCATATTCTACAAGTTGTTGGATGGAATTTTACAATGAACGTCAATTTGTTTTGTCCACTCATGCAAGACAAGACTCTTTGCTAGCTTAAGAACTCCTTTCTTAGCAAAAATGTACCTTTGACTCACTTTGATGAACTTGCAAATCCACAAGTATTCTTCTAGGAGAAATGTCTTCACATGCCCCTTTGGTTATCGCTCTGTATTGTGCTTTTGGAGAGGAAAGTGAAATTGTATGTTGTTTCTCGCTAGTTGAAGAAACTACCCATGTGCCAAGATTGAACACATAACTTGTTGTAGACTTCGTGTCATCTACAGATCTTTCCCAATATGAATGTGAATAGCCAGACAACTGAGGCTCTTTTCTTTTTCCATATAGAATGTCAAAATCCAATGTTCCCTTTACATATCATAGCACCCTCTTTTTTATTGTCCATTGCTATTTGTTTTGGAGCTTACATAAATCAAGAGATATAGCTAACTGCATAGCTCTAGTCAAGTCTAGTAGTGGTAAGATAGATCAAGCTACCCACTAGTTGCTTGTATACTAATTCATTGATTTCACTGAATCGGTGTTGATTGAAAGTCTTATCCCTTTCTCCTTAGGTATAAATGAGATTTTGTTATTTTCCATCCTAAACCTATCTAACTAACGTTTGTCATATTTTGTGTGTGAAACAAAAACATGATTATCTATTTTCCAAGCTTCTACATCTAAGCAATAATGTAGGATGCCTAAGTCAATCATGTCAAAAGCCAAACATAACTCAGATTTTACCTTTTCAATTGCTCCTACCGTGATACCTATGGTGATGATGTCATCAACATATATCACTAGAATTAAAATATCACCATTCTTTCATTTGGTGTAGACATTGGAGTCAAAAGCACATCTTTTGAATCCCTACTCTCTCAAATATCTGTCAATTTTGATGTGCCATTCCAAGGGATTGGTCCAACCGATTTCGGGGCCTCACTAGGTCAAATCAACATCTCAGACCATAAATCACTAGTTTCATACAGAACCGACCGGTTCCGACCGGTTTTGACCAGTTTTACCGATTCTTGTCCAGTCTGGTTTCGACTGGTTTCGTATGGGGCCTCACTAGGTCAAATTGGCATCTCAAACCAGAAGTTACTGGTTTCATACAGAACCGATCGACTTGTTCTGACCAGTTTTACTGGTTCCGGCCCAGTTTCAACCGGTTCCGGTTGGTTTCGACTAGTTCTGTACGGAGCCATACAACGACACTGAAGAATGTGTTTTTTTTAATTTAAATAAACATAAAGAAGTTAGTTGAGTGGGAAAGATTCTAGATAAACCTAAACCCCTAAAAAATCTATAAAAACAACCCCACCCCCTCTATTTCTCTCACACTATTCATTTGAATATTTTGAGCTAAGAATCATTCTTGACATTCCTGGGCAATTTAGCAGCCTTGAAAGAGTATGTTGAGTACCTACAACAATCCTAGCTATATATATTATCATTATAACAACAATAAAATACACCTAACAACAGTTACCTACAACAATAAATAGGGTTTGCACAACATAACAACAATTTTGAGCAAACTGTGTAGTTAAAGGAAACTTTTGTGGGCATATTCCAAGGTGACAGTCTGTTACAACAACCTTGAAACAACCCTTTCAGCAACAACAATGTCTTCACCTTGTTAGACATATGATTCAAGTGAAATATCAAATATTCTCAGAATGACACCTAGCAAAATACATACATGAGCCCTTTTTTTGGTAGATCTAGAGTTTATAGGCCATTTAGAGCCTCTTTGTTGATGTATTTTGATTCAGACATGGATTGCACTTGGTGCTATTTTGGTTCTCTGCACTCTTATTTGCTATATACATGAGAAACTTTGCATATTTGTGTATAATGGTTTGAATTCACATGCATGCGCGCACACACACACACGCACACATGTATATATATATAATTTTTCAAAATTTGAATATTTTATGTATTTTTGGTGGATCAGTTTTGTGATCTGTTTTTAGTCCGGTTCTGAAGGTCGGTCGGTTCGACTACCAGTTTGGTTTTGATAACTTTGGTTGCAGGTGAGCACAGAGCGTGGGAAAGATAGGAACTTTTGACCATTGTTTATTTGTTGCTCCAGGATGCTTGAGAAGCCATGACTGGATTTATAGGAGGTTCTCCAATAGCATACAACTGGTTGGACTGTATTTGCACACACTAGCAAGAATTGTGAGGGTTGGATTTCCTGAGGGAACTGTAGAGCAATGAAGGTAAATGTCTTCCTTGTGTTTTGTAGGGCAGTGAAAGAGAGTGCCATATCTAGGATGGCTGAGTGAAAACCCTATAAATTCTCGGTGGTGAGTAGATTGGTTAATCATGAGAGAAAATGGGTTTTGGGCTGAGAGGGAGAGAGAGAGAGAAGCGTGTAGGTGTTTCCTTCTCCTTGGTGGCCTCATAGCTTGTCTTAGGGATGGTATATGCAGTTGATACCTATGGTTGGGTGAAAAATAGCTCTTAACAACAAGTTGCTCGGATCTTCTTTTGTTAGAAGGTAAGTATTGTGTTTGTCTTTTGTCTATGAATTTGAAATGATTTTATTTAATTCCTGTGATGACTATGCTTGTTTATGCATGAAGTGCGTGTGGATGGAGTTTTAATTCCATTGTGTTTTATATTCATGCACCTGCACATGCATTTCTCATTTTATGTTGTCCATGGGAGGCTTAAAATAGTTTTGAATACGAATTATGGCTCCATGGGGTGAAATTCAGAAACATGAAATTCGTAATTATCCCCTCTTATAATCAGAATGTTGGATGGGAATTCCACACTTCACATCCATCAAATGTAGTTTCTAGCCAAACTACACTGCCATGTTTAAAACCAAGCAAATTGTACTCATTTTTGCAGTAAGAGCAAATGTCTCATTGTCAATCCCTTCCATTTGAGCAAACCCCTTTGAAACCGGCCTTGCTTTATGCCTCTTAATCATTCCATATGCCTTATACTTGACTTTATAGACCCATTTGTAACCATTAATAAGTTTATTTCTTGGAGGTAGCTCTATGAAAGCCCATGTTTGGCTTGCACAAACTTTCCCATTTGTGACTACCTTTAACTTGTTCATAATCTTGAGGCTCAAACAAGTTTTGAATGTTAGCCATCAAAGTATTCATTGTATTGGATGTCTTGTCCCTTTTTGGTCTACCGTCTTGACTTACACTAGCCCGCTCATCCCATTGAGCATTATCATTATAATTCATTGAAGAAGAAGTTCTTTTTATCTACATTCTTGGCTCATATCAGGAAACTCATCCTAGTAAGCATCCTTATAGGCACTATACCGCCACTTTGGTCTTTTCTTTCCCTTCCGTTGCTGTAAAACAATGTTGATTTCCTACCGATTCGAGCTATTTCTAGCATCCTTTTGGCTGAAAAAATCATTGGAATCATGCCGAGAGGTGTTCCTTATTACTTATTGATTTGCCCCATCCATTGAACTTATATTCCCCATCTCCAAATATAATGAGAGGGAAAGAAGGTGCCCAGGGCCTTTTACAAAGAGGAATTTAATGGTATAAATAGGTAAAAGAATGACCTCAAGGCAGAATTGAATGCCAAAATAACCATTAGATAAAGAGGACGTGTGTGGAAAAGTCAAGTCGTGCAGTTTGACTGATTACTGTGAGTTTCTGAGGTCATACCACGAGTTTTTTCCCTAAAACAAGTTCTATATTCCATGAATTGTGAAACATAGTCATGGTGCAAATAGGAATTCTGCAATTCACTTATTGCCCTGAGACCTAGAACTTAAGGTTAAGGAAAATTTGACACATTTGACCATGTAAATAGAAAAACAAATGGATCGGGCCTCTATTTTTGGATCAGGCCTACTTATGAATCAGGCCTCTATTTTTGGACTATATTCTTAGAGATTGGTTGTTGTATAATCTCAACTAATTTTGTTTGCCAACAGGACTAGTTTTTAGTGCTCCTCAGGGAAGCTCATTCATCTTCCTATGGAAACCATTTTGACATTCATAAAATGCTACAACACCTTCGATGGTACTTCTATTAGCTTTCCATGTTGAAGCAAACAAGGAACTTCTATCAATGCTCTCTCCCGCAGCCAATCTAAGTATCCAATCAGAAGCTTGGATTCCTGGTACCAAATGAATTCAATGTTCTCTTCGCAACCAATCTAACAGTTCCAAACAAAAGCTTGGATTGTACTAGCTATTCATTGCTAGTACCATCTAGACCTTGGGAATCCAGCTCAATAGACATCATCAACAGATTTCCTACTACCCATATTAAGCATGACTGCATTTTTATTACAGCCTGCAAATTTTCAAAGATGGTGGCTTATATTCCTTGTAACAAATCTATAGAGGCTTCAGAAGCTATAGATTTATTCTTCAAGAATATATGCAGTTAGTTGGGTTGTTGTTGCTTACTATCACTTCAGACTGGGCCACTGAATTCCTTAGTCACTTTTGGCAGTCTCTGTGGAAGTTTCTAATCAGTTGAGGTTTTCCATTGCATTTCATCCTCAAATCGATGATCTAATTGAGGGTGTTAACAAAAACCTGATTCATGCTCTCTTCATATCACCAACAAAATAGGCAATTGGACAACTATCTGCATATCTTGCAACATAGTCACAACTTATGAATGCACGTCTTCACAGGCACTGGCCTTTTGAACTTGATTATGACTTCCAGTCGCTGGCATCTTACTGGCTTCCAGTCGCTGGCATCTTACAAGATTGTTGTGTTCCTTCTTGCACCAGTCACGTCCCATTAGCATAAGGAGTAAGGAAAAGCTTCTTTTTGATAGAACTTGTCCAAAATCAATGCTCGAGTACATGATAAACTCCAACAAACTGGACACAAGTACAAAGCAACACATGATCGGCATCGAGTACCTCCACAGTTTCAGGTTAGTGAGTGTTATCGATGTCAACTAGACTCACAAATATTTAAGAACAAATAACATCGTAAGCTCAAACAAATTCACTATGGGCCATTTACCCTCACACAACAAGTGGGTCCTAGTGCCTTTCATTTAGACCTCCCACCTCATCTCAATAATCATGATGTTGTCGATGTTACCCAGCATAAACTTTATGAGCCCTCACACTTGCATGATGAGGTTACAGTACCCCATCTAGAGGCCACTACTCTGGATTCCAGCCTCCTTTGATTTAGGACAGTACATCATGTTTGCACCAGATCTGATTTTCCATCCTCCTTTGATTAAGGATTTCGAGTCACTACTTATTGGGTTGGATGAAAGGGAAATTGACCTACTTACTAAAAGTAGCTATCCAAATATGATTCTCAGAAGCGCTTTCTTCACCACACAGAAATTGGGGATAATTTCCTTTAAGCAGGAAGGAAATAGTGAGAAATTAGTAGGGGACAAATGGTAATATATCATAATAGATCATATTGTTAATTTCTAATTGCAAGTCTTGAGTGCTCAATCTGTAAAGTGTAATGTGTACAGTTAGGCAATCTTTTTCTTGTGTCCTCTCTTCTTATGCGAGTGTTCATTTCTGTCTCATTTACACACATTCTGAAAAATCTGGAAATTTAGAATTATACAAGTATTTAAAATATGTTATAAGCATATGCATTTCCTATTACTCTGTTAATGAGCATTACTTCTCCCTGCTTAGTGAACAATTTCTCTGCATACAGAAGCTTCAGTTGTCCTATTTATTACTGTATCGCATTGATATTGATTTTCCCAGTTCTTATTTTAGTTATGAAATATCCTTGGGAATAATAATAGTCTCAATTGATATTTTTGTGCATATTGATTGAACTGTATAAGCTAATTATGACTTCATTTTGTTTGTCTAGTTTTCTGAAATTCTGTATAAAGTTTAAAATTACTTTTTATTTTGAATATTCTACTTAGAGTTCACTCCTTTCTGAATTATCTACAACAAAGATCCCTTGTGTTTCAAAGCTGCAAATTTTCTTTAAAAAAAAAATTCTGAAACATGTATCTGATGGTTTTAAGAGGTTAAACTCAACATTTTGGAATGCCTCTCATGATGTATAATGCTTTAAAATCTCTGTGGGGAAGGCAAAAAAGAATGAAATAAATATCTGGGAGATGAATGCAGAACCTGCGAGCAATCTTCTACATTTGCTTCAATAACAGTAATTTCTCAGTTGTCAATGGAAATGTAACTAGATGGATTTTACAATGGTATTAACTTTAGGAAAGATGACATTTGCTGTTTTTTATTTGAAGGAATTGTCCACTATCCATTGATATTGCCTGTCGTGATCAAATTGCAGAAGTCTTCTGTGGGGAAGTCCACAAATTCTAGAACTTCCCTAACAATGTTGGGTGATATAGATCCCTAGTCCATAACTTTGTTCTGAAGACACTAGCCAAGCCCCATAACATTTAGTACTTTGTTACTTACCGTGATCTTTGCTGCCCTATATGAGGTCCTAAGGGAGTCCTATGAAGGAACCTGATCCAAAATGTATTCTGTGATACATCCCATCACTTGAATGTGACCTATGATCGATCCTAATCTTACAGTTCTACATCCACACCCAATCAAGTTCTAAACCTGCTGCTAGATCCAGCTAAAATCCTAGGATGCAGCTCATTGCCTATTTGCGACTAGTGATGGATTCTCCTTGAAGAACTTCAAAGAAATGCAGAATAACAAAAGGAAAAGCTTAAAAAAAACAGAACATTTGAAATGAAAATGGAGTTCATATGTATTTTTCTTGTATTGTGTATGATTGTGGCTTAATATTTTGTCCAGGAACTGAGTGCAACATGGGATGTTCAAGCAATGCCAACTTTTGTTTTCATAAAAAATGGGAAACAGATTGATAAGTTGGTGGGAGCTAATAAACCTGAGTTGGAGAAGAAAATCATCAGCTATGCTACTGCAGCTAAGTGAGCCTAGAACCGCCTAATGAGCATCATATGATAATGCTTTGAGAATATGATTGAGGTATTTTTGAGAAGTGAACCTGGATTATTAGTGGCTCAGCAGCTCCAGCAACTCTCTTTTGTTGGAAACATTGGTCTTATATAAAAAAATATTTACAAACAACCACCATTAACCATTTTACAGGTCATATCATGAAGCCATATAAGACATTATATCTGCATCTCCATTAACTAGCTTATTATGTTGTCTAATTGGTGATGGGAGTATGCTAACCAAAAATATTGTTATTAACAAAATATGCAACATTCAGGTACACTAAATTGAACTTTGTGGCTTTAGTGCAATTAGCATAGCTTTATAATTGTAAAGGACCTAGTGGAATTATAAAATGATAAGTCCTTTATGTGATGAATTGTTATAATGGTGTAGAAGAAAATATATACTTTTTGGTTTTACTGCAGTTGGCATAGCTTTATAATTGTAATGTATCAAGTGGATTATAAAAGAATAATTCCTTTATTTGATGAATTTTTATAATGGAGTACAATAAAATATATACTTTTGTGGTTCTAGTGCAATTAGCAGAGCTTTATCAGTCTAATGAATTAGATATAAGCTACGCTTGGGGTCTTGGGGTAACAATTAACAACCAAGAAGAAATCCACGCTCTTTACCTTATAATTACCGTACATTGGGCTCAACGAATCAAGTCAGGCTTAATATTCAAAGACTGCTTTCTAATCATTGGACTTGTTAGAAGGGAAAAGGACAGAGAAGGCACAAGCACAACCCTATCTAGATTGTTGCAAAGAATTTATAGTCTCCTCGCCTCATTTGATTTAGTTCATCTCCTTCATATCAAAAGGGTAAACAACTCTAAAGACGATCTCATGGCAAACCGAGTGACTTTCATGGACAAAGGGGTTTTGGTTAAAAATGGGTGGACCAAGATATGTTTTTGGTTCCCTTAGTTTATTATATAACATGGTATTAATCACTTCTCAAAGAAAACATTGGAGTCCCTACATCAAATTCAATTGCATGGTGGGTTTTGGAGGGCAATGAACAAGTATCTAGGGGTGGAATACAATGGAGAAGATATAACTCTTTCTACTCCCCCTTGTGGCTCTGCATACTTGCATAAGGTCTAGTTTTATTTCTGGTTTAATGGTTATGAGGTCTATAGGCAGATTTATGTATATTGTGGTCGACTATGTTGTATTGCACTCCATGAATTCTATGAGGAGAACAACATTTAAGGAGTTCCTATACACTCTTGGTTTTGATGATGAGAGGAATGGAATTTTTTTTGGCTTCTCTATGGGGAATGCTTTGGTTGATGGGAACCTAGGCATTCCATATGTTGGAGGAATGAGTCTTAGATGTGCCTTGGTCAAGGGTAATTGGTTTGGACTCTCCTATTCTGTTCTTGTTTCTGTACCTTTGTTCTTTGTAGGGAATGCTCTACCTATTGAGAGCACTGGCATTTTTTTGTTGAGGAATAGCCTCGATTACCTCTTATATGTTTTCGTCTTGACCCTTTTGCTCTTGATCTGACTCTTAGAAAGGTTTCTAGGTAACACTTTTGCTTGGTTTAAATTTATATAACTTCATAAACTTGATAGTGTGGAAGCCGAGGCAATCCTAAGGCCTTTCCTTTGAAATGAAAAGACCTCCTTTGTCTAGGGGAAAAGGTGATGAAGGGAGTTACTGTTGATTTTTGTACCTAGGAAGTTGTTCCTCTTGTGATTTTTGCCTAAGTCACTAGAAAGGGGGAAAGTTCACATGACCCTTGTATTAATGACTTGAGATGAGCATTAATTGCACTTTAGAGATTAAAGTGCACTTTGTGGAAAATTTAAAAGGTGGTTGAGTGAAATTAATTTTTGGAGAGATTTTTTTCATCTGTCAATCTAAACCAATGTGGGCCCTTAGATTAGATGGCCATTCAGCCACCCCCAGAATTTTTTATTAAAGGCAAGTATTCATGTGAAGAGGCACATTATTCCAAGTGATTTGGAGAGGAGTTCTTCATGAGCCATTAGATAAGTCAACCAGTATGAGAGAGAGAGAAACCCAGCACGATTCCAAGGAAAATTGTATAGTTGTACAACACAGATTTCGAGGAGGGCATAGATTTTGAGACTGATTTCTGACACAAAAATCGAAGCAATATAGGCTGTCTGTACATCATGAATTCCTAGGCTGTGAGGCACACAAATCAAGGCAGTTGTTTGCTGAAGCTATTCGCACAATTTTCAAGGTAGAAGATTCCTACAGGAACGAATTTCGAGATGCTGAGAGGGCACAAAATTTGAGTTGTATAGAATTTTTGGAGTTTTCTTGCATGAAATTCAAGGCAGCTTTTCTACATGCAGTCTGTAGAGATAAGATTTACTTTAGCCATAAATTCTGCAGTACAAATTTTTGACTGAATTAATAAAAAATACTCACACTCTCTTCTTGGGTTTTCCCTTAGGGGTTTTTCTTGAGCCTTTAGGCTAAATAAAGTGTTCAAATTAAATGTGTTTGGTTGACTGTGTTTAAATTATGTTCATTAAAATCTCGTGAGGAAAGTTTTCAAATAGTTCATGTTACAGCTGGTTAAATGATAAAAACTCACCTACACAAGTCTTAGAATTTTTTTGTTGGGAATTTGACTTTGTTCACTGTGGAGACATGAAACTTGGGCTGAGAATTTACACAAAATTTTGACATGGTATAGAGCCTGGTTCGTAGAACGAAGACCAGATTACAGTCATCTATTTTAGACTTAGGGGGTCTGTTACACTTTTGTTCAGAGGCAGATTTTTGGACTTTGAAACTTTAGTGAGATGGCCATGAGGTTGAGGTTGGAGGATATGCTAGATGTGGCAGCATATTTGTACCTTGGAAAGCTAGGATAGTCTTGATTCTTCAGGAGCATGAGCTGTGGGATGAGGTGGTAAACAACACTCAAGCTAACCCAATTCAAGTACCCCCAGCCACTGATGCAGTTGCATTAACAAAAATCAATAAAAATGACATCAAGGCGAGAAGGATCATCCTTGATGCGGTGAAGGATCATGTGATCCCACATTTGACCATAAAGGACCGTGTTTATTTAATGTGGGAGGCCTTAACAAATTTATACCAGAGCTCTAATGAGAACCAGGAGATGGTTTTGAGGGAGAAGCTTAAGAGTATCAAGATGGCCATAGCTAAGGGTGTGACATCCTACCTTACTAGGATATCTCAGGTGAGAGACGAGCTTGTAGCAGTTAGGGAGATTGTTTCTCGCAATGAGCTAGTGCAGACAACTGTGAATGGCGTGGCCAAGCCATGGGCTGTTTTTGTGGAGGCTATAGTTGCCAGGGAGAACATGCCTTCTTGGGATCGTCTCTAGGATGACTTCGTTCTGAAGGAGACCCGAAGAGGTCTTGTGCAGGATATCTCTTCTAACAGTAGGGAGGATGAGGAGAATGTGGATTTGACAACCAAAGGGAAGAAGAAGTCCAAGAAGAGCCCCAAGCAGGGTGGGGCTAAGCAGGAACAAGTTGGATAGAAGAAATATTTGAGCAAAGTCAAGTGCTTTGCTTTCCAGGGTTTGGCATTATGCCTCACAGTGCCCGAACAAAAAGAAGAAGAAGAAGCAACAGACAACAACTTCGACAAAGATTGAGGAGTATGTATCTAGATTCAAGAGATTTTTCTCTTTGCACTTGGAATTTTGAGAGAGCTTCCATCACCAACGCAAATATGGAGGATGAGATAGAGTATTCCTTGTTGACTGGCCATTCATTGAGTGCATCCACCATCGACACTTGGTACATTGACAGTGGAGCCTCGATCCACATGATAGGTGCTCGAGAGAGGTTTTCCGAGCTTTCACAAACAAGCATGGATGTGGAGGTAGTGTTAGGGGATGACATAGTTGTCAGAGCAATTGGACATGGGATCATTACCTTTCCGAGGGAGTCTATGAGTCCCATGACATTGAGGGATGTTTTGTGTGTCTTTCGGATAAAAATGAACTTGATATCAGTTTCCACGATCAAGGACAAGGGACTTGGGGTGTACTTCCTTGATGGACATGTGCATGTTTTCCCCAAGGGACTGGGACCGTCTACTTCTTTTGTTATTGGAGTAATATGTGGGAAGTTGTACAATCTCTTATTTCAGCACCAACACACAACAACAACAGTGATTTTTGTGAGTTGTGGCATCAAAGGATGGGTCATTTGCGTCATCCAGCTCTAAGGATGTTGAGGGACATGGTTACAGGTTTGTCATAGTTTAGCATAGAGCATAGTGATGTGTGCAAAGGGTGTGCTTTGAGAAAGTACACTAAGACTACTTTTCCAAGTAGTGATAGCAGATCAACAAGAGTGCTTGATTTGATACATTCATATTTGTGTGGTTCAATGTCATTTGTTTCCTTGATTGGTTATGCTTATTATGTGAGATTCATCGATGACTATTCCAAGAGTACCTGGATCTACTTCCTGAGGAGCAATAAATCTAAGGAGGTCTTGTAGAGTTTCCAAGAGTTTAAAGCTCTTATGGAGAACTAATATGGGAGGAGGATTTTGACACTCAAATCAGACAATGGGGGTGAGTATACCTCCAAGGAGTTCAATGATTTTTGCAGATAGGAGGGTATCCAGAGACAATTGACAGACCCATAAACTCTAGAGTAGAATGGAGTTGCAGAAAGGAAGAACAGAGCTATAATGGGAGTAGCGAGAGCCATGATTCTTGATCATAGTCTTCCTTTCTTCTTTTGAGTCGAGCCATGTAACACAACTGTATACCTTTAGAACAGGAGTCCCCGTTGTGCTTTGTGGAGCAAGACTCCCAAGGAGATGTTCACAGGAAAAAAGCCTGAAGTTGGTCACTTTCGCATATTTGGTTGCCTGACTTATTCTCATGTCCCTTCTGAGAAGAGGACAAAGTTGGATCCCACTACAGAGAAGGGCATCTTTGTGGGCTATGATGTTACTTCCAAGGACTTCCCCATTTATCTTCCTTCCTAGAGGAAGGTTGTTGTGAGGCGGGAAGTGAAGTTTGAGGAGGAGCGAGCCTTCAGAAAGTCCAGGGAGTCAGAGCAGGGGGGGCTGCAAGCTCCCACACCTCAGGTTGTTACACAGATTCTGAAAGTTCAGAGTGCAGGGTCACAGGTTTCTGAAGTGACAGGGCCATAGGTTATAGGAACAAGTTCTATAGGTTTAGTGGTATAGTCAACAGGTATTCCGGGGACAGGTTTTGGTTCTCAGGCCATAGCTTCACTAGTTGCAATTATCGGATCACGAAGCTTACCAGTGACTGGTTTTCCAACTACTGGTCCATAGGTTTTTGGGCCATCTACTTCTGGTAGTTCTTCATAGGATGATACACCAGTATGGAAGGAGTCTTCAGTGAAGAGGAATCCCAAGTGGTTTCGTGAGACATCAAGATGCCAAACAGATTGTGTATGACGTTGATTGCTAGTCTTCGTGATTCAGAACCTTCTACTTTTGAGAACACATCCCAACATCATGTTTGGAGAGATGCCATGATGGAAGAGTACCATTCCATTGTGAAGAACGATGTTTAGGAGATTGTATCAAGACCATAGGGGAAGTCTATGGTGACTTCCAAGTGGCTTTACAAGGTGAAGCATGCTGCAAATGGCATTGTGGAGAAGTTCAAGGCTCATTTTATGGAATGGGGGTTTTCATAGGTAGAGGAAGTTGATTATGACGAGACCTTTGTGCCGGTTGCTTGATATTCCTTGATCAGAGCAATGATCTCCATAGTAGTAGAGATGGGTTGGAAGATCCACCAGATGGATGTGAAGATCGCATTTTTTAATGGTCTTCTATAGGAGAAGGTGTATTTGGAGCAACCACAGCGCTTTGCGATCCATGGGAGAGATTCTCATGTGTACAGGCTAAAAAATGCCTTATATGGTCTAAAGCAAGCTCCTTGAGCTTGGGATTCCAAGATTGATTCTTTCTTGCTATCGATGGGATTTCAGAAGAGTGAGGTTGATTCCAACCTTTACTACACTATGGTTGGTGGTGATCCGCTCATTCTTTTGTTGTACGTTTATGACTTGTTTATCACAGGTGAGGATAGCCTCATTGCAGCTTGCAAGAGAGATCTCGCATTAGAGTATGAAATGACAATTTGGGTATGACTTGTGTGAGAGATTTTAGATCAGCTTGATGGATGTTGAATTATTGTAACTTTGAAGTGTATTTACTTATTACCCCAATGTTCCTATCGAGAGAATCATTTGTATTTTATTGTACCCCGATGTTCCTATCGAGAGAACCACTGAGAGTCATGAGGAAAACCCCTCTGCTGTAAGTCGGGTCATTAGCACCCTAATTAATATATTATTAAGTTGTTTTTGTCCTCCTAGAGAAGTCGGCCCAGTCAATTTTAGTGGGGCTGACTTGGTGGAGTGAATTGTCAAGTGAACGAAAGAATATAAATAGAAGTGAGGCTCCTCTCACTTCTACACACACACACTAACTTGTGTAGCACATAAGAGAGAGAGAGAGAAGCAGTAGCTGCAAGGAGGAGAAGGATTAGTCTGGGGTTTTACCTTTTATCTTTTGATTAACTATATTGAGGAAGATTTTGCTAGGTTTTTCCCTTTAGGGTTTTCCCAGGATAAATCTGTGTTGATCTTGTGATATTGTTTCTTTCAGTGATCCTGTCTATATGATTTTGTTATGAAATTGAAATTGAATACTAATGATCTAGCTTAGTATATATGGAATCTTAACATGGTATTAGAGCTAACCTGAATAGGACAGCTTTCACAAGAGAAAAAGCCCTCTCTATCTCCTCGACAAGAAATTAGGGTTGGGAAAAAATTTTGAGTTTTGGAAAACTGCTTGGATGGAAAGTTGCGCCCTCCCAGAGCGCATCTTCTGAGCCAGGGATCGAATTTTTTTAGAGGAGTAGATCTCCCAGAAATTCAAGCCCTAGTTTGACAGCTGCACTAGAAAAACTGCAAAACCAGAAAACTGTTGGAAGCTGCAATGCTGAATATTGCAAGTTAGATTTGAAAGGTGAAGACTTGAGATCTCCAGAAACCGAGCACACCAGTCAACTCACCTCAGTCAAGCGCATCTCTTGGTAAGATCAGTTTCTTATTTTCCATATTTTCAATTTTTTGTGATCTCCTATCAAGATGTCCCCAAGCACCAAGCTTGAGGACAAGCTAGAAGGCATCGAGAATTACAGAGCATGGAAATACAAAATTGGTCTCATTCTCAAGGAGAATGATCTTGAGAAATATATCAAGGATGAAGTTGCAGAACCTGAAGCTAAGGAGAAGCACAGAAAGGATCTGATTCGGGCACAAAGAATTATTGCTGACTCCATCAAGGATCATTTGATCTCTCAAGTGTCATCCAAGAAGACTCCAAAAGAAATGTATGATGCCCTAGCAAGGATGTATGAAGGAAGAAACATCAACAGAAAGATGAATCTAAGAGCTCAACTGAAGAGCAACAAGATGAGTCATGGAGAATCCATCCAGGACTATTTCACAAGGGTCTCCCATTTTAAGGAACAACTAAAAGCCATTGGAGACAAACTTGATGAAGATGAATTGGTTATGACTGCTCTCAATAGTCTCACTAGACCTTGGGAGTCATTCATCCAAATGATGTGTGCCAGGAAGGAAAGCATGAAATTTGATGTTGTATGGGAAGACTGTATTCAAGAGGAGACTAGAGTGGCAAATAGAGAAGCACTACTGAAAGAAGATGATCGATCCCTAGCCACTCATACCAAGAGAAGAAGAAGTCAACCTAACTTCAAGAAGGGAAACCACAGGGAGTAGCAACGTCCCAGAAAGTTCCAGAAGACGAGAGAAAGTCTCCCCGATAGGGACTACTCTAGATTTCAATGTTTTCACTGTGATAAGATAGGACACATTGCCAGAAATTGTCCTTTGAAGAAACAAGAATACAAGAAGAGGAACAAAAACAACAAAAGGCATCATGCACATTAGCTGAAGATGAAGATGAAGAAGAAGAAGAGGAAGGATCTCAAAGGAAGCAAGCAAGAGAAGAAGATGCAGAAGAGTATGTACTATAGTAGGAGATGACTATCAATATCTAATCAAAGGAATCGGTAAAGCAAGCTACAAGCTTGATTCAGGAAATCCCCTGAAGATGAAGGAAGTTCTATATGTACCCGGTCTAAAGAAGAATTTACTTTCTATCTCAGCTTTAGATAAGAAAGGATTCAGAGTTGCATTTATAGATGGCCAAGTACTCATGTGGCCCAAAGGAAAATCAATTGAAGATGCAGTTGTAATCGGTGAAGAAGAAGGAGGCCTGTATAAACTCAAGGGAGATTAAGAAACAACCCTTGTTCATGAGTCCACTAACCCTAGTGAACTGTGGCATAAAAGGCTTGCCCACATCAATTACAAAGCACTACCTCATGTGAACAAGATAGTGATGGGATTACAAGACTTGAAGATCAACCATGAAGGCATCTGCAAAGGATGTGCGAAAGGAAAGAATATCAAAAATCCATTTCCGAAGAGTGAAACAAAAACTAAAGATACGTTGGAATTAATTCATTCAGATGTATGTGGTCCAATGTCCTCCACATCTTTGAGTGGTTTTGAATATTATATTACCTTTATTGATGACTATTCAAGAAAGACATGGATCTACTTCTTGAAAGCAAAGAGCGAGGTGTTTGGAAAATTCAAGGAATTCAAAGCCTTGATAGAGAATCTTTCAGACAAGAAGATAAAGACACTCCGATCAGACAATGGCGAAGAGTATACTTCGAAAGAGTTTGAAGCTTTTTTTAAAGATGCCGCAATCAAGAGGGAACTAACTACTCCCTACAATCCTCAACAAAATGGTGTTGCGGAAAGAAAGAACAAAACCATCATGGAAGCAGTGAAGACAATGATATATGATCAAGATCTTCCAATACATCTATAGGCAGAAGTAACAATAACTATTGTCTATGTACAGAATAGAATATCTCATAGTGCTCTTGGATTCAAGACTACATAAGAGATGTTCACGAGAAAGAAGCCTGAGGTAAGTCACCTCAAAATATTTGGTTGTCTAGTATATGTTCATATACCGAAAGAGAAAAGAACCAAATTGGACCCCTCCAGAAAGAAGGGGATATTTGTTGGATACTGTGAAGTGTCCAAGGCATTCAGAATTTACATTCCTGGATTCCATCACATGGAAATCAGTAGAGATGTAACATTCAATGAAGAAGCAACTCTCAAGAGATCCAGAAAATGCCAACATGAAGAAGTGCATGAGGAAGATACACCTCCCAGAAATATAAAGGCTACATTCCTCCCTGAAAATGAAGCACCTGAAGATCATGATATGACAAAACCACAAGAACCTCCTACGATGGAGATATCACAGAAAATAAAACCTGCTTGGGCAAGAGAAATTATACAAGAAGCAAAAATATATGGAGCTCCTGAAGGCTCCACAAGGATAAGCAAGAAGCCCAAGACATTTTCTAACTATGTAGCTTTGATGTGTGATCTTGTAGATCAAGAACCTACAAACTATGAAGAAGTTGTACAGAAGAAAGAATGGGTAGAAGCAATGACGGAAGAGTATCAGTCCATAATGAAGAATGATGTTTGGGATATAGTTCTCAAACCAGAAGGCAAGAGTGTAGTATCCTCCAAATGGATCTACAAAATAAAACATGCAGCCGACAGAAGTATAGAAAAATACAAGGCAAGATTTGTGGCTAGAGGTTTCTCTTAGAAAGAGGGAATTGATTATGAAGAAACATTTGCACCAGTAGCACAGTATACTTCGATTAGAGCTATCATGGCACTTGGATCCATGATGAAGTGGAACTTACACCAGATGGATGTGAAGACATCCTTCCTGAATGGTGTGATTGAAGAAAAAGTATACATAGAACAACCACAAGGATTTGAAGTTGAAGACAGACAGACTCATGTATGCAAATTGAAGAAGGCCCTGTATGGCTTGAAGCAAGCTCCTAGAGCTTGGTATGGAAGGATAGATAGTTCCTTGACAAGCTTGGACTTTACCAAGAGTAAAGCCAATCCTAACCTTTACTACAAGGTTATAGAAGATGAACCTGTCATACTATTACTATATGTGGATGATTTATTTATGACGGGGAATAAGAAACAGATTGTAGAATGCACGAAGAAGCTCGCTGAAGAATTTGAGATGAAAGACCTTGGGTTAATGCATTATTTCCTAAGTCTGGAAATATGGCAAAGTTCAGAAGGAATCTTTCTCAACCGAGGAAAGTATGCAGTAGAGATATTGAAAAGATTCAATATGTTGGAATACAAATCCATGGCCACACCCATGGATTCCAACCTGAAGTTGTTAGCTGATGACTCCTCAGAATTAGTGGATGTGACTCAATACAGACAGATTATTGGGTCGTTGATGTATCTAACAAATACTAGACCAGACATTTGTTTTGCTTTGAACACCTTGAGTCAATATCTAGTTCAACCTAGACGTGTTCACCTGATAGCTGCAAAACATGTGATGAGATATCTGAAAGGGACTATAGACTTTGGTCTATACTATGATGGAAACCATGATTACCGATTGTATGGCTATGCAGATGCAGATTGGGCTGGAAGTGTCTTAGATAGAAGAAGCACATCAGGTGGATGTTATAGTCTGGGGTCTGCTATGATTTCATGGTTTAGCAGGAAACAGTCCAATATTGCTCTCAGCAAGGGTGAAGCAGAATATATAGAAGCTTGCTCTGCTATTTATGAAGCCATATGGCTTCGGAAGTTGATGTCAGGTTTATTCAACCTGGAGTTGGATACCACTGTGATTCTATGTGATAACTAGAGTTGTATAAAGATGACGGAGAACCCAGTGTTCCATGATAAGTCGAAGCACATAGAAATCTGGTACTTCTACATTCGAGATATGATACAGAAGGGAGCCATAAAGCTCCAGTATGTGGTACTGATGAACAAGTTGTTGATGTGTTGACGAAGCCTTTGTCCCGAGTAAAGTTCAAATACTTTTGAGACAAGCTTGGTGTTGTTCAAAAAGACCTTCCTCGAAAGGGGGAGCAGTGATGTTGAAGCGGGATTGTATCATCCCTGGACACTTGTCCTAAAGTGATCCGGTGACTTCGATCTTCGAGAATGAAGTGGGATTGTATCATCCTTGAACTTCTACTCAAAATGGATCTGGTGACTTCGGTCCTCGAGAATGTGGTAGGATTGTATCTTCCTTGAACTTCTGTTCAGAATGGATCCGGTGACTTCGGTACTCGAGAACGTGGTAGGATTGTATCATCCTTGAACTTTTGTTCAGAATGGATCCGGTGACTTCGGTACTCGAGAACATGGTAGGATTGTATCATCCTTGAAATTTTGTTCAGAATGGATCTGGTGACTTCGGTACTCGAGAATGTGGTAGGATTGTATCATCCTTGAACTTTTGTTCAGAATGGATCCGGTGACTTCGGTACTCGAGAATGTGGTAGGATTGTATCATCCTTGAACTTTTGTTCAGAATGGATCCGATGACTTCGGTACTCGAGAACTTGGTAGGATTGTATCATCCTTGGACTTAGTCCTAAAGTGATAGGGAGTGATTATCCCGTAATTGTATCCGGTAACTTCGGTTGTCGAGAATGTGGTAGGATTGTATCATCCCTTGACTTAAGTCCAAAAGTGATCCGAAGACTTCCATCTTCGTATTGTGGATTGCAGGTTGTTGCTGATGATGATGATGTTGCTGATCGAAAGATCAGAGTGTGATGATGATGTTGCTCAGATTGTTGCTGATGATGATGTTGTTGATCGAAGTATCAGAGTGTGATGATGATGTTGCTCAAAGTGTTGTTGCTACTGATGATGATGTTGTTGATCGAAAGGTCAAAGTACTATTGATGATGATGTTGCTGAAGACCAAAATGCTGAGGATGATGTTGTCAAAATGATGTTGCTGCTGAAATTGAAGATGAAGACTATATGTCAAAGATGTTGAAAAAGCTTCCAATGATCTATAGATGTATCACTTTGATGATGTTGAAGATGCTCTCTCTCCTTCTCCTACTGCTACTGCTGTTATTGTTGTAGAATACCCTTCTTGTTAAGGGGGAGTGTTGAATTATTGTAACTTTGAAGTGTATTTAATTATTACCCCAATGTTCCTATCGGGAGAATCATTTGTATTTTATTGTACCCCAATGTTCCTATCGGGAGAACCACCGAGAGTCATGCGGAAAACCCCTCCGTTGTAAGTCAGGTCATTAGCACCCTAATTAATATATTATTAAGTTGTTTTTGTCCTCCTAGAGAAGTCAGCCCAGTCAATTTTAGTGGGGCCGACTTGGTGGAGTGAATTGTCAAGTGAACGAAAGAATATAAATAGAAGTGAGGCTCCTCTCACTTCTACACACACACACTCACTTGTGTAGCGCATAAGATAGAGAGAGAGGCAGTAGCTGCAAGGAGGAGAATGATTAGTCTGGGGTTTTACCTTTTATCTTTTGATCATCTATATTGAGGAAGCTTTTGTTGGGTTTCCTTTTAGGGTTTTCCTAGGGTAAATCTGTGTTGATCTTGTGATACTGTTTCTTTCGGTGATCCTGTCTATATGTTTTTGTTATGAAATTGAAATTGAATACTGATGATCTAGCTTAGCATATATGGAATCTTAACAAAGGCTCGTTTTATGGAATGGGGGTTTTCATAGGTAGAGGGAGTTGATTATGACGAGACCTTTGTGTCGATTGCTTGATATTCCTTGATCTGAGCAATGATCTCCATAGTAGCAGAGATGGGTTGGAAGATCCACCAGATGGATGTGAAGACCGCATTTTTTAATGGTCTTCTATAGGAGAAGGTGTATTTGGAGCAACCATAGGGCTTTGAGATCCATGGGAGAGATTCTCATGTGTGCAGGGTGAAAAAGGCCTTGTATGGTCTAAAGCAAGCTCCTTGAGCTTTGTATTCGAGGATTGATTCTTTCTTGCTATCAATGGGATTTCAGAAGAGTGAGGTTGATTCCAACCTTTACTACACTGTGGTTGGTGGTGATCCGCTCATTCTTCTGTTGTACGTTTATGACTTGTTTATCATAGATGAGGAGCGCCTCATTGCAGCTTGCAAGAGAGATCTCGCTTCAAAGTATGAGATGACTAATATTGGGTTGATGCATTACTATCTGGGGATGGAGTTTTGGAAGGAGCTTGGTCATATTTTCCCGAGACAAGGAAAGTACGCAGTTGATTTTTGAGGATATTTCGGATGGAGGACTATAGGTTGATGGCCACACTGATGATCATCAATTGGAAGAAGCTTCATGCTTCCGAGGGAGAGTTGGTGAATCCCACATTATATCGTCAACTCATTGGTAATTGATGTATCTAGTCAACACCAGGCTAGAATTGTGTTTCGCAGTGAACACTCTCAGTCAGTTCATGGTGGAGCTTAGGAGAGTGCATTGGGTAGCCACAAAACATGTGTTGAGATATCTTGCAGGGACAATGGATTTTAGTCTGGAATACAAAAGGTCGAATGGTGTTAGTTTGGTTCGCTTCACAGATTTAGATTGGGGAACTCCACAAATTGTAGAACTGCTCTAACAATGTTGGGTGATATAGATCCCTAGTCCATAACTTTGTTTTGAAGACACTAGACAAGCCCCATAACATCTAGTACTTTGTTACTTACCGTGATCTTTGCTGCCCTATATGAGGTCCTTAGGGAGTCCTATGAAGAAAACTGATCCAAAATGTATCCTGTGATACATCCCATCACTTGAATGCAACCTATGATTGATCCTAATATTACAGTTCTACATCCACACCCAATCAAGATCTAAACCTGCTGCTAGATCAAGCTAAAATCCTAGGATGCATCTCATTGCCTATTTGCGACTAGTGATGGATTCTCCTTGAAGAACTTCAAAGAAATGCAGAATAACAAGAGGAAAAGCTTAAAAAAAACAGAACATTTGAAATGAAAATGGAGTTCATATGTTTTTTTTCTTGTATTGTGTATGATTGTGGCTTAATATTTTGTCCAGGAACTGAGTGCAACATGGGATGTTCAAGCAATGCCAACTTTTGTTTTCATAAAAAATGGGAAACAGATTGATAAGTTGGTGGGAGCTAATAAACCTGAGTTGGAGAAGAAAATCATCAGCTATGCTACTACAGCTAAGTGAGCCTAGAACCGCCTAATGAGCATCATATGATAACGCTTTGAGAATATGATTGAGGTGTTTTTGAGAAGTGAACCTGAATTATTAGTGGCTCAGCAGCTCCAGCAACTCTCTTTTGTTGGAAACATTGGTCTTATATAAAAAAATATTTACAAACAACCACCATTAACCATTTTACAGGTGATATCATGAAGCCATATAAGACATTATATTTGCATCTCCATTAACTAGCTTATTATGTTGTCTAATTGGTGATGGGAGTATGCTAACCATAAAATATTGTTATTAACAAAATATGCAACATTCAGGTACACTAAATTGAACTTTTGTGGCTTTAGTGCAATTAGCATAGCTTTATAATTGTAAAGGACCAAGTGGGATTATAAAATGATTAGTCCTTTATGTGATGAATTGTTATAATGGTGTAGAAGAAAATATATACTTTTTGTTTTTATTGCTGTTGGCATAGCTTTATAATGGTAATGGATCAAATGGATTATAAAAGAATAATTCCTTTATTTGATGAATTGTTATAATGGAGTACAATAAAATATACAGTTTTGTGGTTTTAGTGCAATTAGCAGAGCTTTATCATTGCAATGAATTAGATATAAGCTACGCTTGGGGTCTTGGGGCAACAATTAACAACCAAGAAGAAATCCACACTCTTTACCTTATAATTATCCTACATTGGGCTCAACGAATCAAGTCAGCCTTAATATTCAAAGACTGCTTTCTAATCATTGGACTCGTTAGAAGGGAAAAGGACAACGAAGGCACGAGCACAACCCTATCTAGAATGTTGCAAAGAATTTATAGTCTCCTCGCCTCCTTTGATTTAGCTCGTCTCCTTCATATCAAAAGGGTAAATAAGTCTAAAGATGATCTCATGGTAAACCAAGTGATTTTTTGGACAAAGGGGTTTTGGTTAAAAATGGGTGGACCCCATAGATGTTTTGGTTCCCTTAATTTATTATTAACTAAGTCACCTGACACGGGGACACGGGACACGAAAATACGAGAGTCCGACATGGACACGGTGACCCCCCGAATCAGGACACGTAGGATACGTTTTATATATATA
>LPNX010835061.1:518107-685919 GCA_001517045.1 Pseudotsuga menziesii
GGTCCATCCATCAGAAACAATACTCACACCGCATGAGGGCCATGTTGTTCTAATTGGCTCAAGGATTTTATCTACCTCCTTCTTTGCTTTAACCAACAATGTGGTTCTAAGCTTCTCTGAACCAGGAGGCACATAACCACTTGGAGCTCGTTCCAAGATAGTTTGAACCGTCTCAAAATACAATGGTGACCGTGCAACATTGAATGAGATGAAGTTGAGGTAGAAGAAAAATGCAATGGTAAGGTCTACCTCTTCTCGTGCCTCTTGTTGAAAAATCCTATCCATTGGACCACCTGTAGATTGCTTCTTTCTTGTTTGATAAGTATCCCCACGCCCATGAATGGTAGGTGGAAATGGAGTCTTGGTGCTAGAGGACTTCCTAAAAAATGGAAGAGGATCATCCTCTTTTTTCTTGCTTGCTGCTGCCACCTTCCCTAAGCCAACATGATCCTCTCTTTCCATATCCCTCCTTTGGTTAACAATCACCGCTTTGCATGAAGAAATCCCACAAGAAGGAAGGGCCAACAAATGGCCCTTAACCCGGAAATATGTGCTCATGAACTCATGGTTGCAAAAATTGCATCTCCAAGACACATTGCCTCCCCCACCAAGATTTGCCCCAGGCCCATCTTTCCTTGTCACATACTTCCACAAAGGGTATTTTTTTTCTTGGGCTTGTTGTCTTGCTAAAACAGGGTTAAATGGAGCATGAGCTCCACTAGCAGCTGATGGAGCACTTGACGGAGGAGGAGAACCGGTTGTGCTTGGTGGAATAGGAGGGGAGGCCCCAGATGGTGCATTTCTCCCTTTCCTTTGACCCCTACCTCCTGCCCTAGCTAATTGAGACATTCCTTTTCTTGTGTGATGGTTGAGCTTGCAATACTCTCCACAAATCCACCGGAATGCACTTGGAATCGCTTGGAAACAATGGATAGCCTTCAAATCTCCTTCAAAACTCCTTCACCTGCACATAAAACTCACTCTCAACCAATTGCTTCCTTGCAAATGACAAAAAGAAAGGCAAAAAATTGACTTAAAACAAACCCAGTTGTCTTTTTTCGCCGTTTACGTGTCCTGTTTTCGGGACACGCTGCAATTTCGTGTCCGGCTCGTTTTTTTTTCGTGTCCTATTTTCGGATTCGCCTGAAAGACGAATCGGGCATGAATCCGATTCGAATCGTGTCTGATTCGATCCCCACGGGACACGAGGGGTCTCCAGGACGAATCCGGTTTCTTAGTTATTATATAACATGGTATTAATCACTTCTCAATGTTTTGGAAATCCCTACATCAAATTCAATTGCATGGTGGGTTTTGGAGGGCAATGAACAAGTACCTAGGGGTGGAATACAAAGGAGATGATATAACTCTTTCTCCTCTTCCTTGTGTCTCTACATACTTGCATAAGGTTTAGTTTTACTTATGGTTTAATGGTGATGGGATCTATAGGCAGAATAATGTATATTGTGGTCGACTATGTTGTATTGCACTCCATGAATTCTATGAGGAGAACAACATTTAAGGAGTTCCTATACACTCTTCGTTTTGATGATGAGAGGAATGAAAACATTTTTGGCTTTTCTATGGGGAATGCTTTGGTTGATGGGAACCTAGGAATTCCATATGTTGGAGTAATGGGTCTCAGTTGTGCCTTGGTCAAGGGTAATTGGTTTGGACTCTCCTATTCTGTTCTTGTTTCTGTACCTTTGTTCTTTGTAGGGAATGCTCTACCTATTGAGAGCACTAGCATTTTTTTTGTCAAGGAATAGCCTCGATTGCCTCTTATATGTTTTGGTCTTGACCCTTTTGCTCTTGATCTAACTCTAAGAAATGTTTCTAGGTAACACTTTTGTTTGGTTTAAATTTATATAACTTCATGAACTTGATAGTGTGGAAGCCGATGCAATCCTTAGGCCTTTCCTTTGAAATGAAAAAACCTCCTTTGTCTATGGAAAAAGGTGATGAAGGGAGTTACTGTTGATTTTTGTACCTAGGAAGTTGTTCCCCTTGTGATTTTTGCCTAAGTAAGGGGGAAAGTTCACATGACCCTTGTATCAATGACTTGAGATGAGCATTAAATGCACTTTAGAGATGAAAGTGCACTTAATGGAAAATTTAAAAGGTGGTTGAGTGAAATTAACTTTTGGAGAGATTTTTCTCATCCGTCGATCTAAACCAATGTGGGCCCTTGGATTAGATGGACGTTCATCTGACCCAGATTTTCTTATTAAAGGCAAGTATTCATGTGAAGAGGCACATTATTCCAAGTGATTTGGAGTGATTTGGAGAGGAGTTCTTCATGAGCCATTGGAGAAGTCAACCAGCAGAAGAGAGAGAAACCCAGCACGATTCCAAGGAAAACTGTATAGTTGTACAACACAGATTTCGAGGAGGGCATATATTTTGAGACTGATTTATGACACAAAAATCAAAGCAATATAGGATGTCTATACATCGTGAATTCCTACGCTGTGATGCACGCAAATCAAGGCAGTTGTTTGCTGAAGCTATTCACACAATTTTCAAGGTAGAAGATTGCTACAGGAACAAATTTTGAGATCCTGAGAAGGCACCAAATTTGAGTTGTATAGAATATTTGGAGTTTTCTTGCATGAAATTCAAGGCAGCTTCTACATGCAGTCTGTAGAGATAAAATGTACTTTTGCCATAAATTATGCTGTACAAATTTTTTACTGAATTAATAAAAAATACTCACACTCTCTCCTTGGGTTTTTCCTTGGGGGTTTTTCTCGAGCCTTTGGGCTTAATAAAGTGTTGAAATTAAATGTGATTGGTTGACTGTGTTTAAATTATGCTCATTAAAATCTTGTGAGGAAAGTTTTCAAATAGTTCATGTTACAACTGGTTAAATGATAAAAACTCACCTACACCACTCTAATAATTTCTTTTGTTGGGCATTTAACTTTGTTCACTACGGAGACATGAAACTTGGGCTGAGAATTTACACAAAATTTTGACATGGTATTAGAGCCTGGTTTGTAGAACGAAGAGCAAATTACAGTCATCTATTTCAGACTTAGGGGGTCTGTTACACTTCTGTTCAGAGGCAGAATTTTGGACTTTTAAACTTTAGTGAGATGGCCATGGGGTTGAGGTTGGAGGATATGCTAGATGTGGCAGCATATTTGTACCTTGGAAAGCTAGGATAGTCTTGATTCTTCAGGAGCATGAGCTGTGGGATGAGGTGTTAAACAACACTCAAGCTAACCCAATTCAAGTACCCCCAGCCACTAATGCAGTTGCATTAACAAAATTCAATAAAAATGACATCAAGGCGAGAAGGATCATCCTTGATGCGGTGAAGGATCATGTGATCCCACATTTGACCATAAAGGACCATGTTTATTTAATGTGGGAGGCCTTAACAAATTTATACCAGAGCTCTAATGAGAACCAGGAGATGGTTTTGAGGGAGAAGCTTAAGAGTATCAAGATGGCCATAGCTAAGGGTGTGACATCCTACCTTACTAGGATATCTCAGGTGAGAGACGAGCTTGTAGCAGTTAGGGAGATTGTTTCTCGTAGTGAGCTAGTGCGGACAACTGTGAATGGCACGGCCAAGCCATGGGTTGTTTTTGTGGAGGCTATAGTTGCCAGGGAGAACATGCCTTCCTGGGATCATCTCTAGGATGAATTCGTTCAGGAGGAGACCCAAAGAGGTCTTGTCCAGGGATCTTTTCTAATGGTAGAGAGGATGAGGAGAATGTGGATTTGACATCCAAAGGGAAGAAGAAGTCCAAGAAGAGCCCTAGCAGGGTGGGGCTAAGTAGGAACAGGTTGGACAAAATAAATATTTGAGCAAAGTCAAGTGCTTTGCTTGCCAGGGGTTTGGGCACTATGCCTCACAGTTCCCGAACAAAAATAAGAAGAAGAAGTAACATACAACAACTTCAACAGAGATTGAGGAGTATGTATCTAGATTCGAGAGAAATTTTTCTCTTTGCACTTGGAATTTTGAGAGAGATTCCATCACCAGCGCAAATATGGAGGATGAGATAGAATATTCCTTGTTGACTAGCCATTCCTTGAGTGCATCCACCACTGACACTTGGTACATTGACAGTCAAGCCTCGATCCACATGATAGGTGCTCGAAAGAGGTTTTCCGAGCTTTCACAAACAAGCATGGATGTGGAGGTAGTGTTGGGGGATGACATAGTTGTCAAAGATATTGGACATGGGATTGTTACCTTTTAGAGGGAGTCTACGAGTCCCATGAAATTGAGGGATGTTTTGTGTGTCCCTGGGATAAAAATGAACTTGATATCAATTTCCACGATCAAGGACAAGGGACTTGGGGTGTACTTCCTTGATGGACATGTGCATGTTTTCCCCAAAGGACTGGGACCATCTACTTCTTTTTCTATTGGAGTAAGATGTGGGAAGTTGTCCAAGCTCTTATTTCAGCACCAACATGCTTTGACACACAACAACAAGAGTGGTTTTTGTGAGTTGTAGCATCAGAGGATGGATCATTTCCATCATCCAACTCTGAGGATATTTAGGGACATGGTTACAGGTTTGTCAGAGTTTAGCACAGAGCACAGTGATGTGTGCAAAGGGTGTTCTTTGGGAAAGTACACTAAGACTGCTTTTCCAAGTAGTGATAGCAGGTCAACAAAAGTGCTTGATTTGATGCATTCATATTTGTGTGGTTCAATGTCATTTGTTTCCTTGACAGGTTATGCGTATTATATGACATTCATCAATGACTATTCCAGGAGTACCCGGATCTACTTTCTGAGGAGGAAGAAATCTAAGGAGGTCTTATAGAGGTTCCAAGAGTTTAAAGCTCTTGTGGAGAACCAATATGGGAGGAGGATTCTGGCACTCAAATCAGACAAGGGGGGTGAGTATACCTCCAAGGAGTTCAATGAGTTTTGTAGATAGGAGGGTATCCAGAGATAGTTGACAGTCCCATAAACTCCAGAGAAAAATAGAGTTGCAGAAAGGAAGAACAGAGCTATAATGGGAATAGTGATAGCCATGAGTATTGATCATAGTCTTCCTTTCTTCCTTTAGGACGAGGCCTGTAGCACAAATGTATACCTTCAGAACAGGAGTCCCCATCATGCCTTGTGGAGAAAGACTCCTGAGGAGATGTTCATAAGAAAAAAGCCTGAAGTTGGTCACTTTCGCATATTTGGTTGCCTAACTTATTCTCATGTCCCTTCTGAAAAGAGAACAAAGTTGGATCCCACAACAGATAAGGGCATCTTTGTGGGCTATGAAGATACTTCCAAGGACTTTCGCATTTATCTTCCTTCCTAGAGGAAGGCTGTTGTGAGGCAGGAAGTGAGGTTTGAGGAGGAGCGGGCCTTCAGGAAGTCTAGAGAGTTAACGCAAGGGGAGCTGCAGGCTCCCACACCTTAGGTTGTTACACAGATTCCGACAATTCAGAGTGCAGGGTCACAGGTTTCCGAAGTGACAGGGCCATAGGTTACAGGCACAATCTCTATAGGTTCAGTGATATAGTCAACAGGTATTCCGGGGACAGCTTTTGGTTCTCAGGCCACAGGTTTACCAGTTGCAGTTATCGGATCACGAAGCTTACCAGTGATTGGTTCGCCAACTACTGGTCCACAGGTTTTTGGGCCATTTACTTCTAGCAGTTCTTCATAGGATGATACACCAGTATGGAAGGAATCTTCAGTGAAGAGGAATCCCAAGTGGTTTTGTGATACCATGAAGGAAGCAGAGGCATTTGGAGCACCCAAGAGACTAGTGTGAGACATCAAGACGCCAGGTAGATTGTGTATGACGTTGGTTGCTAGTCTTCGTGATTCAGAACCTTCTACTTTTGAGGAGGCATCCCAACATCATGTTTGGAGAGATGCCATGATGGAAGAGTACCATTCCATTGTGAAGAACAATGTTTAGGAGATTGTATCGATACCAAAGGGGAAGTCTATGGTGACTTCCAAGTGGCTTTACAAGGTGAAGCATGTTGTAGATGGCATTGTGAAGAAGTTCAAGGCTCGTTTTATGGAACGAGAGTTTTCATAGGTAGAGGAAGTTGATTATGACGAGACCTTTGCACCGATTGCTTGATATTCCACAATTAAGGCAATGATTTCCATAGTAGCAGAGATGGGTTGGAAGATCCACCAGATGGATGTGAAGACCATATTTTTTAATGGTCTTCTATAGGAGGAGGTGTATGTGGAGAAACCACAGGGATTTGAGATCCATGGGAGAGATTTTCATGTGTGCAAGCTGAAAAAGGCCTTGTATGGACTAAAGCAAGCTCCTTGATCTTGGTATTCCAGGATTGATTCTTTCTTGCTATCGACGAGATTTCAGAAGAGTGAGGTTGATTCCAACCTTTACTACACTGTGGTTGGTGGTGATTCGCTCATTTTCTTGTTGTATGTTTATGGCTTGTTTATCACAGGTGAGGAGTGCCTCATTCTAGCTTGCAAGAGAGATATTGCTTCAGAGTATGAGATAACTAATATTGGGTTGATGCATTACTATCTGGGGATGGAGGTTTGGCAGGATCCTGGTCATATTTTCCTGCGAAAAGGAAAGTATGCAGTTGATGTTTTGAGGATATTTCAGATGGAGGACTGTAGGATGATGGCCACACCTATGATCATCAATTGGAAGAAGCTTCATGCTTCTGAGGGAGAGTTGGTGGATCCACATTATATCGTCAACTCATTGGTTAATTGATGTATCTGGTCAACACCAGGCTAGACTTGTGTTTTGCAATGAACACTCTCAGTCAGTTCATGATAGAGCTTAGGAGAATGCATTGGGTAGCCACAAAACATGTGTTGAGATACCTTACAAGGACAATGGATTTTAGTCTGGACTACCGAAGGTCGAATGGTGTTAGTTTGGTTCGCTTCATAGATTTAGATTGGGCAGGCAGTGTGACGGATTGGAAGATCACTTTCGGATGTTGTTCAGTTTGGGCTGGGCAATAGTGTCATGGTTAAATTGGAAGCAAAATTCCGTTACTTTGAGTTTTGCAGAGGTTGACTACATGGCAACCAACCATGCTAGTTGTGAGGCATTGTGGCTTCACAAGTTGTTGGTGGACTTATTTGATTAGGAGCTGAGGTCCACAGTGATACACTATGACAATCATAGTTGCATCCAGCGCTCTGAAAATCTGATTTTCTATGATAGGTCAAAGAAAATAGAGATCAAATATCACTTCATCTCGGACTATGTTTAGAGAGGAGTTGTGGTGTTACGATACATTTCCATTGACGAGCAGGCAGCAGACACTGACGAAATCCTTGGGGTGGTGCAAGTTTGTCTTCTTTAGGGACAAGTTGGGAGTGGTGCAGAACACCTTCCTCGGTTGGAGGGAGTGTTGATTTTTGTACCTAGGAAGTTCTTCCCCTTGTGATTTTTGCCTAAGTCACTAGAAAGGGGGAAAGTTCACATGACCCTTGTATTAATGACTTGAGATGAGCATTAATTGCACTTTAGAGATTAAAGCGCACTTTATGGAAAATTTAAAAGGTGGTTGAGTAAAATTAATTTTTGGAGAGATTTTTCTCATCCGTCTATCTAAAGCAATGTGGGCCCTTGGATTAGATGGGAATTCAACTACCCCTAGAATTTTTATTAAAGGCAAGTATTCATGTGAAGAGGAACATTATTCCAAGCGATTTGGAGAGGAGTTCTTCATGAGCCATTGGAGAAGTTGACCAGCATAAGAGAGAGAGATACCCAACACGATTTCCAAGGAAAACCATATAGCTGTATAGCATAGATTTCGAGGAGAATGTACAACATAGATTTCGACTAGGCACAGATTTCGAGACTAGTTTATGGCACAAAAATCGAGGCCATGCAGGTTGTCTGTACAAAACGAATTCCCAGGATGTGAGGCACGAAAATCAAGACAGTGGTTTCCTGAAGTTGTTGGCATAGTTTTCAAGGTAGAATATTCCTACAGGCGTGAATTTCAAGATGTTGAGAGGGCACAACATTTGAGCTGTACATAATTTTTGGAGTTTTCTTACACGAAATTCGAGGCAACTTCTACAAGCAGTCTGTAGAGATAACTTGTACTTCTGCGATAAATTTTGTTGTACAAATTTTTGACTAAATTAATAAACAATACTCACTCTCTCTTTCCCTCAGGTTTTCCCTTGGGGGTTTTTCCTGAGCCTTTAGGCTAAATAAAGTGTTTGAATTAAATGTGTTTGGATGACTATGAAATTTGCTCATTAAAATTTTGTGAGGAAAGTTTTCAAATAGTTCATGTTACGACTGGTTAAATGATAAAAAATCACCTACAATAGTCGTAGAAATTTTTTTGTTGGGCATTTAACTTTGTTCATTGTGGAGATATGAAACTTGGGTTGAGAATTTAGACAAAATTTTGATAGTTATAAGGTCAAGAAAACATTAAGTCTCTTATTTAGTCAATTGGAAGGTATGTGCTAGGTGATTGAGTATTTGAGTTTGCACATGGAGAAAAAAGGAGACCAAACATGATGAATTGGATGTTCATCTTGGGGAGTGGAAGATTATATGAAAAATGCCAAATGCTTTAGAGATGTAGTGCAATATGATATTGGGTTTCGCTAGGAGTTTCCAATCAAAGGTAGGAATTCTATCAGTCTCTATTGGCTCAACAAAGAATGAAGATGTCGACAAGAACACTATGTAGCAAATAGTAGTAGTTTTGGTAGGGAAACAAGCAAGACTTGGTGAAATTGGTCATGTTAGGGTTGATGTTTCTATAGAGGAGGCCCACAATGGGCACGCCCTTGGCCATGGATAATTCTATTTATGATTGTTTAAATGCATTTTGCATTTGGATCATATGCCAAAGGATATAATTATAGGTTCAATACGATTGAATTAGACCTTGGAAAACAATAGGTATACGTTTGAAAATTATTGTAGTTTTTTTGGTTCGACTTTTGCAAGGATTTTTTATATAAAATTTTGAACTTTGTGTACTCTCTATGGATTTTCAAATATATATATATACTCTTTCTATAAAACAAAAACAAAAATGTTGCAGCAAAAATATTAAAATGAATCTATGAATAGAAAATTGGTGTGATTAGTAACACCTTTTTTTTAGGTTAAAATTGTAACATTTGTGAAACCGTGGCCATAAAATTGATACAATGTCGAACAAAGTTTATATTTTTTATTTATTTTTAAACTCAAATGATTTTGAAAAAAATTAAGCATAAAAATTTTAAAAATTTAATTAAAAAAAATGAAAGTGTTAGTTTTTATAGCTCTACAAGTACTTCTATGTTGGGGGTCTCTAGCAACATAGGAGCCTAGGTGTTTTTATAGCTCTACAAGTACTTCTATGTTGGGGGTCTCTAGCAACATAGGAGCCTAGGTGATTTCTAGACATGTAATGTAAAGGTGGATTTACAACACTTCATGTCAATGGTTCTAGTTAGCCCATGGTATTGGAGTTCCCATGGTATTTGCATGAGTGTGAGATTATAAAACGGGCCTTAGAGTATGAGTTTAGTATCACCAAGTAAAGAACAAGTCATATCTCTCGTGGTGGTTAGACCATAGTGGCCAGAGCGAGTGATATCTCTTGTAGTGATCGAGATCTGAGAGAGGGAGTCTCTGAGAGGCTCCGAGTGTTGGATTTACTCAAGCCGAGGTTTATCTCTTTTGCTGACAGGTTTGGGCATAGTGAGAATCAGGAGCCTGAAATCTGGTGAGTCATATCTGGAGGCCTATCATTGTAAGTGTTGCTTAACAAACCCGCAATAAAAGATAAAATGTTTGTTGGTTTTCCTCGAAGGATAGGGGTTTCTAGTGTACATCTTGTGTTGTGGTTTTCTCTCTTATGGTATTTTTTTTTTGTTAGTAAGAGGGATCCTTTTCTATTACTTCTTAAACCATAATCGAATATTTACATACTTCTGAACATGGAGCCAAGTATCGGTTTTGCATCCAAAAAAGAAAAACAAACAAAATTGACCAAATGGTGTTTCCAGAGAGTATGAGGGCTGCCCAACCTCTGAACTGCGGCATCCTCATTCGTCTACAAGCCGAAAACAGTAAGGTAAACACCGACATTAAGATAAACACAGATAAGCATGAAAAGGACCTAGACCAAGGTGGAGACTAGGGCTTCATGGCCGATTCTTCCTCCTTTGTATCAACATTGCTGACTCCCTCATTTGCATTACTGGCTACCTCGCTGACCATGTTCCTCTGTCCACGCTGAAATGGAGGCTCAACCAACTGCAACAGGGTTTTCATGTGTACAAGGCTACTCTCTGCATCATCTTTAAATGTGCCAACAATTATTTTGACCAGTTCAGTAAAGCTCTCCCTCTCATTCATTGAGCGCGTGAGGATAAAATTAAGGCGCTAGTAATTGGACATGACCACCTCACGACCTAGCTTCAACCTGAACTCCCCAAATATCTTGTTCTCCATCACAGCAATGGACTGGCGAATGTGCTTCGACGTCTCTTGATTGAACATGGCTTCCCATTCCACTTCGTCGTTACCACCTCCCTATGCAGCTATACTGATCACATAACCGAAGAATCTGCTGGAGTGGCGTCGCCTGCGTGGACGCTTGCGTTTCTGCCCTCTGCCTTGCTCGAGATTGTTCACCCGGGACTTGCTCAAACCCTCTCGGTAATGTTTCTCCCAAACCAGCTGCAAGATGCTAAGTGCCATACTATCCTTTTGGTCCTCTCTCAAATAGTTGCTTGATTGCCTACACAATAACCCCCTATGCAAAACCAGTTACGCCTCATCATGGCCGAGGGATGGCCTAAGGTCTTGCCCTGTGCAGAGTTCATCAAACTTGAGGAGCCGTCGAGATCCATTACATAACGCAAGATCGCATGACCGTAATACCTCCCACACGAGATCGCATGACCACTATGCCTCCCACTCCTTTTATTGCGCTTGCGGTCATCGAGGTGAACCCCACTTGTCTTATGCATGCATGCGAGCATTGGCAGGGTCGACATCCGTCCCCTCATGCACCCGCCCGCGAACGTGTCTTCCTTCTATCTCTTGTTGACCACCCGCATCTGTCTCCTATTGACCACCCGCATCCAGGTCAGTTTTCTCTGTTATAGTTGTTTATCAGTGTGTCTTGCATTTATCTTTTTCTGGGTTAATTAAGTAAAAGATCAAAAGTATAATTGTGTTCTCCTAAGCTAAGAATTTTGACATGGTATCAGAGCGGGACTGAGAGATCCAAACAAGATGGAGAGGGTGTAGGTGGAGAGTTCTTGCAGGTTTTGAGAGGCCCACGTGGATTTAGATTGATGTGTTAGGGAGCAGATCACTGGGTGGTCAGGCCCGAGGGTTTAGTAGTAGTGTTGGAGCATGGAAGTTTGGAAACTAGCAGAGTGGTGCTCGACCGGGCTGCTAGAACGGATTTGCGGGCTCTGTCGTGGAGCTCGCAAGAGTTTCGGACGATCGTGGATGTGAGTTGAGGCAAGACAACAGAAGGGCGTAAGCAGAACCAATCGCCAGGTGAGAAGTTGAACATGAGAAGCCGCCAGGGCTGCTGCGGAGACAATAATCTCCTTGTTAGTAGGTCTGATAGTTGCCTAAGTGCATGAAGTCGGGCAGGGGAAGAAATCCCCAGGGGAAACCAGCCAGAAACTGTCCAGAAAGGTTGCGGGCAATTCAAGAGATAAAGACAGGGTAGGGTAGCGGGCAGGCTGCTGGGAAAAGGGCAGAAGTGCCCAGAAAAGGCCATGGGCAAGGCAGACAAATTTTGGGCAGCTATCCAGGAAATTTCGGGAAGCTCTGTAAAGGATCTGGGCAGGCCCAGAAGGACTTGGGTAGCCCATAAACGCAGTCAGGTAGACTATAGAGGGGAGTAAGCTATCTACCCGACGATTTGCACGGGTCCACCGGTCCACCTGACGGCGTCGAGCAATAGCTTACTCCGTTAAAAGAGAGCTACATCGAAAATATCTTTTTTCTGTTGAGACTAAGGAAGAAGGAAGAAGAATCTGGTTCAGGTCCGAAGATCCATAAAACCACGGTTAGTGTTTCGCTTGAAGCTGGCGGGAATAGAAGAAGTAGATCGAGTTATAATCATATTCGTCTTACGCAGATTGAACCCGAGAATTCTGAATCCACTGCAGACCCCGTCTAAAATGAAGAATATTTTGATTAAAAGAAAGAATCCAAAGGCTTTCCGAAGCAAGGTTGCGTGCTTAATCTTTGCTAAGCGTATGCATGATTCTGCTCCCATAATTATTAGACAGCAACCTGGGCAGATTGGGGAGATTTGCTCACAAGTGGAACACACTTTTCCTGGCATCTCCCATTTACTATGGAGTTATGCAATTTCGCGAATTCTATGCATTGAAATAATATATGAAAGAAATCCTGTGGCTGCGGCCTCCTGTACTGGTCTCGCAGCTACTAACATTTAATTTGTTAATCAATTTCATATAAAACTGAGAAAGCAGCTTTGCAGTTCCAACACTTCCACTCGTCTGCCGGTTTGTTTTGCAATGACCTTCATCATTTCGTCTGGGTTGAATGGCCCCGTCACAGTAACTTTGTTATGTTTTATGTCTATCACATGGCTATGGATGTCTCGTATAATATCATTCCACAAAAACTAAGTAACCACCTCTTAGTCTACCTTCGGAATACTAAAAATAAAAAGTTAGACGTACTGTATATAGAAGAATAAGAAGAGATGCTTACTGTATATTTTGAGAAGACCTTTCCTTATTTTCTTGCCGCAGCCATTACAGTATATTCTGATCTTCAACACTAATGTATAAAACTGCAACCATTATAATACACACAGTGCATTGCAGCCATTAATGAAAGAATTCATATAGAAACCAATGGCCCAAGTTACCAGATTATGCTAATACAACCAGTACAAATATAAACATACCCCTGTTTCTGGATCTGGATCACTGGTAGACATTACGCTGTTCTTCTTCTTGTTCTCCTACAATACAGATCGATTTCGTTTCGCTTATCCTTTACTATAAGGTCAAAGTTCTGAGAAAGATCTATCTCAACACGGAGTAAGCTATCTCCAGGGTCTTACGGAAGGGTAACGGAGTAAGTTATCACTCAACGACGTCAAGTGGGCCCCGGTGCAAATCATCAGGTAGATAGCTTACTCCCTATAGAGGCACCCGGGAAACAATAGAGGGATGTAGGCAAGCAACCCCAGGCAACTTCTGATAGGAGGTATGGACAATTGTGCATCTAGCCATAATGACAGGAGTGAGGATGATACTCCTTAGTGTTTTAGGGATAGACTTATACTACTATGTGAGTTGTGGCATGCATACTATGCATGCAATGAGGAGAGTTGGATTGGTGGTGTTCCAACTGGAGTTAAAAGGTGCTATGAAGGTGGCAAGAGTGGTGCACGTTCCAAAGCTCAAGGTCAGTTTGCTCTTAGTATCAACTTTGGAAGATGAGGGGTATGAGGTGAGTTTCAGGATGGAGTAGTACTCATACGTGAAGTGAGAGTAGGTGCCCAAAATGCAGCAATAAGGCTTGGCATCACAGAAGGTGGGTTGTACAGGTTATTGGGACAACATGTGGTCAACTTCAAAGGGAGTTTGGAGCAGAGTTCTAGAGGGAGTTTGGAGTTTGGATTGGTGTCAGTGATAGAGAGAGAGCATGAGGCCTTTCTCAATTGACTCTAATGGATGATGAGCGCATATATTCATTTCAGAGTGTGAGATGCATACGGGAAGTTTTCCAGTTCAGAGGGAGCATCTACAACAATAGAGGATGCATTTGATCTTGGTGGATGCTTATCTAGAAGTACCTCCCTCACTAAGAGGGAGTGTTAGTTTTTGTAGCTCGACAGGTATTTCTATGTTGGGGGTGTCTAGCAACATAGAAGGACTTGAGGTGATTTATATGCATGTATTGTAAAGGTGGATTTATAACACCTCATCTAAATGGTTCTAGTTGGCCCATGGTATTTGCATGAGTGTGAGATTATAAAAGGAGCCTTGGAGTACGAGTTCAGTATCACCAAGTCAAGAGTGAGTCACATCTCTTATGGTGTCCAGACCACGGTGTTGGTAGTGGTCGATCTGAGAGAGGGAGTCTATAGAGGCTTGGAGTGAGGGTTATACTCAATTCAAGGTTTGTCTTTTCTGCTGAGGGTTTTGGGCATAGTGAGAGTTAGGAGTCTAAAATTTGGTGAGTCATATCCAAAGGCATGTCATTGTACGTGTTGATTAACAAACATGCAATAAAAGATAAACTGTTTGTTGGTTTTCCACGAAGGACTGGGGTTTCTTGGGTACATCTTGTGTTGTGGTTTACTCTGTTATGGTTGTTTGTCAGTGTGTGTTACATTTAACTTTTATGGGTTAATTAGGTGAAACACTGAAATTGCAACTGTGTTCTAGTAAGCTAAGAATTTTGATAAATGAAAAAAAAAAAGACTAAGGAATTAAAACAAAAACTTAGCAGTGGGAAGGGGGTAAGTAGGGGTTGATTATGATAATAACCCCCCACTCCTTCCATCTCCTCTCCTTTTAAACCACAACTCCTTAAGGGGTCAATTATGAGAATACCCCTACTCCTTCCATCTTCTCACCTTTTAACCCACAACTCATTGGGGTGGGGGAGCAATTAAGGGGTTGCGAGAGGGGTGGAAGGGGGGCTAGGGAAGGGTGGAATTGGGGAGAGATTTCAAGCATACCACCCCCTTTCCTTTCATTTTAAGCCACAACTCATTTGGGAGGTTGCTTGTGGTTTACGGAGGGCGGTTTTGGGAAGGCGGAGATAATGAGGTGACAAGGGGGTTATGGGAAGGGTGGAAGGATGGAGGAGGGAGTTGGCGATGGGTGGTAGGGGTGAAATTGGGTAGATGATGGGTGGTTGGGAGTTCCTCGTCAAGTTTTTTTTGTTTTGTTTTTATTTTTAAATTTGTTGTTTTCCCCTTTTTAATATTGATTTTTCAAAATAATGATTTCCCCTTGTTTTTGTGTTTTGTTTCTTCTTTATTTTTGTTTTTCCCTTTTATTTCTTAGATTTTTTTTAATGATTTTTTTTGCAATTGTACTAAGTTTTAGGCCACAATTTAATTTCGATTTAGGAGTTGTTTTTTAGGTTTTGGTTCTCACCGTTACGATGTGTTAAGGTCAAAGTTGCAAAAGGTTGTAATTTTAACTTCGAAAAGAAAATGGATGATATTGCGAGCACCACTTTTTGATTCGAGGTTTTATTTTTAGGGTTTTGGTTCACAACATTATGGGGTGTTAAGTCCATGGTTACTAAATGTTGTAGTTTCAACCTCGAAAAGAAAAAAAAGGATGATTCCAGGAGAACCATTTTTCTCTTCAAAGGTTAATTTTGGTGTTTTAGAAAAAAATTATGGGCTTTTAAGGCCAAAGTTCTCATTTTTAGGTCTTGGTTCTCATCATATCGTGTTTCCCAAAATATAAATGTGCCCCAAAACATTTCCCAATGTTTTTGTTGAATTTTCATGTTGTAGAGGCTTGTTTTTAGCTCAAAGAAACATAATTTGGAACTCCTATGATCCTTAAAAACAAAAAAAAAAGGTCATTAATTAAAAAAATACCTCATTGGAATTAAAAAAATTGTCATTTGATATATTTTTGTGAATCGAAAACAAATAGAAACTGTATTTTTCTTCATTTCCTTTAAAAAGGTCCTCCACTCTTTCATTTCCCACACTTTCTTCCACAGCCATAGCCTTCATACAATAACAACAACTAGGATTTTAAGAGTATTGAGAGCAATTTTAAGAAATTTTCCAAAAAATGTTATTTAACAAAATTTCATTGAATATAAAATGAATAGAAACCCTAATTCCCTTCATTTTTAAATAAATATTCCTTCTTTCTCTCATTTTTCACACTTTCTTCCACAACCACATATCCCTAATAGCCTCATATATGGCGTTGCGTTGATTTTGGGATTTGCATAATATATACATGAACTTTTTGTTAAATTGTTCTTTTTGCCATATCATTTTGTTTTATTGATCATTTCTTTCTTATTTTGTGTGATAATTTGCTATTTTAAAAAGGTTTTTTTAATTATTATATAATTTTGAATTTTTAAATATAATGTTTTCTTATTTTTTAAAATTTTCCATGTTTTCATCCCATATAATATTTTCAAAAATTATATAGATTTTCAAGTTTCATAGAACTTAGATTATAATTATCACTAACCATGTATTAATGTCGTTCTTCTCATTATTACTAGCAAGTTATCATTGTTTATCTTGTCATCAAGTATACCACAAGCCATCTTCAATTTTCTTATCATCATCATCATCAATAACATCTTAATATTGTTCAACTTGATGAATACCACAAGCCAACCCTTCTCATCGATTGCTTCATCCTAGAAGTGTGGCTAAAATAATAGCTTCCTCTAGGTAGTAGTAGGGTGTCATTTGAATTATAAGAATTAAAGTATCATTTAAAAGATAAGACTTCTACAATAACCATGTAAATTTCCGTTTAGTTTTGTTAGTAAAATTTCTTGGGATTCACATGTTTATCCACTCCTTGGCAACAATCCAAAGAGTGCATACAATGCTTGAGGATAACTATGGGATTCTTTTTTTTTCATTGTGGAAGGGTGGTACTCCTTATAACACTAGATCCCTCGTAACACAACAAGTAGATCATCGTTTACTCCCATTGAAACTATATATTGTACACAACTTACAAAAGTAAGTGTCATATGAGTATTTTGCAATAAGTAGGGAGTTGATCTATAAATTGTTGTGGATATTCCATAGGAATAGTTCAACATAACCAATCTTACAAATTAGTTCTTATTTTATTCGCTTATTTTTATTGAATTCCAAATAACTGGAACTTGAAAAAGAATAACTAGAGAAAATAAGCACACAATTTACATAATAACACAAGATATACTCTAGGAAAACACACTATGGGGAAAAACCCAGTCACAAATGAGGACTATGCCTTTCTCTTTAAGTCAAATCGCAAATTCAAAGGAAATGACACTCTCTATGGAGTTACCTATTATTCTACAACCATGACGGCTACTACAAGATATTTTATATCCACTGTTCTACTCTAACATCCACTCGTGTTGTTTCTCAACTATGAAATAATACAATAATACATCAAAAAATGGGACCCCTTCTCCTAATGATTTGATATTAAACATAGCCCGATAGTCGACTATAGTTAATTTTAGAGTTCTCGAATTTTGATTAGGGTTAAGGTTTTGAACTTTCTAGAATGTTCTTGAAAGTCCGCAAATGCCTAGCTCCACCTATTTCAGAAATGAGCACTAACGTGTAATCCACTTAGTACCATGGTGGTCAACTGGATAGGTCAACTTGCGGAAGGCATAACTTTTGCATGCAAGCTCCAATTGAGGCGATTTTTGGACTGTTGGAAAGATCTTGAAGTGTAGAAACACCACATTGCACTTTGGGATATAAATGGGTTTTTTCCAATCTAAAAAATGTTATTTATACCCTCAAATAGGCCATAGAAGGTTTTGGACCCCAAATATGCACAATGAGACATGTCCATAAAATGGGCCCCAAAAGCCAATTCCTCTAATAATCTGACCCCAAAAGCTTGAAATATGTGACAAATTATGTATTGATCCATTTCATATCACACCTCTCCATTTTGGGAGGCTTTTGGTCCCCAAAATATTTTACTGAATGAGGTGAGGAAATTTATCCCCTCTACCTTCTTCTTGGAGTACCATTTATCCTTTCCTGGAAGTTGTCCTTTCAACCTCACCTACCAAAGTTCATAATTCCCCTTCCTGGATTTCTGGACTTCTTCTACAACATCGTGTCTTCTAATAACTCTACCTCATCCTCTAATGCTAAGTCCTATACAGAAGGTGATACCTGCATAGGTTTTTGATCCAACATGGAAGGTTCAATATAGAGTTTTATATTTTCCACATTCACCATAGAGAAAATGAGCATGTATGGTAGTAGAATGAGTATGTAGGAATTATCTCCCACCTTCTCCAATATCTTAAAAGGGATATACCTCAAAGCCTTGATATTCATACCAAAACCCTATAACCATACTCCGTCTCCCACTTTGAATGATTTTTAAAGCTTGTGTTGGTCATGCCTTACCTTGTATTTTTCTCATGAATTATTCAATGCTTCCTATACTTTCATTCATTACATAGTAAATGAGCATGTATGGGGGTAGACTAAGTTTCTAGGCATTATCTCCCACCATCTACAATACCTCAAAAGGGCCATACCACAAAGCCTTGATCTTCTTACCATGACCCCATAGTCTTTCCTTGTTTAGGTGTAACCATACTCTGCCTCACACTTTGAATGATTTTTGAACCATGTGTTGGTCATGCCTAACCTTGTATTTTTCTCGTGACTTCTTCAATGCTTCATGTACTTGCAAATGGATCTATCTAATCTTATCAATGGACTTTTTAGCTCTTAATTCTTCACTTGTGGTGTCTTCCCTCACCTCCCCTTGTTGTCCACAAACAACATCTAGAGATGAAGGTGGTAGATGTCCAAAACAGGTTTCAAAAGGAAACTTACCAATGGAAGTGTGGATTACTCTATTATAGGAATGTTGAATATAGATAATGTTTTCATTCCAAGTCTTCAGATGCTTTTGATTGTAACCCCTCAAAAGTTGCACCAAAGTACTATTGACTACTTTTGTCTTTCCATATGTATGTGGATGGAATGTTGTATATCTCTTCAATTTAGTGCCTATTTTTTCCCAAAGTGTAGTATAGAAGGCATTAAAAAATTTGGTATCTTTGTCTGATATGATGCTCTTGGGTATTTGAAAGTGCACCCAAACTTGTTCAAAGAACATGTTTGCTACTTGTCTTTTGATGGTGTTTTCACAAGGCATAAGAATGCACATCTCGTTGAATCTGTCACTTACCACAAATAAATAGTCACATCCCTTCCTAGTGGTTGGAAGACAACCAACAAAATCCATAGAGATGCTCTCTCATGGTCTCATAGGAACATGTGAGGGATGGTATAGACCTTGCTTCATATTGTTCGACTTACTTGTAGAACAAAATATGCATCCTATGATAATTCAATTTATATCTTCTTTCATTCTAAGCCAATAAACATACCTCTATAAGTTTTCAACTTTCTTCCCTACACAAAAATTCCCTGCAAATTTGGAGTTATGTTACTCTACGATAAGATGTAATCTCTCGCCTTTAGGAACAAAGAGGTTGTCCATCTTGTAGAGTAAATCATCCTAGATATGATAATAAGCCTTGTTGTCACCTTCTTCTACATGGAAATGGTGTTAAAGTTGCTGAAATACCTTTTTGAGGTCCTCATCTTCTATGTATTCCTCTTTGTATGCATCATGGGTAAAAGGTTCCATGTGCATAAGAGTTCCCAAAGCTGTAATTTTGGCTCTAGGTGGCATTGAGAGCATGTTTCCATATTTTTTATACTTCCCTTCTTATACTTGACGATGCAATGGAATTGTTGTTAGAGTCTGATCCACTTATGATGTCATCATCACGTTTTTTCAGGTATTTCTTGTTTTTGGGGTAGCGGGGTCCATCAAAAGTATGCAGTGTGGGTACTCGTTGGATGTGGAATCAAATTCTGCATCNTCTTAGGAGGCCCATTTTAGACCCCAAAATTCCTCTAATAAGTTGATGATTAGTGTGAATGATGGTTTCCTTGCCCATCAGATAATGTTTCCACTTCTTAACAACTTGAACCAAAGAATATAGTTCCTGATCATATGTAGGGTGGTTTAGGACTCCCCCATGAAACATTTTAGAATGATAACATGTCGCCCTTCCTCCTTGCATCAAACCACCATCAAACCACTCCCATGGAATACCCCCTTGCATCTGTCTCCAATTTGAAAGGATTTTGCAAATTGAGAAATGAAAGAACTAGTGCATTCCTGGTCTTTGACTTGACTTATTCAAAGGATTTATGTTGATTCTTTCCCCACTGGAAGCCCTTGATGTTTCTTGTTATGGCATCAAGGGGTGCAACCACAACCGAAAAGGAAGTTGTGAACTTTCAAAGGTATTATGTTTCTCCCCAAAATCTTCCAACCCCAGTTACATTTTTAGGAGTAAGTGACTTAGTGATGGCCTCCATCTTTGCAAGATCAATATTGAGTTATCCTTCACTAATCACATACCCTAAATTATCCAATGATTGGTGTTTTTCAAAGTCTCTAACACCTACTTGAGATGTTAGATATGCTCTTTCCATGTATCACTGTAAACATATATGTCATCTAGATATACTATAAGAAATGATTCTAAGAAAGGGTGTAATGCATCATTCATTAAACACATAAATGTAGTTGGTGCATTGCATAATCCAAATGACATTACTAACCATTCATATAGGCCTTACCTAATCTTGAAGGTGGTATTCCAGGTGTCTTCTTCCTTCACTTGCACTTGGTGGTATCTTGATTTAAGATCCAACTTGGCAAAGTATTTGACATGCTGCAATTGGTCCAACACATCATTGATCCCATGCAGAGGGCACCAATTCTTGGCTGTGATATTTTTCAATGTGTTGTAGTCAATTCACATTCTGCAAGTCCCATATTTATTGGGTACTATTATTATAGGTGACCTAGAAAATGATGCTTGGTCAGATCACACCCTACAACAATTATTGCAATTGCTTCTTCACTCCATCTTCTTCTATGGTAGACTAACTATATATTCTGATTTTTGGAAATGGGGGATCCGACAATAATTGTATCTCATGCACTGACTCCCTCTCAAGAGGTATCCCTTTAGGCTCCTCGATGACTTCTCTGCATGCCTACAAAAGGATCTCCAAGTGATGCCTTTTCTCTTTGATACACCCCTCCAGGGATGCCTTCACTTTTATCGATTTACCCTCTTTATGATTTTGTCTTAGGAAAAGCAATACAAATTTTTTACTTGAATTCAAAATTTTCACTTGCTTGGAACTCACTAGAGAGGCCTTCGATTTACCTTTATGCATGCTGATAATGAAGGATTTCTTATCCTTTCTCAAGCGGTATTGTTGGGTTCTTCTCATGAAGATCACATCATTCATATACATGTAGGGGATTCTGAACACTACACCACAAACATCCATGGGTACTATGTATACCTCCACTTCATCAACATACTTTGCAATTATGGAAAACTTGATCTTGGATTGTTTCACAACTCTTAGTTATGCATCCTTATTTATCCATCTCAATTGGTAGGGACTGAGATGATCATGTACTTCCAATCCAAGCTTGAATTCCAAATCCTCTACTATGATTTTTTCCTGCAAACTGGAATCGATTAGAGCGTCGATATTGGTCTTCTTGACTTGGATATTAATATGGAAGAGTTCGTCATCTCTTTGTCTTCCTTAGGGTGAAGGCTACTTAGATTCACCTCCTTTTGCACTGTGCTACATAGAATCTTCTCATCCACATATGAGGTACTTTCTAACTCCTTGCTTGACTTCATGTCTAGAAGTTTCTTCTTCTTGGTGTTGGAACTATATTAGAATGTAATCCAAAGTTTATTACTAGACTGCACAGTATGTAATGAGAGCACTTTGTGCTATAAAACTAGCAGTTAGTTAAAATATAACTAAGTAGATTAGTTAAAAGGTAATTGGGAATAGGTATTACTTTTTGGTTTTGTATAAGAGGATAGCGATGGGATTGGTTTAGGTTAATAATAGTCATATTTTGAGTATATGTCTTTGTACTTTTGTAATATTTCTCGATATGAATGGAATGACTAAGCCAACTGTTGTACCAATTTTTTTGTATGAGTTGCATATTGTGCACGGCCTTATGAATGCTATGATGTTGTAACTGTTGTTCAGGGAAATACAACCTTATAACCTAGGGTCTGGGGTGACCAACGTACTAAAATAAATTTGTAGACATTCATCTATTTGAGAATTTGACAGAGAAATAAGGAAGAAAGTAAGTGTACCTTGTTTATGAAGGCCAGTCCTAGATTTCTTCTTCAATCCAAATTTCTCCAACAACTTCTAGGGATTCTTCACACCTACAAAGAGACATACCTTTCCTGCAATATCTTAGATGTTATATAGGAGATTAATGAAATAATATGCTTGCAATAAAATGACAAGACAATTCAGAAATCATAACATATAAGAGTACAAAGACACAAAATTGGAAGAAAGTTTATCTTTATTGATAAACAAGTGATGGAAGATTACAACCAGTATTTGATACAAGTCTACCTTTGCTAGCCAATGAACTGAGTTCTGCTGCTCCAAGATCTCCAAAGGAAACCTACCAGCATAACTTTTCTCTATTATTGATCATTGTTTAGCCTCAGCCCCTACCCTCTATTTATACTTGAGGAAAGAGAGAGGTTACGAAGGTTGATATGGTTGAGGAAGTTGGGATAGTTATGATTAGGAGTCCAACTATCCTTGACTAAAATTGTTTTATTTTTTTAATTTTTGGATTAGGACATTCACGACTCTTGATACTAGCACGTCCCGTGTCACACATGACTTTTATAAGGGAAACCCGCATGTACAAACCATGATCATGTATTCGCGGGTTGTAATGTATATACTTGCGAATGGTTCGCATGTTTCAATGGAAATAGTCGCAAATTCTCCTTAATCACCTTATAAAAATAGGTAAGCTTGGTATGATGATAATATATGAAGGCACTATGCACATTTATATGGTTTTGGCCACTTCCATCCATTTTTTCATTTTGTGTACCGACACATTGAGTGTCAGTACTCAGATGGAGAAGTGCCAATTCCCAAGATAACAGATGTCCCTTAATGTGTGAGGTTAGAGGGAAGCGATGGCCGAAATACATTACAGAATTTATTCTTGGAGAACTTAGTTACCAAGGTTGTAGAGAGGTACCTGAAACATAACATATCAAAGTTATGTACAAAATCATATCTGAGGATGCCATGTTCAATAAAGCGGAACACTAGCTCCTTTACAATAGTGGATTACATCATATGATATGGGCAATAAGGCCTCGTATGTATTACAATGGTGGATCAAAGCCACAATATACAACGACGAGTATTTTGTTGGTTTATCCCACAATACCGAGAGGGGGGGGGGGTGTGAATTAGTATTGTCAGTTTTTACTTTAAAATACATAAAATCAACAATCAAGACACAAATTTTATCGTGGAAACCGCAAAAGAGAAAACCACCAACACAAACTCATTAATAAGATGAATTTACAAAATTGTTTATCTGCTACAACAGAAAGGATGTAGATACACCCTAGATTTTTCCTGCAACTACAGAATAGGATGCTACAACACCCCTATGGTTTTCTTCCTGCTTCAACAGACAAGGATGCTATGACACCTTGTTCTCTAGCTACGAATGGAAGGAGGCTTCGCCCCCCTATAGACCTGTGGCCTGCCCTAACACCACCTTCCCACCCTAGACTAATTTTCTTATCCTTTTAGAATAGTTGAAAAACTATTCACTTTGGACTCTATCAGGCTTACTAACAGAGACACTACATTTTTTACACCTTCATTCAATAAATACCTTTTACCTATTACCTACCAACACATCTCTCTATAGTTGTGTTCTTTCATTTTGGATTATGACTGTTTACTTACAGATGTACCTCTTCATCATCTACCCATTCAACCATCACATCATTTCATCATTAAGTTTCAACAAATGCACCATTTCGTTCTTCTCACAGCTCATAATTCATTTCTGTAACCCTGTTTATCGTTCTCTGGTGCTTCCTTAATCTTCTTCTCCAGATACAATCCGGACCGTTGATATTATGTTTGAATCTCTCCGGACCATTGATCTACTCTACAGATTTTCTCTTGAAATTGTATTTTCGCACCAAGTTTATGTTTCAACGATTCCTCATCGTTGATCTTCATCGGGCTTCTCCATGAGCGTCGATCTTCAGATTTGAGGGATGTGGGATGTAACATTTCCCAAAATCGTATCTCGACATTTCGCAAACTTCTTTCCACACTTCTTTTTCCAAACCATTGATATATATTAGCGGACATTTCCTTACAGTCAATTTTGAGATTGCGGGATGTGGATTCTGGGTTCATAAAAATCTTTAAACGTTATTTCTGCAATTCCCTTTCCGCATTTTTTATTCTGCACCGTCATTATTTTTTGGCAGAAATAATCTCAGCCGTCCGATCTTGATCTTTTGCAAAAAATCATCCTCTCGCCTATCTTTTGTGGAACTGATCCTCAGCCGTTGGATCTCGTGCGAGATGCTTCATGACCATCGATTTCATATCGAATTCGGATCTCGTGCGAGATGCTTCCTGACCATCGATTTCATATCGAATTCGGATCTCGCCATGACTTTGCGGATCTACATGATTTCTTTTTGGAAATCCTCTATGATAGTTCATTTAACAAAAACATTGAATGATCGATCTTAGTCATTCAACTTGCTATGGGGTTATTCATTTGTCATACACACTACAACCTGCAACCTGTAACAGGGTTATTCCTTTGTTATTCTAGATACTTGCAACCTTTAGTCTGCCACCATATCTTGGACTTTTTGATAACGAAATTGACATCAATTAAAACTAATTTACTTCAACAATCTCCCCCTTTGGCATTGATGGCAAGATATTTAATCATTATCCCCCTTTGACACCAAGGACAAAGAGACCTCTCTGTCTAAAAACTCCCCTTGCCATCATATCTCCCCCTGAGATTGTGCTTCCTTCTTTTAGTGCTTTTGTAAAGGAATGACTCCTAACTTCTGTCTAAGACGCTCAAAGGCTTCCTTAGGTAGTGGTTTGGTGAAAATGTTAGCAATATGTTCTTTTGTGTCAATGTATTCTAATCTGACAGATTTTTGAGATACATGTTCTCTTAGATAGTGATACTTGATTGGTATATGTTTTGTCTTAGAATGCATGATAGGATTTTTAGACATATTTATAGCACTAGTGTTATCACAGTTGATCACTATTGGATGTTTATATTTTACAAGTAGATCTTCTAGGGTTTGTCTCATCCAAATAACCTGAGTGCAACATGAGGTGGCAACAATATATTTTGCTTTTGTTGTGGAGAGTGAAGTGGAGGATTGTTTTTTACTTGACCATGATACTAAACAATTTCCTAGAAAAAATGTTGCTCCACTAGTACTTTTTCGATCGTCAACACTTCCTGCCCAATCTGCATCAGTAAACGCCTTCAAGGTAAAGTCTTGTCCTTTCAGATACCATAAACCATAATCCATCATACCTTTTAGATATTTGAAAATCCTTTTTACTACTGTTACATGTGTTTCTTTGGGAGCTGATTGTAATCTAGCTACCAATCCAACAACTTGCATCACATCTGATCTTATGGCTGTCACATATAGCAGACTGCCAATCATGGATCTAAACATGGTATGATCTACTTCCAGATATTTATCATCCTTACTTAACTTGCAACCAGTGACCATAGGAGTACCAACAGGTTTGGAATCTTCCATTTTAAACTTTTTCAACATATCTTTGATATACTTAATTTGAGAGATGAAAATTCCTTTGTCTGTTTGGTAGACTTGCAATCTCAAGAAGAAAGTCAATCCACCCAACATTGACATTTTGAATTCCTTCTTCATTTCAGAGGAAAAATCTATACTTAGGATTTGAAGATTGCTTCCAAATATGATATCATCCACATAGATAACAACAATGGTCATATTCTTATCTTTGATCTTTAGGTAAAGATTATTTTTCGTGGCTCCTCTTTTAAAACCTTGTTGTTTCAAGTAACTGTCCAATCTTGAAAACCACGCCCTTGGGCTTGTTTGAGACCACATAGTGCCTTCTTCAGTTTACAGACACATTCTTTGTTTTCAAACAAGAAAAACCCTTCAGGTTGTTCAATAAACACTTCTTCTTCTAGTTTTCCATTCATGAATGCAGACTTGACATCCATTTGATATGCTTTGAAATTTTTATGGCATGACAGTGTTAAAAACATTCTGATTGCTTCAAGTCGAGCTACAGGAGCATATGTTTCTTCAAAATCAATACCATCCACTTGGTCATACCCCTTACAAACCAATCTTGCTTTGTTCCTTATTACTTATCCTTGATTGAACTTGTTTTTGAAAATCCATTTGGTTCCTACAATGTTCTTATCTTCAGGTCCACGGACAAGTTCCCAGGTCTCATTTTTCTCAATCTGATCTAGTTCTTCATTCATGGCTTTAACCCATTCATCACTTTTGTTGGCTTCTATAAAGTTCTTGGGTTATACTATTGAGAGTAGGGCTTGTTCAACACTTGGTAGTTTCCTTCTTGTTTTGACTCCATCATTTTTATCACCCATGATCTGTGACTCCAGATGATCCTTTTGTATCCTTCTAGATTGAGTTTTAGTGTCAGGTCTAGGGAAGTCTTCTTCATCTTCCTGTGTATCTTCCTCCTCTTTTTCCTTTTCTTCGTTATGAATGCTCTCGTCTTTTTACAAATCTTCTATCTCGTCATCACATGTATTTTCAATACTGTCAAGCTTTTTCTCTTTCCTTGGTTTTACATCATCTACTTTTACATCAGCATTTTCTACAATCTTATGTAACCTTTTATTAAAACACCTATATGCCTTTTTGGTGGATGAATATCCTATAAATATTCCTTCATCAGTCCTAGATTCAAACTTTCAAAGGCCATCGTCATTTCTTTTGATGTAACAGTTATTGCCAAACACTTTAAAATATTTGAATGAGGTTGGTCTTCCATACCACAATTCATAGGGGATCTTATCCTTATTTACTCTGAGTTTTCCTCTGTTAAGTGTGTAGAAAACTATGTATACAGCTTCTCTCCAAAATGAGTCTTACAATTTTTCTTCATTAAGCAATGTTCTGGTAGCTTCTTGGACTGTTTTGTTTTTCCTTTTAACAACCCCATTCTGCTAAGGATTTTTTGCAGCTGAAAATTGTCTCTTAATTCCATGATATTCACAGAATTCATTGAATTATCTGATCTAAGACACTTGATTTTCATACCATACTTATTTTCAACCATTGCCTTGAAGATTTTAATTTTTTCAAAGGCTTATGATTTTTCTTTGAGAAATGCCACCAACGTCATCCTTGTGTAATCATCAATGAGCAACATGAAATAGTGATCTCCTTGCAGACTTTTAGTTCTGGTTGGTCCATAAAGGTCTGTGTGTATTATTTCCAGAGGGTGTGAGGTCATATGCTCTTTTATTTTAAAACTGGGTCTGGTTTTCTTCCCATGTTCACAATGTTTACATACTGAGTTTAGAGGAACTACAATTTTTGGTAGATCTCTTACAGCTTCCTTTGTGCTTATTTTTGCAATATTGTCAAAACTTAAATGTCCCAACCTTCTATGCCATAACCAAATTTCATATACCATACTTAAGTAGCTTTGGTTTTCATTTTCCAAGATGTATACATTGTTTGCATTTCTCATAGCAATTCCAATGACCTTTCCTGATTTCTTATTCTTGATTTCACATTTTTCTGAGTCAAAGTTACAAACGTGTCCTTGGTCGCATGTTTGACTTACACTGAGGAGATTAGGTTTGAGGTTTTTATGCTTTGAAATTGCTGTTGACAACAACTATTCCTTTGCCGATTATTTTGGAGGACATACTGTCTCCAAAAGTGACTTTTCCCTTATTGTCTTTTAGTGTTATGAATTTGCTTGGGTCACCGGTCATATGTTTTGAACAACCACTGTCCAAGTTCCATAATTTTAGGTTTTCAAATGCACATAAAGAAATCATGGAACTTTCCTTTTCTTCATTTTCTTCCTTTTCTCTCCAATACTTCTTTTGTTTGGTGTTCTGAAGTTTGATTGCAACAGTATTCCTTGTATGAGTCTTCAACTTACAATCTCTTGCCATATGTCCATGGTTATTACATTTATAACATTCTATGTCATATTTTTGAAGTAATGTAAAAAGATTATTATTTCCCTTCGACTCATTACTTGATGACTTCTTCTTGTATTCAGAAACCTTTCTTTCAGTTCTACAGTTTAAGGCTTTATGACCAAAATTATTACAAGAAAAGCAGTGGCCTAAAAAGATCTATAGATATCTATTTGGTCTATTGGCTGCTAGATCATTTCTATTTTTATATTGATAAATTAAACCAGCTTTCTTGCTTCTTTCCTTTTTAGCTGGAGTCTTTAGTACTTCAGCATAGATTTTCTTACTTCCTTATTGATTTGTGATAGGAAAGCTCTCTAGCTTCTTTTCTTTAACGAACCCCAAACTAGACCTATCACCTGATGGTCTTTGGATACTCAAAATTTTATCTAGAATCCTTGAGCTATTCTCAAACTTTGATTTGATAGATCCTTCATCAAGCTTTCTCTTGAATTGCATGATTTCTTTTGCAATTTTTTCGAACTCTTTTATTCTTCTTTTGAGATGTAGGTTTAGGTGCTTCTCAACCTTTTTGGCATCTAGGAGTTGAGATTGCAATTGACTGATGACAATATTTGACTGTCTGTTCTTTTTCCTACATTTCTCAAGTTCTTCAAGGGTGCTAAAAAGTTTAGCTCTTAGATCTACTTCTCCTTCTATGTCCGAGTCACTATTTGAGGCTTGAGTGTCTAGGCCCATAAATAAAACTTCAGTTTCTTCAACTTCACTTCCATCTGAATATTCAGTGTCTTCCATAGTGTAAACAATTTTCTTTTTCCCATAGGGTTTTTTCTTGTTTCTTGGTTTACCCATTTTGAATTTCGAAGTTTTCTTTTCTTCATTCTCATCTTGTTTAGTGTAGGTGCATTTAGAGGCACAATGTCCAATCCTTCCACAATTAAAACATTTTAAAGGTAACTTCCCCTTGTATTTTCCAATCCCTCTCTCAAGTTTATTAATGAAAAGATCTTCCTCATCATTTGGGTTTTCTGATTGATTTTTATGGAGGCTTTAAAAGCTGCTTCTTTTCTTGAAGATCCATTTTGTCTCGTTCTCATCTCATACATAGTAAGAATTCGATGTAACTCATCCATTGTTACCTTTTTAAGATCATCTAGTTCTTCTAAGGTGGATACCTTTGGGTCATATCACATTGGTAATGTTCTTAGTACCTTGCTTACCACTTCTTTTTCTTTTAATTTTCCTCCAAGCCCTCTGATCGCATTAACAACTTCATCCACATGAAGGAGGTATTCACCAACATTCTATTCTTCTTTCATTTTAAGACTTTCAAATTGGCCTTTATATGTTTGAAGATCGGATTCTTTGACCTTGGATTATCCTTCATAGATAATTTTCAATTTGTCCCAAGCTTGTTTGGTAGATGTGCATTGCATAACTTTAGTAAATACCGAGTTTGTTAAACCACTTAAGATTGTGTTTAGGGCTTTGGCATTACCTTCATATTCACATAGTTCAATTGTGTCTATAGGGTATTGGTTTCCTATTTTAAGCTCCTTTTCTATTGCTGCCCAAACCTTCCATCCCAGGGACAATAGATGACACCTCATTCTTACACTCCAGTAAGCATAATTTTCCCTGGTAAATAGTGGAGGTTTGTTACTAGCCAATCCTTCTTGTCGATCCATTGTAATTATTGGATGGGATCTTACTTCCAGTGGTTAAGCTATTGTGAAGGAACCTGCTCTGATACCAATTATTGGCTTATCCCAAAATACTCAAAAAGGGTGGGGGGGTGAATCAGTATTGTCAGTTTTTACTTTAAAATACACAAAATCAACAATCCAGACACAGATTTTATCGTGGAATCCTCAAAAGAGAAAACCACCATCACAAAATCATTAATAAGATGAATTTACAAAATTGTTCATCTTCTACAATAGAAAGGATGTAGATACACCCTATATTTTGCTTGCAACTACAAACTAGGATTCTACAACACCCATATGGTTTTATTCCTGCTTCAATAGACAAGGATGCTAGGACACCCTATTCTCTAGCTACGACTAGAAGGAGGCTTTGACCCCCTACAAAACTGTGGCCTACCCTAGCACAACCCTGCCACCCTAGACTGATTTTCTCAGTCTTTTAGAATAGTTGAAAAACTATTCACTTTGGACTCTATCAGGCTTACTAACTGAGACACTTCATTCTTTACACCTTCATTCAATAAATACCTTTTACCTATTACCTACCAACGCATCTCTCCATAGCTGCGTTCTTTCATTTTGGATAGTGACTATTTACTTACATACATACCTCTTCATCATCTATCCATTCAACCGTCACATCATTTCATCATTAAGTTTCAGCAAATGCATTGTTTCGTTCTTCTCATAGCTCATAATTCATTTCCGCAGCCTTGTTTATCATTCTCTTGTGCTTCCATAATCTTCTTCTCTAGATACAATATGGACCGTTGATCTTATGTCTGAATCTCCTCGTACCACTGACCTACTCTACATATTTCCTCTTGAAATCATATTTCCACACCAAGTTTCTGTTTCAACGATTCCCCACTGTTGATCTTAATCAGGCTTCTCCATGAGAGTCGATCTTCATTGTGGGATGCAGGATGCGGGATGCAGGATGTAACATTTCCCAAAATTGTATCTAGACTTTCCACAAACTTCTTTCCGCACTTCTTTTTCCTAACCGTTGATCTGTTTTAGCAGACATTTCCTGACGGTCAATTTCCAGTTTACGGGATGCGGATTATGGGTTCATGGAATCTTTAAATGTTATTTCCGCAATTCCCTTTCCACATTTTTCTTCCGTACCGTCGATCTCTTTTGGCGGAACTAATCTTAGCCATCCGATCTTGATCTTTTGCGGAACTTCATCCTCCCACCTATCTTTTGCAGAACTAATCCTCATCCATTGGATCTCATGCAGCATGCTTCTTGACCATTTATTTCAGATCGAATTTGGATCTCACCATGACTTTGCAAATCTACACGATTTCTTTGCAGAAATCCTCTACAACAGTTCATTCAACAACAACATTAAATGATCGATCTTAATCATTCAACTTGCTATAGGGTTATTCATTTTTCATTCACCCTACAACCTGTAACAGGGTTATTCCTTTGTTATTCTGGATACCTGCAACCTTTAGTTTGCCACCATATATTCGACTTTCTGATAACTGATTTGACATAAATGACAACTAATTTACTTCAACATATTCAATATATGGAAGCAGTGTTGATGAACATAACACACTCTTGCTCAACTTCGATTATAGAGGTATGAACGTAAGGTCTTTATCCAAATCCATTGTAACCAGTACAATTCCTACCATGTGAATATAGATGAGCTAAAGTTGAACATGGAAGGAACTCAACAAACTATCAATGAACGAGCAGTGCTGACAAATGAAGAAAAGGAATCCACCAATATGAGTAGTGAATCCTAAGGTACTATCTTCGAAACTCTAGGTCTTCATCTCCAGGATATGCTGATGATAAACCATGATGTGAGGAGGAAGGCAATGAATCCTTCAACAGGTCACAAGAGTAACTAGAAAACTGGACGAGGAAAGGTAGACACAAGGGATTCTCATATATGATAATGATGGGAATCTGGATAATCAAATAGAGGTACAGATCCTTGAATAGTGAGCACGACACAGAGATGACCCAAGGTAGTTTAAAATTTCAGATAGGACAACTAGACTTGTTTTTCATTCAGGAGACATGATCAGATTCCCCATGTATAAAGGACAAGTGGAGGAGTAAAAAACTCTAAGTAATAGTTGATTTGGAAGTGGAAAACTGAGACATGAGTATCGGGAAGATTAGAAAGTTCTTTGTTCAAGGATGACATGTTGCCACTGTTTATATCCCAAAGAGAGATTCTTCCTTACCTTTCTTGTTAATTTTAACGAGTCCAAGAAAGTCAACTCGAGTCTCTCTTCGTTTTTGACAAGCTTGAAAAGGAGAGAGAATAATGCTTGATATGTCACTGATTCGTGGATTTTATGAGCTCGAACTAGTAGATGCTCATTGGTATTTTCATAGTTTTGAGAGTCTGAAAACTGCAAAGAAGACTCTAGAGGGGTGTTTTTTCATCCAATTAGTCTCCTGAGGCCGGAAAAATATAAAATAATCCACAAAAGAACTCTCTTTGCTCCTGAAGGACTAAGGTATACATTTTTCGTACTTAGTCGGTAAGGTCCGGAAAAGGGGTAAACTATCACCATATTGACACACCTTCAAAAGCAGTATATAGCCTAAGTTTAATGAGTGTGAAGGAAGGCAAGATCACTCGAAAAGATCCATTTGATTACGAGAAATGGGGCTTACAACAATAAACTTGATGCTTTGTTCTTTAGGTTTTGCGAGCATGACAAATACATAAAGTACGCCCGAAATATTTTTCATGTTTGGGTCCAGAGCACGAAAAAGAGAAAACTAAGATCATGCCCAGTGTTCCTTTTCTGTAAATTTAGTCCCTCAGGTCCGAAGAAGAGATAAACCTGTGCTTGAATATACTCCTTTCAATTCCATACTAAAGAGAGTATTCCTTTCGCGTAAATAATCTACATGGTTCGAGAAAGAGATAACTTACCACCAATGTATATGATCATTCACTTATTCTTAATGAGTCTAAAGGAAAAAGTTTACTCGATAGTCTAATCTATTTTGAGGAGTTAGAACAGGGCCTAAATAAAACTCCATAAGTGCGGGGAGCCTTTTAAACATGTATAGTCTGTAAAAATATGCAAAATGAGGATCATTTTGTCATGAAAAACAACTAAGAAGGCTCCCACAAATCTAACACAACTACGACACGGGTACCAGAAAGATAATAAAGTGTTCTAAACTAGGGTACCCATGAAAAGGAGGCCCTATCCATGAAATAACAATTATGTGTACGAGCTAAAAGTGGTTTTACACCATAGTCGATGGATGAAAAGTGATTCTAGCGGTAAGTGAAGGATAAGGTGTGAGTGCAAAGTTTGCAATGAAGACCAAATACTACCCTATATGTGGCGAAAAACAAATTTTTAATGATCTAGGACCTGTTGCAGCTAGCAAAAAGACCATGGTATTAGTTCATACATTAAAAAACGGATTTTAAACTATAGACAATGGGTAACACTTTGAAAATTTTCTTATAAATAGTTCAAAACCAAAAATAAACATACCATTTGGAAATTTTACTATATTTGACAATTTTTACCTTAAAATTTAGTTGATCGTAGTGGACAAACCAGTGGACCAATTTCAATTCCACGAGTTGCGGGTTGGTTATCTCTCCCTTCTATTCCTTTGTATCCATTCCATTTTTGTTTTTAATTCATTCATGGGTGTGCTTATTTACAGTCATGAATACACGTTTTATACACAGGTTCCTTGTAGTGCATCCCACGTATGCTTCATGCTGTGCTAAAAGCACAAACGTGAATATTGCACGAGCTTCAATTTTAAAAAAATGCACAAATGTAATTGAATTTTGATGAATTCTGATGGATGATAATATGCTTTGGTCAGGAAAAGATGGTTCTAGAGTGGAGAGAAAGATAACATGAGGACATGGACTGAGAATCCATGAAAGATGCCCCTACTCTACAAGCGTTACAAGGAAGTGGCTTGCTAAAGTTCTATTGCACTTCGAATATGTGATCACAAGTCTGTGTTTTGGAGACTCTAGTGAGCTACTGGGATCACGAGCTTGGGATTTTTCACCTCCAAGGAGAAACCATGGAGTTGAAAATAGATGATATCTATTTTATCATGATACTTTCTCATAGGGGTACACCTATAAACCTAGAGGGAACTGGCAGGGGCGGTGACCCTCTTAGCGTGCAAGATTATGTTGATACTTACTGCCTACCTGGAACACAGAAGTTGGGGACTTATGTCCCAATTTCACATATAACTAGCTTCCCATTAAAAGTGATCGTAAGCATGATAGCTAGGGTTGTTGGTTCATCTGCCTTTCATTTGGCCACATGAACCCACATGCGTGTTGAGGTGGAATGTATGCGGGGTATGTTTTTTGAATGGTGCTCAGGATTGATCCCAATAATGAAGAAAAAACTTTGTGACTGCAAGAGGGGTTGAAGAAAGAACTTTGGATATGTTAGTATCTTATGGGAATTCTTCTTTTAGAGGGTTCCTACCCTCAGTCTCACGGTACCTTTACCACCAGTCTCACCCTATTAGCCTAGGCTCACATGGTGGGGGGGAACATTTTTCTCCGTCAAGGCAGAGGCGGGATCCAGAGTGGTTACGATGATGACTTCTATGTCTGGTGGGATAGACAAGTTCCTATTCTCGAGTAGTTTCCATATACTGGAATAGATTTCTGTGGAGATCTAGAACTTATCCTCCCTCCTAGAGGAGCATGGGGGGTGATAGGTATGAATTTTTATCTTTTTATCTATTTTCTTTTTATGAGTTTTATTCATAAAATTATATATACATATGTATTATGATTTTGACCTTCTACATTTTTATATGTAGATGTTGGACCAGTTCGCCCAGATGGGCATCCCAGGACTTTCGTGTGGCCCGTACATGCTGGTAGGGACAATAGTTTACTATGTGTTATCAAGGGGAAGATGGCCAGGATTACCTAGGATATCCCTACACTAAGAATGGAACGGATTCCTGTGATAATGCAAGAGTGTTTGGTTGGAGTCCCTTCGACTTGGATACGCCTTCTCAGAAGGGTGGCTAGATCCGAATTACATTATAGGGAGGTTCTAGAAGTAGCCGCAACTGAAGAGAATAAGGATCAGGCCTAGAAATAGACATATTACATAATATGATCCTATTTTTTGTATATTGATACACTTGTGATGGGATCTTTGGATTATAATTGCTATATCTATGGACATCTTTTTACACACACACACACACATAGACATGTTATATTTTTATCATTTATTCAATATGATCTTAGGATCTTATCTGAGAGAATAACATGCACAACAAATAATCTCAAGAGACAAGAGACACAAAGAGTTTTTCGTTGGGGAAACCATAAAGGAGAAAACCCCACAGCTTCCTCAGACATAGAATGAGCACCAATGGAAAAAGTAAGACCCAAATATAGAAAGATGATCTTTGACAACTGTTCTCTCTCTCACTTGTGCGAGCTCCTCCTCTCTCACTCATGCACTATAGTTGAGTGAGTGTGTGTTTCAAATAGAGAGGCTCACTTTCTATTTATACTAGTTTTCCACTTGACAATTACTTACAAGGGTGGACCTCACTAGGAGAGTCTAATAACCCTAGTACCCCTCAACTGTGGGGACTATTACCCCGACTTACAAAGGAGGGTTAACCTCTATGAATTTACATGACTTGATTATATTAATGATTATCCCGATAGGAACATCGGGGTACAATAAAATACAATATAATACATACAAGTGAATACATTCTGAAGTTACAAATACATCAACACTATTAAATTGAGCACATAGATCTATGGATCAACACACAAATCACAAGAATAGATCACACATTTTGCTCAGTAATTGAAGAATGAAATAGTGCAAAAATGGCTTGCAACTGTGAATGCTATCATTAATCAAAAGTAATTAGAGAATAATTACAATGAAGTACAATGGCTAAATAGCCACAAGCAATTCGAATCCATGTGAGGAAATTCGAATTGATTAGACTCTACGTGACTGAATGGTTAATTGACCTTGCCTAAATCATTATCAGAGGACTGAATGGTTAACTGAGCTTGTTTAAATCATTATCAGAGTTCATCGGAGTTCTAAATCACAACTCAAGTGTCTAATTCAGTTTTAACTAAGCCTAACTTATGGTGGTAGGTGAGGAATGCACCTCTCTTGCATGTAGCCATGCAAAACTAGCACTAACTGAATGTAGAGGACTAGAAATGAATGTAACTGACTCCTAACTGAGCTTGACTAGTCACCAACTCAACTCAACTGACCTTGGTTGGTATCGAGACTCCCAGTGGCTCCTAATTTGTAGGGATGGATCTAGGAGGCTCCTAAACTGATGCATGCAAGTGCAATCAGTGGCAATAGGACTTAATTAGTGTTCCCCACACTTTTTTAATTGGATCATGTGCCCCAATTAGGCCAAGTGGACCCAATGGTGCTAGTGACTAAAAATAGACTGGATGGACTCCCGATTTATACATGACTCCTGATTTAGACATATGACCAAATTGGAAAAGGGAGGATTAATAATCCTAACAAACACTCCCTCTTAACTAGGAAGGTATTCTCTTGACACAGTTCATCAGCACAATTCTTCATTACTGGATCATCATCATCACTGCTTCCACTATCTTGAGCAAATGGTGCTATCTCTCAATTTTACTCGTCATAGGAAGTTCTACAAAGCCAACCCTTTTTCACGCTGGTTGTAGGCCTAACCTCCATGTAGGTCTTCATCGACAGAGCCAACGCTCTTTCATGCTGGATGTAACTCTACAGAGCCAACCCTTTTTCATGCTGGTTGTAGCTCTACAGAGCCAGCCCTTTTTCATGCTGGTTGTAGTTCTCCATCTATAGATCCATCCCTTTTTCATGCTGGTTGTAGCTCTATGGAGCCAACCCTTTTTCATGATGGTTGTAGTTCTACAGAGCCAACCCATTTTCATAATGGTTGTAGGCCTTTCCCTCTGCAAGGACTTCCTCTACAACGCCAATCTTTTTTCATGTTGGTTGTAGTTCTACAGAGCCATCCCTTTTTCATGCTGGTTGTAGTTCTATAGAGCCATCCCTTTTTCATGCTGGTTGTAGGCCTTTCCCTATGCAATGAATTCCTCTACAGAGCCAACCATTTTTCATGCTAGTTGTAGTTCTATAGAGCCAACCCTTTTTCATGCTGGTTGTAGGCCTTGCCCTCTGCAAGGACTTCCTCTACAGAGCCAACCCTTTTTCATGTTGGTTGTAGGTCTCCGCACTTATATCCAACCATGGGAGGAACCAATCCTACCACCATGTTAGAAAGGCACAACACTTACATTTGATCATGTGAGGAACCAATCCTAGCACCATGTCAGAAAGGCACAACACTTACATCTGACCATGGGAGGAACCAATCCTACCACCATGTCAGAAATGTGCATGGACTCATCACTTCCCCTTGGAAGGAACCTCGATCTGGAGAACACTAAGATTCTCCCTGAAGTACTCAAACTTCACTTTGGCCAATGGCTTGGTCAACATATCAACTATCTATTCGTCCGTCGCAACATACTGGAGCTTCACTGCTCCTCTCTGCACCATATCCCTGATATAGTGATATTTGATCTCGATATGCTTCAACTTGTCATGGAACAATGGGTTGTTCAACAACTTCACACGACTATGGTTGTCGCAATATATACAAGTAGAATCCAATTGGAGATCAAACAAATTAGATAATAGCTTCCTCAACCACACTGCCTCATAACTAGCCAAACAAGCTACAACATACTCTGCTTCGGCTGTACTCATTTCCATGCAGGAGTGCTTCCTGCTAAACCAGGAGATCACCCCTAATCCCATACTAAAGCAACACCCCTAAGTGCTCTTCCTATCAATGGCACTGTCTGCCCAATCTGAATCCACATAACCCTCCAGGTTAATCTTCTGATTTGCCTCATACTTGAGCCCATAGTCAACTATACCCTTCAGGTACCTTAGAATATGCTTTGTAGGAATCAGGTGAACATGTCTCAGATATGTGAGGAACTGGCTCAATGTGTTCACAACAAAGCAAATATCTGGTCTCATGTTCGTCAGGTACATCAAGGACCCCAATCATCTGATGATACATCATAGCATCAATAGACTCTGATGAAGCATCACTCAATAGCTTCAAGTTTGATGCCATAGGTGTGGTCATGGCCTTGCAATCCATCATCTCGAATATATTCAGGATCTCTACTGCATACTTCCCTTGTCCCATGGAGATTCCATCTGCATTCTACCATACCTCCATGCCTAGAAAGTAGTGCATCATACCCAAGTCTTTCATCTCGAACTCGGCAGTAAGCCTCCTCTTCGTGTCAGCAATCAACCCATCCTCACCTGTTACAAACAGGTCATCTACATACAGTAGGAGTATCACTAGGTTCCCTTCCTTAACCTTATAGTAAAGGTTGGAATATGCTTAAAGCCTAAGCCATTCAGGAAGCTGTCAATTTTGTCATACCATGTCCTGGGTGCATGTTTCAAACTGTACAGGGGCTTCTTCAATTTGCACACACGAGTCTCCCTGTCATGTGTCTCAAAACCGACTGGCTGCTCCACATACACTTCCTCTTCTACTACACCATTCAAGAAAGCAGTCTTGACATCCATCTGGTGTATCTTCCATTTCATTACTGCACCCAGAGAAAGTACTGATCTAATGGAAGTGTATCTGGCTACAGGTGCAAAAGTATCATCATAATCTATCCCTTCTTTCTGGGAGAACCCACGTACCACAAATCTTTCTTTATTTTTCTCTATGCTGGCATCTACAACATGCTTGATCTTGTATCCACTTGGAAGTCACAACAGACTTCCCTTTTGGTCTTGGGACCACATCCCAGACATCATTCTTCATGATCTACTAGTACTCCTTGATCATATCATCCTTCCATTCTTTTTTTTTTCTTTCTCTTCTTCATAGTTGGAAGGTTCTTTATTAATGACGTCACATAATAGGGCTACATAACCAGAGTAGGACCTAGTTCTCTTCCTTTCTCTGTGGATTTATTTTGGAGCCCCATATCTTTCTGCACCTTGGATAGCCTCTCTTACCCATGTAGGTTCCTTTTGTAAGGATTCTTCTCCTAGGGTGGATCTACAAGTTCATGGGGTTCTTCCATTTCTCGATCTTCTTCTGAAGTTGCTTCGTTCATAGTTGTATCTCAGATTTTGGGTACTTCTGTTTCTACAAGTTTTGCAATAGGTCTTTTTCTGGATTTGTTGTAAGTTGAGTCTTCGTCAAATTGCACATCCCTGCTGATGTCGATCTTCGTGAATCCTGGGAAGTATATTTTGTAAGCCTTCGATATTTCACTATATCCCACAAATATACCCTTCTTTAAGCTATATTCTGGGAAGTATATTGTACAAATATATCCTAGGAAGTATATTATGTAAGCTCGTTGTCAAGGTGCCCTTTCTAGTCACATGTATAACATCCGATTTTGGATAGATCTCTGCTATATCTTTGAGGATTATCTTTCTAATTCTGGTGAGAATGCTTACCATTTGGATGATGGTAGTCCCTTCTGCTTTTCTTGGTGTGCTCTGTGAGAGCTTGATCTTCATTTCCCATCTTTTCTTCTTGAGATACTATCCGAGCTTCTTCTTGTGAGAATTCCTCTCACAACCTACTAAAAATAATTAGATTTCTTCTAGCACAAATCCCCTTAATGAATGAGTCCCATGACCTAGGGAGACCATTCAAGGTAGTCATCACAATTTCTGCATTCTCTACTTACTCATCCACTGCTTCAAGTTGTTCTTTGATTTTAGAGACCCTTGTAAAGTTCATATATGGTCTCTACATTCTGGATCTTTACATTCTTCAATTGATTTCTGAAAGTCATCTTCTGGTTTATGTTTTTCCCTTCAAATATCTTGGTCAAGGAATCAAACATCTCTTTAGGTGTCTTTAGGGAAGACACTTGTGGTATAAGGTGATCCTTGATAGAATCAACAATAATTCTCTTGGCCTTGACCAAGTTCTTCTTGTGTAAGGCCTTAGCCTCATCCCCCTCTGGAACTGGAACCTCTCCACTTATGTAGGTGTCCAATTCATTTTCTTCATGAACCAGTGAGATCCTATACTTCCATGCTCAGAATTTTTCGGCTCCTTCAAACTTTTCATCAATATTGGTGTGATGAGACATCTTAACTGAGAAGCTCAAATGGAAATACAAAAGATTTAGGTCTTACCTATTTGAGATGCTGAAACTAGATCTGGAGCTGATCTTCTGCAGTGTTGGTTTTCTGGTTCAGGGGAAAATTAGGGTTTGACTTTCCCGGAGTTCTACCCAACCAAAAAACTTTGATCTTGATCTCTAAACTTCGATTTTGAGGAGGAGAGCAATCCTATGTTGGGTTCACTCAAAAATTCCACTTCCGTGGAAAGCCCTAGTTTCCCACTGTAGTGGTAGGTCAAAAACTGAAAATGCTTAGAATCAGATTCTGCTTCAACAGAAAGATGCGCCCTTCAATGGATATTTAACCTAGCCTGCTTTTGCTGATGATATGTGGAGAGAGACCCAAAAAGTAAGATTCCCTAGCTTCTGCAACTGCACAATTTCTTCTTCTCAGGTTAGCTCTGATACCATGTTAGATTTTTATCATTTAGTCAATATGATCTTAGGATCTTATCTGAGAGAATATGCATAGAAAATAATCACAAGAGACAAGAGACACAAAGAGTTTTCCTTGGGAAAACCATAAAAGAGAAAACCCCGCAACTTCCTCAGAGATAGAATGAGCAACAATGGAAAAAGTAAAACCCAAAGACAGAAAGATGATCTCTGACAGCTGTTCTCTCTCTCACTTGTGCGAGCTCCTCTTCTCTCACTCATGCACTATAGTTGAGTGAGTGTGTGTTTCAAATAGAGAGGCTCACTCTCTATTTATCCTAGTTTTCCACTTGACAATTACTTGCTAGGGCCAACCTCACTAGGAGAGTCTAATAACCTTAGTACCCCTCAACTGTGGGGACTATTACCCCGACTTACAAAGGAGGGTTAACCTCTACGAATTTACATGACTTGATTATATTAATGATTCTACCCAATAGGAACATCGGGGTACAATGAAATACAATATAAGATATACAAGTGAATACATCCTGAAGTTATAAATACATCAACAATATATATATTTCTAGTTATATACATGTGCCTTAAATGTGTCTGTTATACTTTATTTTACAATGTGTGTGTTAAATGTCAGTTAAGTATGTAATTCACATATGCATCAGTAATTCTATTTTGATTTCTTGAAATGTGAATGTATGCAATGTATTCAAAATTTCTTTCAAGTAATCTCACACGTAAAAACTGATGTAGTAAGTTAGGGTTTCACACATGATAATCACCATTGAGTTGGGAAACCACGAGTTGTGAGTCAAGTTTGACCTCCAAATGGGTAATGCCACATAAAGTAGCATCCCATAACAACTCTATGACTGCACTGTATTCATCCACATTATTAGTCACACGACCTAAGCAGATGCCACTAGAGGAAACCAGTTGTCCTGAGGGTGTATAGATAACCCAGGAAACTGAAGCCATATTATAAGTATGGCAGCTAGTGCCATCAGCAAAACCTACGAACCACTCAGATGACATCTAAAACAACCAACAAACTATATAAGAAACACTAACCAAATAATGACCTATTGTACATAAAAATATATACAATAATAATGCAAGAAAAAGTATCATGCCTAAGTGTAATATTTATTTATGTAGAACCTATTTATGGGATCCGACAACTTGTTTCCATCGTAATCGGTTAATTCATAAGCTCACTTTTTCAAAATTTTTGACATAACATAGGGGCCTAACCACATTGACTTAAATTTTCCTACCCCCAGGGGTTCCTTGTCCTGATCCTAGAGCAAAAAAAGTTCTCCCTCAGAGAAAAATCTCCGTTTAATGACTTTGTTGTATTGGTTTTTGACCCTATTCTTGTGAACCTCATTTGCAGTAAACACATCTTTGCGTTGCTCATCTAGATTCTCCAGGTGAAGCAAATGTTCTTCCAGATCCATAGTGTCGGGAAGCATGTGAATATCAATCTTTATGGATGGAATTTCGCACTCAACTGATGTGACTGCCTCCATCCCATGAACGAGATGGAATGACAAGAAGGTAGTAGCAGTCTTGAAATTAGTCGGGTATGCCCAAAGTGTAGGGTATAGCATGATGTGCCAATTTGACCTGCTTGCGTTAATAGTGCGCTTTAGAGTGTTTTTCAAGGTTTTATTTACCGCCTCTACTTTCCCATTCTCCTGAGGGTAAAAGGAATATGAATGGTCTTTCCTAAACCCTAGCATGGTTGTCAACTTAGTCATGATGTTGTTCTGAAAATGACTGTCATGGTTAGTAACAATATGCTTTGGTATACTAAAACGAGCAATGATTTGGTTGAATACAAAGTAAGTTATTGTTTTACCATCGGCTTTGAAGGTAGACATTGCCTCTGCCCACTTTGTGAAGTAGTCTACAATGACAATGATGTATTTGTTCCCCCAACAGAATTAACTGGGTTACACATCATGTAATCTACCCCCCACTTGGTGAAGGGCCCTACAACGATGACGGGTAACAAAGGATCGGGATGCGACAACATCTTTCTGGTATATATATTACAAGGATGACAATGCTTTACAACTTCCACACAATACTTGAAGATCATGGGCCAGAAATAACCAGCTTGTAAAATATTCTGGGCCGTAGCTAACCCAGATAAATGACCCCCACACGCTTTGCTATGGGAATCGTTTAGGACAAGCTCTGCCTCCTCATGGGTGAGGCACTGACACAAGATCTAATCTACCCGTCATTGACACAAGGTATCGCTGCTAATAAGGTAATTTTTTGCATTTTTTTTTTTACAGAAACTAAAAAGGGGGATTATATAAAAGGTGGCTGTGCATAGCCATTCAATACATGCAAAAAGATCCTGAGAAACTGAGCAAAACAGGAGAGCAGTACCAAGTGACATTCCACTGTGGATCCCAAAACACTTCCCTATAAAACTGTTGTAGACATTTAGAGCCTTGGGTTGTATAAACCCTTACAAACTGATTACACAAAAACTTGCAAAAAAACATTCGTTCAGGACTGAACATAAGAAAAACTAGGATTTGCCTCCAGGCTGAGCGACAGATTCTTCTTCCATAGGCTGCACTGCTTCATTACTAACACCATTCACTCTACTAACCTGGTTAAGAGAAACAAGACGCTGAAGATCCTCCTGAATCTTATCCACCTTCCCCAGCAATTCACGGAGGTTGCTCTCATTGTCGTCTATGCGAGCATCTTGGTTGCTGATTTGGTACGAGGTGTAGCTGACTGTATCTTCCATTTTCTTAATATCCCGGGCCATAACACTGACAGAGAGAAGTTCATACAAATGTCTCAAATTCTTCTTAATATCCGCCATCTCATCGTTATCCCCTACCTGAGCCATTTTATCGACTTCTGTCAATAGATTAATTCAAGCAAACTGAAGCTGAACAGAATGAACCAGATTTCTAGTAGTGAATATGTTGTTACAGTAAATTCTGAGCACCAGGAGCTCCTTCTGCAGCTGTAAATCTTCACTTCTCCCACAGATCAAGGTGCCAATGTCGCCGGCCTTCCACCCTGTGCACTTACACCCTAAAACTGAGCTGCTTTCACAAATGCCTAAAGGAAATCCTTTGCCAAAAGAGGCGGTCTGCAAAAGGATGAAAGAATTACATGAGCAAGGAAAGAAGGCATCAAGGGCCAATCTCTCCTTTACCACTGAACGGGTGAGGGGGAGCACCTGCCACGGGAGACCTTGCAGGCTTCCCTCTCCGATTCCAGAAACAGTAAACAACAGGTATTGCAGAGCATCAAGGAGACCAGAGCTGATAGAGGAGGAGGAAAGTGAAATCGGCGTGCTACCAACAAAGGCCATATTGATATCCAATACAGGATCGCTATCGTGTGAGGGAAGAATGGAGAAATCCCAGTATTGAATGGTATTTATTTCATCTGCCTCCGGGGGGAAGTGTTGACAGCAGGAGAACCACGCGTCGAGGGAGCGAAGAGGGGGAGTACAGAGCCTTAAATGGGAGTGGAGGCCAGCATAGAATGGACGGTGGACTTCGAAAGGAGAGGAGGGGAGAGAATTAAATGGCGATGGGATGGCTGAAAAGGGGATGGGAAAAGGGAGGACGAGCGAGGCTAGGAGAAGGGGGAATAACCCAAAAGGAGGCATAAAACACAGCCCCAAGCAAAATTTGAGCGTGACACTATTCCCTTTTCTTTGATTTTTCCTATGGAGCTTTCCATTTGATTGCGAGAGACAATAACATATGATAGCTTTGCTATTCATTATGGAACATGTTTGAATAAGGGGGGGTTCCCATTCTTCTTGAGGTGGCCTTGATGGAGAGAGGCCCCCAGGTTGGCCAAGCTATCTGCTGCCGAGTTGTTGGATCTAAGGATATGGAATAGTTCGTATGAGCTGTGCATAAGAAGCTTGAATTTCTTGCATAAGCGACGACATTTGACCGCTCCCTTAGGATAGCCATTTATCAATTTAGATATGACGTGCTTAGAATCTCCAAATATCATAACCTTTTGATATTGTCTCTCCTGTAGGATCTGCAGACCTTGGAGGAGAGCTAACCACTCTGCTTCGTTGTTTGTTCTGATCCCTAATCCCCAAGCAAAGGTTTGTTCTATTTGACCTCCGGGATCCAAAAGAATCCCCCCCGCTCTTGCCACCCCTAAGGTAATTTTTTGCATTAACACGCAGCTTACGTTGATATTCCCGCAAGAAGGACACATGACACTTAAGAGTATGGAGATGTACCAGGATATCTCTATTCCAGGGATCAGAGGTTGAAATTAGAAAGATATACTCATTTGGGAATGAGTCTTCTTCCACCACTAAGTTCTCTTACTTAGGGAATTCCGAGATCAGTTTTGGGAAAACTAAGGATTTTGGACTTAGCAGATTGAAAATCTAGGTCAAACTCCTGGATAATGACTATCCACTTGTTGAATTTTCCCCCGATTATACGTTGGGATAAAACATATTGGAACAAATTTACATCTACAACCACTGTGGTTTTCCTTAGCAATATGTAGTGATGTATCCTCTGAACAACATATAATGCTGCCAATGCTAACCTCTTGATGTGCAAGTACCTAAGATCAAGACCAGCTAATGCTTGACTAAGGTAATGGACAATGTGCTCTTGGATCTTGTCGTCTTCCTGAAACAGAACCACTCCTATAGTCAGCTTGGACATAGCCAAATACAATATAAAATCCTTGGTGTAATCTGGTGGGAGCAGTAATGGAGCTGAAAACAAATCCTTTTTTAATGCCTCGAAAGTGAGTTGTGTGGTTTCATCCCATAGGAATGGGGTGTCTTGCTTTAATAAGTGCATGAAGCCCTTAGTAATATTGGCATAATTGACTATGAAAATTTGAAGGAAATTATATTTCCCCTACAGACTTTGTAGTTTCCTGATGGAACGAGGAGGAGGAAGATTTACAATGGCCTCGACTTTCAAAGGATCCACCTGTATTCCTCTGTTCGACACTATGAACCCTAATAACCTCCCCGACTCGACGCAAAAAATACACTTATGAGGATTCAAGCATATTTTATAGTGCCTACATCGTTCGAATATCATACAAATATGATATGGATGGTCCTTCCTCTTGCGAGAATGGGCAAGGAGATCATCCAAGTATGGTTCGACAATACTCTTAATATCGTGGAAGGAAAAATTCATTGCCCACTGGAAAGTAGCTGTGACATTTTTCAAACCGAAGGGAATTTTCTTATAAGAAAAGGTCCCCCAAGGAAAAATCAAGGTTGTTTTATGTTGGTCTATTGGTTTTATTTGAGTTTGATTATATCTAGAAAAAATGTCCAAGAATGAGAAAACCTCCGTACACGCACACGCATCAATAATCTGATCGATGAAGTGAATGGGGCAGTTATTCTTGGGACATGCCTTGTTTAAGTCATGAAATTCAGTGCAAATGCAGATCATCCCTTGTTTTTTATCAATGGGAATAGGATTGGATACCCATTCCATTAGAGCAATTGGGTAAATGAACCCAAATTTCAACAATTTCTCCACCTCAACCTTGATGGCTGCCGCTTTCCACGGGTTTACTAGTCTAAGTTTTTATCGAACAAGTTTAGCATCAGGGTAAGTGTGTATCTCGTGCTCAACTATAGATTGATCAATCCCTCGCATCTCCTCATATGACTACGCAAATATGTCATGGAATTTCTTAGACAAGGAAGTGTAAATGGAAATCTCCTCCGGAGAGCAGTTTGCACCAATATGCACATTTTCAATGGCGTTGGGGTTCACAAAAATGTAGATTGGAATAGTAGTAGAGATATTTTCCATATTCCCCTCAACAAATACTCCCTCCTTGGGTAAGGGATTAATCGACAAATTAACATTCTCTTCCAGTCTCACTTGAAGCTCTTGATTCTCAATTTTTCTCAACTCTGGAAGAAAGAAAGACTTATGGTGAATGTATTCATAAAGATTATCTCGTCCAATCATAGATTCTAGAATGGATTCATCCAAAGGAAAAACCATATCCAAGAAATCATATTAATACGTAGATTTCTCCGCCCAAGCAGGAAAATAAGCTTCATTTGACTCCTCTGAGACTGAAGGAGTCACGATGGAATCAGTAGTGGCATTAGAAAAAACTTGATAAGATACTTGCACTGCAGATAAGGGAACTTGAGGTTCACAACGTGAGGGAAGAACCCAAGGATCAGTTCTATCGACAACCGTCGTGATAGACTTCCCTACACTCCTAGAACCTAAGTAGTTAATAGGGGTTGGGATATCAAATGTGCCCATCAAAGATGCATACATTCCAACCCCTAATATATCGTTAGTTGGTTTTGACTGATCTATCAATGGTACTATGGACTCATTCGTTTCCAAAATACCTTTTCGAGTGAAACTAAGATGGTGAACTATTACCAACTTCCCTTCATGGGGAAACACTACAACTTGGAAAATGAATGAAGGGATAGCACACATGGCATAAGTCCAACTTCTTCCCAACAACATGTTATAATCCAATGGAGCATTGATCACTTCCACCTCAACAGACATTGTTTTCCCTGCCAGCTTTATTTTGAAATTTGGAAGGATACCTTTTGGACGAAAAGACCTTCCGTCAAAAGCAGTAAGTGGAGTGTTCGATGGAACTAGCTCTAGGGATCCTAAGGTTTTCTAACAAGACATCATAATAATGCACGTGGAAGCGCCTTCATAAACCATTGTTCATTTGATGGTTTTACCTCCATGGAAAACATTAATTGACAAATCCACATGGTATGGAAGGCACATTTTAACATCGAAAAGATCAAATTTCGCCAGCAGGCTCGTTGAATCCATGCTACCTATGGAAGCTAAGAGTGCATCCCTTTGAGAAGGAGAACTTTGTAACACCTCCAATGCTGACATTGCACAAGGAGTCTGAGCTAAGTCTTCAACTACATAATAGTTTGAAGCAACCATAGCATTAGGGATGTGAAATGTTTTCTTAAAGATACCTTTCGGTATCTTAGGAATTGGTTCAGCTGGTTTATCAATAGTGAGAGGGGTTGAAGTTTCAGTAGTATACTTACCCTTCTCTTGAGCCTCTAATTCATAATTCTTATTTATTGTTTGGAGGAAAGTGTTGGATCATACCATGTTGATATAATTATGATCGGTAGGAGCAATAGAAGTTTCCCTTGCAACATTTGAAGTAGAAGCTGCATTCTACCCTTGGGGAAAGGGATCCTTTAGAACAACTGGTTGTTGATTCTTTAGTATATTTTGAGCTTGTTCCATTAGAGGGAATTGATAAGTAAGGTGATCTCATTGGCACAACTTACAAGGAAACTAGACCTTTTTCTTGTCTTTCTTCCCCCCATCAGCATTGTTTGTGGGTTTTTGCTTGTTTTGGTTACCCTCACCCTTTTTCCCCCTCTTCTTTTTCCCAATGGGCTGTCGATTTTCCTTCTGAGAAGACTGTGCAAAAAAATTTGCACTTTGTGGTGAGGGGGTGGCAGCCTTAGCTGCCTCCATTGCATAATGCTTCACTGACAACTCATGGAGTTGCTTGGCCAATGATTCTATAGTGGGAGTACTAACTGAACCAACCACACCATCAGCATGGGGTTTAGGCTTCGGTTTCTCTTGGTAGTTTGTAGACCTCGGGGCCTTAAGGATAATCTCATACAATATCCTAGACTAAGCATATATCAAGTGTAACTGTTGGGCCCTAAAAATTGCCTCTTATTTTGTGGTCACCCCCGAAGTGGATACGTCCTTAGAAATGTAAGTCAATAGAGACTTCAAGAACCATTCCAAAAAAAAACTCGAGAGGTATTGTGGCTTTAATAAGCCTCTTTCGTCTTCGCCACTCCTAAAATTGATCGAAAATATGTGTGACCTTGTTATGTTGAAACATCGACAAAAAGTTTGTACGGAAATCATACCAGGCAGGAATTTGAAAGTGGTTAATAAACACGATTGCTAAATCCAGAAAAATATCATATGCACCAGAAGGAAGTTCTATGTACCATTTTGCTACCACATGAGTTAGCGTTCTCTAAAAAAGTCTCAGCCAAACGGAGTCATCGTTCAGCAAGTTAGAAGAGCACCAAAGATGGAATGTGGTAATGTGAGCACCTGGGTCCTCACTAGCTTTGCCTTCAAACTTAGGAATGTCTGATGGCAGTTTGATGGGTACAGGTGGCCATGCCACATTATGCTGCATGCGGCCATTCATTAACTTTGACAAATCTAGAAAGTTTAACATTTCCAGGAAAGGAAGTTTGGGCCTTACTGGGGTTTGATATTGAGGAGTTAGGGGTGTGGAAGGACCTACCTCATGGCTCCCAAAACAAAAGGTGGGGTTTCCCCCAGCTGCTGGTTGTGATGTAGAAACAAGATTTTGAAAAGGATTCCACTCGAAAGCTAGAGGATTACTAGTTTGTGGTGTATGATATGTGGTTTACCTGCCCCAACCAAAATTGGAGTTTAAAACATAGGAGCGGGAATCCCTCCACTAAACAGTGAAAAGGGAGAGCTCGTGAAAGGAGCAGCAGAAACCTGGCTAGGTGTCTGAAAATTAGGACCTGTAAAGGTCTTTGTGTTTCCAGACGACATACCCACATAACCAGGTGATAGGACTACATAAGGAGAGGATGGAGGAATATGTCCTCCAATCCATGGGAAACCCTGGACAAGATAAGTGGTTCCACTTGGACCACTTTGAGCACTTTGCATAAATGAAGGAGAAGAAAAAGGTGCACTGGGAATCCCAGTGACAACTCCACTATACTGACCTATGACATTAGATGGTGTCGAGGGATTGTTCACTCGAGCACTTGGTGAAAGAGGTGCAGTAGATGCACTGGGTCTTGGAGCACTTACAGGGGGAAATGAGACTCCACCAACCAACATGGCTGAAGTTGGGGTAGACATAGACTCTCCTGAACTAGACATAACTGAGGTCAAAGGTACACCAAAAACAAGTGAGCTAAAAGGTAGGACCTAGATTATCACAGGATCATTTAGATCAGTTAGAGGTGAATTAAAGTTTCTTGCAAACTCGTCAGCCTGCAAGTCTTCTATATCTACTGTTGATGTTTCTTCCTGATTAAGCCTAAGTTCCAATTCACCTGTAACTTCACTAACACCTGTCGGTTTGAAACAACCGTCTATGTCAAGTCTTTTCCTTTGAGGTGGTGGTGGAGGATCCACTGTAACACATGGAGGAAGGTTCTGCAACCTTCTGGACCTACAAGGAGGTTGGTCCTCCACAACTATAAATTTGAGTCATACACCTAAAGGCCAACTAAACACAAGCAAACCAAAGAACACACACTAAAAAATCCTAAGCAACACATACATACCAGATAGAAGACGCATCTTCCAAAGGAAAGCATGGGATGATTAGGACCCAGGTCCAAACAGTGAATATCGAAGGATGATTACTTGGCATCTCGTGAATAGTTCTCTGGGTGCAAGCACTGGAATCACCCAACCGCCCTCCCAAATTTTGAACCGAGTTTACCTTCCAAGTCCATCCCAGGTGTACTGGAAATAACCTTCCAATACCACATGTGTAAGATCCTAATGTCTGGAGACTAAGGCTATCAAAGATACAACGAGAGTTCGTCAAAACAATCGATGGCTTGATCGTTATGAATGGGAAGGGTAGCTAAGCCCGTAATCCTATCAATACCGGCACCTCATGGGGCCCAAGAAGTGGTATTAATAAGACCCCCGAACACACATCAATCCTGTTAAATGATCAAACAAGGAAGTGGAGGGTTATCTCCTCAATTGAGCTCTCATGTGGCCTCATGCTTAACTCCTATGTGAGAGGATATTTCCTGATTATCTCTTGTAGAAGTGGATTTACCTAAATATAGGCTACTACATCTGAAATCAAAGTGCTTTTGGACAGTTTAAAACACCCAGTCCAAAAACCTAGCCTAAGCTAGTTGACGATCGAGCTTATAAAAAGAAAATTACTAATAAATTTTAATTAAATGTTCTTTTTAATGGTTGTATTAGTCAAGGGTAGTGGAGTGGGATTGAATGATGTTATAGACTCAAATGAATGAGGAAAATGATGTATAAATTTTTCAAAATGAATGCAACTAACAATACGATTTTTTCCTTTCTTTTTGAAAATGAAATCTAATAAAACTTTTTTTGACAATTTGAAAAACTACAAGACTTAAAAAAATTTAATTTTTCTGAAAATAGTGAGAAAAACAACTAATGCAATATAAAAACTGTCTTTTGTCTTTCCTTTTAAAGCAAAATTAAAAAACTATATGCATCTAAATGCATTTTTAAGCAAGCTAACAATCTGATCATATAAAGAATGTAAATGATAGTAGTCAGATCCTACAGTAACTATCTTCAACCAATCATACATAGATGACTCAAACCCTAGACTTGGGTAGAACTATTGACTTAAAAGACTAATAGATCCAAATGATGGCAAGAAATACTCACCTAGACTACCAGAAAAGCAATCCAAGGTATATCAGTGTCCTAAGAGGACTGATAGAATCCGGTGACCCAAAAAAACACAAGCATTCCAACCAATCATCCAAGCAGGAAGGACCCAACACATTCAAAAAAATTAATCAAACCTAAATTACTCAAGAAAAATTGACTTAACAAGCGAACGGTGAAATGCACATAGTTAAAGCTAAAATACAATGCTAAATAAGAAACCTAAAAGGCACCTGAAGGATCATAAAGAAAAGGACAATAAAAACCTTAATAGTCTGACAGACAACTACAAGAATTTCTGACTGTCATTAAGATACCCCGCGAACCATTCTGTCTGTTACCGAAGCAACCCACGAATACAACAGACAATTCGTGACTGTATGTATTGACATCCCACAAATGCATGGAAAATTTTTTCAAAGAGAAAAATAAATGACCTAAAGCTTCTGATTATAAAGCACTGAAAACTAAAGAAAAATCCAATCAAATCACTCACATGATCAAAATAGAGAAAAACTGAAAGAAAACCAAAGGAATGGACCCATAATAGATTGGACTCCCCAGCAGAGTCACCAGTTCTATTGTTTAGGGAAATACAACCTTATAACCTAGGGTCTAGGGTTACCAACGTACTAGAATAAACTTTCAGACATTCAGTTATTTGAGAATTTGACAGAGAAATAAGGAAGAAAGTAAGTGTACCTTGTTTCTGAAGGCTAGTCCTAGCTTTCTTCTTCTATCCAAATTGCTCCAATAGCTTCTAGGGAATCTTCACACCTGCAAAGAGGCAGACATTTCCTACAATATCTTAGATTTTATATAAGAGATTAATGAAATAATATGCTTGGATTAAAATGGCAAGACAATTTAGAAATCATAACATATAAGAGTACAAAGACACAAAATTGGAAGAAAGTCTCTCTTTATTGATAAACAAGTGATGGAAGATGACAACCAGTATCTAATACAAGTCCTCCTTTGCAGCCAAGGAACTGAGTTCTGCTGCTCGAAGATCTCCAAAGGCAATCCACCAGCATAGCTTTGATCTATTATTGTTCATTGTTAGCCTCAACCCCTACCCTCTATTTATACTTGAGGAAAGAGAGAGGTTACGAAGCTTGAGTTGGTTGAGGAAGTTGGGATAGTTATGATTAGGAGTCCAACTATCCTCGACTAAACTTGTTTTAATTTTTATTTTTTGGATTAGGGAATTCGTGACTCGTGATACTAGCTGGTCCAGTGTCACACGGGACTTTTATAAGGGAAACCCTCGTGTACAAACCATGATCTTGTATTCATGGGTTGTAATGTATATACTGGCAAATGGTTCACAGATTTCAATGGCAATAGTTGTGAATTATCCTTAATAACCTTATAAAACAAAGGTAAGGCTAGTATGATGATAATATATGAAGGCACACCCACATCTATAGGGTTTTGGTCACTTCCATCCATTTTGCCCTTTTGTGTACCGACACATTGAGTATCAATACTTAGACGAAGAAGTGCCAATTCACAAGATACCAATAGTTGTGTAATGATAAATGATTATGGTGAAACTATGCTATTATTTGACCTATATTTAGTCTTTGTAATCCCTATGAGTGACTTGGGTGAGAATTTATCCATCATTCTTGTGGTTCTTGGGGTTCAATTCTGGATGTATCTTGCAACACTTTTCTTTAGTGTGACCATTGGTATCACAATGATTACAGTGTTTTTTTGGATATTTACACTAATGTGATGTGGTTGTAGTATTTTTCTCCTTTCCCTTCCACTTATTCTTCCCATCCTTGGTAACATCTTGGCTTTATTTTTGTTTTGAACCATTTGGTTTTCCTTTCTTTTGTCCTATGTTTTCCAGGTATTGTGGTTGTACACAAGCTTCATTAATTAACCTAGAATCGAAGAGCATCACCTTCCTCCATATGTGGCTATGTAAGGCCCCTAGATGTGTTCAATATTGTAACTTCAAAGGATATTCTAAATGTATTTTGCTAATGTAACCCAAAGGAGATGTTATTATTCCTCCGATGGGGTGTTACTATTGTATTTGGTCATCATAGAGTCATGAGGTAAAGCCTCTATGGTAAGTCGGGTCATTAGTACCCTAATGAATAATATAAAATATTGTTTTGACTCTTCCTAGGTGAAGTTGACATAGACACTTTAGTGGGGCCGACTTGTTGAGGGTAAAAGTCAATTGGCTCAATGTGTATAAATAGAAGAGCTATGGTTCTTATTTAAACATATAGAAACTCACTTGTGTAGTGCATATGAGAGAGAGAGAGAGAGAATAACAAGGAGGAGAATAAATATTTTGCGGCTATATATTATATTACATATTATACATAGGAATTTTTGTTGGGTTTTCTTCTCCTTAAGGTTTTCATAAGATAAATACTGTGTCTATCTTGTGATTGTGTTTCTATTAGTGATTCTAGATATGCTACTGCTATGAATTTGAAATGAACACTAATAATATCTAGTTTAGCATATGAAATATTAACATGGTATCAGAGCTAGCCCGATTAGGACAACTTTCACAAGGTGAAACTCCCTCTCCTTCCTCTCCAGAAGAAATTAGGGTTTCTGCAAATTTTGCAATTTTGAATATTTTCTTGCATAGAAATTTGTGCCTCCCTGGAGCGCATCTATTGAGCCTAGGATTAAAATTTTTGGATCGTTGAATCTCTGGGAAATCCAAACCTTAGTTTGGTAGTGAACCATAAATCTTGTAGAAAACCAGAACCATAAATTTGCAGTGCTGCAACCTCATAAGTAGGATTTGAAGGGTGAATATTTGGGATCTCTAGAAAGCAGTTGGACCAACCAACTCACCTCAGTCAAGCACATATACATGTAAGTTCATCTTTTCATTTTGATAAATTTTGATTTTTAGTGACCTACTGGATAGGATGGCCCCAACCACTAAGCTTGAGGATGAATTGGGAGGCCTAGAAATCTTCCTAGCATGGAAGTACATGATTTCTCTCATTCTCAGAGAGAATGGCCTTGAGAAATACATCAAGGATGAAATTGCAGAACCAACAGAAGTTGAAGCTAAGGAGAATTATGAACAAGACCTATTCAAGGAAATGAGGATCATAAACCAAAGCATATTTGTGATGTTCTCTCCAGAATGTATGAAGGAAGGAACATCAATAGGAAGATGAATCTGAGAGCTCAATTGAAGGGCACCAAGATGAGAAAATGAGAATCAGTTCAAGAATACTTCACAATGGTCTCATAGTTCAGAGAACAACCAAGTAATATTAGAGAAACTCTTGATGAGGATGAACTAGTTATGATTGCTCTCAATGGTCTCACTAGACCTTGGACTCATTCATACAGACTCTGTGTGCCAGAAAAGAAAGTATGAAGTTTGACATAGTATGGGAAGACTGCTTCAAGAACAAGCTAGAGTAGCCAACATAGAATATCTATTCAGAGAAGATGATTAAGCTCTAGCAAACCATACTAAATAAAGGAAACAATAAAAATTGAAGAAGAGTAATCATAAACCTTCCAAGAATAATTTTCACATGAAGAAGAAGGATTACTCAAATTATCAATGCTACAATTGTCATAAGATATGACACCTAGCCAGAGAGTGTCCATCATTAAAGAAGAACAACAAAAACAACAAGATACATCATGCTCATCTAGTTGAAGATGAGGATGAAGAATAAATACCTTGAAAGAGACTAACAAAAGAAGATGTAGATGAATATGTACTATTCTCTGCACTCTTTGGGTCTGTAAGACCCGGAGAAGATGCATGGCTTATTGATTGTGGTTCCTTAAAGCACATGACAGGCAAGAAGCAAAATCTGTCAAGACTTGAAGAAACGAAATCTCCCCATAAAGTATCATTGGGAGATGACTATCAATATCCCATCAAAGGTATTGGTGAGTCAAGCTACAAGCTTGACTATGGGACTTCCATGAAGATGAAGGAAGTACCGTATGTACTAGGTTTGAAAAGGAACTTACTTTCCATCTTAGCTCTAGATAATAAAGGATATAGAGTTCCTTTTATAGATGGATAGTACTTATGTGGTCCAAAGGAAAGACACTTGAAGATGCTATAGTCATTGGAGAAGAAGAAGGAGGATTTTATAAACTCAAAGGAAATACAGAGATAATCCTTTTCCATGAGACTACTATCTCAAGTGAACTGTGGCATATAAGGGTTGCTCACATAAACTACAAATCATTCCCTATGTGAGAAAGGTGGTAACAGGGTTACCACTAATGAAGATTGATCATGAGGGTACTTGCACAGGATGTGCAAGTGGAAAGAAAATCAAGAATCCCTTTTTTGAAAAGTGAAACAAAGGCTAAAGGTACATTAGAACTAATTAATTCTGATGTATGTGCTCCCATGCCCTCCATCTCCTTAAGTAGATATGGATATTACGTCACATTTATTGATGATTATTCAGGAATGAATTGGATATACTTCTTGAAGAACAATAGTGAAGTGTTCGGGAAATTCAAGGAATTCAAAGTCTCGATAGATAACCTTTTAGAAAAGAGAATCAAGACACTGAGAATAGAAAATGGTGGAGAATATACTTCAAAGGAATTTGAAGCATTATGTAAGGAGGCAAGAATCAAGAGGAAAATAACCACTCCCTATAATCCACATCATAATGGAGTTGCAGAAAGAAAGAATAGAACTATTATGGAAGCTGTGAAAACTATGACTCATGAACAAGACCTCCCCATGAACCTATGGGATGAAGCATCAAGAACAACCGTATATGTGCATAATAGATTATCTCATGGTTCTCTTAGATTCAATACTCCTAAAGAGATGTATATAGGAAATAAACTTGAAGTGATCCATCTCAAGATATTTGGATGTCCAGTATATGTACATATTTCGAAAGAGAAGAGAACCAAGTTGGATCCTTTTGGAAAGAAATGAATACTTGTTGGATACTGTGAAGTCTCCAAAGCCTTCAGGATATACATTTCAGGATTCCATCATATTGAGATTAGTAGGGATGTAACATTTGATGAAGAGGTAGCTCTTAAGAAATATAGAAGGTGTCAGCTTGAAGAAGTACATGAAGAGGATGTACCTCCTAGAAAGGCAGAATTTGAACCCTCTCTTGAAATAGTAGCATCTGAAGATCATGAAATGCTAGAACCTCAGGAATCCCCTACTATGGGTATCTCTCAAAAGAGAAAACCTGGTTGGGTACGATAAATCATATAGGAAGAAGATATATATGGAGCTCCAGAAGGTTCCACAAGAACCAACAAAATATCAAAGCGATATTTCAGTTATCTAGCTTTGGTATGTGACCTTGTAGATCAAGAACCCACCAGCTATGAGGAAGATGCTTAGAAGAAAGAATGGGTTGAAGGAATGACGGAAGAATACCAGTTGATAATGAAGAATGATGTTTGGGATATAGTACCCAAACTGGAAAACAAGAGTGTGGTATCTTTGAAATGGATCTACAAGATAAAACATGGTGCTGATGGAAGTATTGAAAAGTACAAGGAAATATTTGTGGCTAGAGGATTCTCTTAGAAAGAGGGGATCAATTATGAAGAAACATTTTCTTCAGTAGCAAGGTAAACTTCCATCATAAATATCATGTGACTTGCTTCCATGATGATGTGTGATATGCACCAGATGGATGTAAAGACAACCTTCCTTAATGGTGTTATTTAGGAAGAGGTCTACATTGAACAACCACAAGGATTTGAAGTCGAAGACAGAGTGACTCATGTTTGTAAGTTGAAAAAGGATCTGTATGGAATGAAGCAAGATCCTAGAGCTTAGTATGGTAGAAGAGATATCTTCTTGATAAGCATGGGATTTACCAAGAGTAAAGTAAAGCTGATCCTAACCTTTATATGAATACTATGGATGATGAAATAGTCATACTATTAATGTATGTGGATGATCTATTTCTGACTGGAAATGAGAAATAGATCAAAGATTGCAAGAAGAAACTATCTGAAGAATTCAATATGAAATATCTTGGATTGATGCATTATTCCATAGGGCTGGAAGTGTGGCAGAGCCCAAAAGGAATATTTCTGAATCATGGAAAGTATGTCATATAAATATTGAAAAGATTTGATATTTTGGATTGTAAATCCATGGCCACACCCATGGAAACCAACTTGAAGCTTTTGTCTGATGAGACATCAGAGTTAGTGGATGTGACTCAGTACATAAAGATTATTGGGTCATTAATGTATCTAATGATCATAAGGACAAGTATATGCTTTGCTGTGAACACCTTGAGTCAGTATCTAGTTAAACCTATACAGGTTCACCTGATAGATGCAAAGCATGTGATGAGGTAACTTCAAGGTACGATAGATTTAGGACTTTACTATGGGAGAGATCATGACTATAGATTATATGAGTATACATATTCATATTGGGTAGGAAACGTCACAGATAAGAAGAGCACCTCAGGTGGATGTTAATGTCTAAGATCCTCCATGATCTCATGGTTTAGTAAGAAACAGTGCAGTGTTTCTCTTAGTACAGCTGAAGCATAGTACATTGCATCTTGCTCCGCTTATAGTGAAGCTATATGGCTTCAGAAGCTGATGTCAGGATAATTTGACATGGAGTTGGACACCACAGTAATTCTCTATGACAACTAGAGTTGTATAAATATGACAGATAATCTATTGTCCCATGACAAATCAAAGCATATAGAAATACAATATTTTTATATAAGGGATATGGTAGAAAAGGGAGCTATAAATATCCAGTATGTGAGTATCGATGAGCAAGTTGCTGATGTACTGACCAATCCTCTCTCTCGAGTAAGGTTTGAATATTTTCATGACAAGCTTGGTGTAGTTCGAAAATACTTTCCTTGCAAGGAGGAATAGTGATGGGACTACATATGATGAATATATGAACCTTCTTCGAAAAGGAGGAACAAGTCGAAGATATGGACTCTCCTCGGAAAGGAAGAACAGGTCGAAGACATGAACCCTCTTTGGACAAAGGGGGAGCAAGTTGATAATATGGATCCTCCTAGGAAAGGGGGAGTGATGATGAGACTGACATTGATGATGGGATGACACTCATGCTCCAGCATGAAAAAGGCCAAGTGTACCATAAGATCCTGACAATTTCCAACATTCACCTATGGATGATAGTATCTTCTATTGAGGATGGAAGGTATAACCCTCTGTGCATGAGAGTGGTCCTTACTAGCTAAGGATGGCTTGCATATGTTACTCTCACATGGAGAGTACCCACATTCAATTTTGGATATCGTAGAATAACACTCACTCAGGAGTGGTCCTAACCTTAGTGGTATAGATGCTCTACGATGATTCCTCATGGACGATAGGGATGACATTTTTTATGTGGTTGAGATCTACTTTGTAGACAATACTCTTGTATGGAGAGTATGCCTACATTCATATGCAAATGCCATAGAATAAAACTCACTTGGGAGTGGTCCTAACCTTAATGGTATGGATGCCCTATGATGAGTCCTCACAGACGTCGTAGTATATCACTCACTTGGGAGTGGGCCTAACATTAGTGGTATGGATGTTCTACGATGAGGGCCAACATTTTGTATGTGATCGAGATCTACTCTGTAGACAATAATTACTCATGGAAGAGTATGCGTACATGTGAGTGTAGATACCATAGTATAACACTCACTTGGGAATGGTACTAGCCTCAGTGGTATCGATGGTCTACAACGAGTCCTCATGGACAATAGGGCATGCACTGGGTGTGGGTGAGATCTACATTTAGTTGTAGATGATTTAGCTAGTCAAGATCATGGACTAGGTTTATGGAGGATTGCATCATACTTGGAATTATGTCCTAAAGTGATAGGGATTGATCATCCCGCAAAGTGATCATGTGTACTGCAGGTAGCATGGAGGAAAAGGATCAAGTAGATCAAAGTACAACGACAAAGGATCATGTAGATCGAAGTGCGGCTGCAAAGGATCAAGAAGATCGAAGTGATTCTACAAAGGATCGAAAGGATCAAAGTGCTGTTGCAAAATGATTGAAGGGATAAAAGTGTTGCTACAAAGTATCAAGAAGATCAGAATGTTGCCGCAGAAGATCAAAGTGATGCTATAAAAGATCAAAAAGATTGAAGTACTACTGCAAAGGATAAAAGTAGTGCTGCAAACGATCAAAAGATTGAAGTGCTACTATGAAGGATCGAAAGGTCAAAGCGTTGCTGCAAAAGGATCAAGTGATCATATGATGAAAAATATGAAGACATTGAAGAGTAATTGTTCTAGTTATTGATTGTAAAAACTTCCTATGACGTATAGATGTATTACCTCGATACTGATAAATATATTGTCTCTTAGTGCTCCTATAATATATGATGATGTTGTCAGTAGAATAACCTTCTCGTTAAGGGGGAGTGTTGAATATTGTAACTTCAAAGGATATTCTAAATGTATTTTACTGATGTAACCCANTTCGTAGGGCGTTCCTATTGTATTTTCTCATCATAGAGTCACAAGGTAAAGCCTCCATTGTAATTCGGGTCATTAGTACCCTAATGAATAATATAAAATGTTGTTTTGAGTTTTCCTCGGTGAAGTCGGCCCAGACAGTTTAGTGGGGCTGACTTGTATAAGGTAAAAGTCACTTGTCTCAATGTGTATACATAGAAGGTCCGTGGTTCTTATTTGAACACACATACACTCACTTTTGTAGTGCATAGGAGAGAGAGAGACCGAACAACAAGGAGGAGAATGACTGTTTTGGGGTTATATCTTATACATCTTATATAGAGGAATTTTTGCTGGGTTTTCTTCCCCTTGAGGGGTTCCCAGGATAAATACTGTGTCTATCTTGTGATTTTTTTTCTATCAGTGATTCTGGATATGTTGTTGCTATGAATTTGAAATGAACACCAATGATATCTAGTCTAGCATATGAAATATTAACAAGATGAGGAGTACATATGGTTTCTTGGGTGATATTCCCAACATGATAGACCTATTCCTGAAATAGGTGATGTATTCTTACATACTCCACTCCTGCCTTTTCCTAAAGTAATTCCAACTAACCCATTAGTCCTCTACATACTCGATTGGGTAGAATTGGGACTTGATGAGGGTTTTAAAGTCACCCCACTTAGTTACTAGTGGATCACCTTATTGCCTAAGGCTTCAGTGTGGCTTTCCCACCAGGTTAATGCATGACACTCTAATGTCAATCAATAAAATGAGATATTTTGATCCTTGACTATTTGATGGATTCTAAAATACACCTTAGATTGTTGCAACCAATGATTTGGTGTTAGAGCATCTATATTACCTTAAGATGGCTTGATGTTGACTCCTACTTCCATATTGAAGAGAGTATGGGAAGGAACATTGGTACTGGAATTTGTCTACTCTTTCATCGATTCCTTTTTTGGGTCACTATTATCTTCCAATTTCTCCTCAGATCTAAAACTTGAGTTAGAACCTCCAAAATATCCAAAAGGTCCGAACTTTCTCTCACTTTTGTAGCGCATAGGAGAGAGAGAGACTGAACAACAAGGAGGAGAATAACTGTTTTGGGGTTATATATTATACATCTTATACAGAGGAATTTTTGTTGGCTTTTCTTCCCCTTGAGGGGTTCCCAGGATAAATACTGTGTCTATCTTGTGATTTTTTTTTCTATCAGTGATTCTGTATATGTTGTTGCTGTGAATTTGAAATTAACATCAATGATATCTAGTCTACCATATGAAATATTAACAAGATGAGGAGTACATATGGGTTCTTGGGTGATATTCCTAACATGATTGACATCTTCCTAAAATTGGTGATGTATTCTTACACACTCTGCCCTTGCCTTTTCCTAAAATTGGTGATGTATTCTTGCACACTCTACCCTTTCCTTTTCCTAAAGTAATGCCAACTGATCCATTGATCCTCTACATACTCGATTGGGTAGAATTGGGACTTGATGATGGTTTTAAAGTCACCCACTTAGTTACTAGTGGATCACCTTATAGCCTAAGGCTTCAGTGTGGCTTTCCCACCAGGTTAATGCATGACGCTCTAATGTCAATTGATAAAATGAGATATTTTGATCCTCGACTATTTGATGGATGCTAAAATACACCTTAGATTGTTGCAACCAATGATTTGGTGTCAGAGCATCTATATGACCTTAAGACAGCTTGATTTCGACTCATGCTTCCATATTGAAGAGATTATGGGAAGGAACGTTAGTACTGGAACTTGTCTTCTCTTTCATCGATTCCTTTTTTGGGTCATTGTTATCTTCCAATTTCCCCTCAGATATGAAACTTGAGTTAGAACCTCCAAAATATCCAAAAGGTCCGAAATTTTTCTCTAGAGCCGTGGCGAGGATTTACATGTTGTGTGACGAGTATTGACATGTTGCATGAGATACAAATGTCTTGTATTCCAGTTTTGAAAATCATTGCTCATAATCATCTGTCGCTCCTTGAACAAACTCGTCTTCCATGGCTAGGGTATGAATATTTTTTTTCACCAACTACTGGATCACATGATTACCTACAAAACAAAAGATAAAATTATCTTATACCAATATGATTCGTAAACTATCGTGGATATTCCACTGGAAAAATTTGGCACAACAGATCTTACAACTTAGTTCTTATTTTATTAACATTTTTTATTGAATTCCAAATAACTGGAACATAAACGAGAATAACTAGAGAAAATAAGTACACAATAAAACAAGATATACCTTGGGAAAAACTTAGCTACAAATGAGGACTATGCTTTGCTTTTTATGTTGTTGCATGTGTAGCTCAATATGCAACCTTGGTATTGAGTGGATTCCATGTTAGCTCTCATTTCTCACACATGTGGAGCTAAGAACATATGGAATTTCAAGAACACTCTAGAATGTCCAAAACCCTAACCCTAATAAGGATTCTAGGCATGCAAAAATCCGAAATTTAACCCTAGATCGTTAGGAGAAGAAGGGGTTCCATTCCTGTTGCTATGTGTTGTTGTATGTGTAGCTCAATATGTTTGCTATGTTGATGTTGAACTAGATATTTGACAAGCTTGATGGCGTTAACACTAAAAATTGTCCACCTAGATTTCTATGGTCCAAACCATAATTATACATCATATTCCCACCATTATTTCCTCCATTTTGACCTTCACAACTAAAATTCCACCAAATATGGTCCAAAACATTATTATTTATCCCCCCATAAATGAAGAGAAGTTAAGCATTTATTGTGACTTATCCCCACTCTTTCCAAAAAGAAAAAAAAAACCCTAAAATGAGAATGGGTCAAAACCATAAATAAATACCATGGGTAAAAAAACCTTGGACCATCCTACAAATACACTGTGAAGGTCTCCCTACAAACATTCCTTCACTTTTGAACCTTTCTCCATTATCTTCACATTTTTCCATATCATTCCCACATTGTATGTTGAGCTTGCTCCATACCCATTTGGACCCATTCCCCCTTTTTGACAACCACTAGTGGAGATGACTGGAGAACCAAACCCTGGAGCCGGTGGACCATTTCTTCAGAAGGATGCAGTGGCCCACTTCAAAGAAAGGCATGCATGTTGTTGTTACTTTTTGTTAGTTAGATAAAAAATATAAAAAACATAAAAATATTTATGTTCTTGTTCATTGTCTGTTGTTATTGTAAGTCGAAGTTGAAAGACACTTTGCACCATGAAATTTACCCTATGATTCGATTGATTTAGGGTAGGTTCATTTGCACGTAGTAGGGGAGAAATTACCACGACTGTTTTGGCGACACCACTCAGTCGATCCCTTCAGATATTTTTTTTGTAGGTGTTTCTACTGGTTTGTTATACTTAGGTACCTTCAGCCATCACATATTTGGCCCCCTTGCAAAAGATCCGAGCCAGTATTGCCTTAGTGCCTGCCCCCCTGACCCAAGTAGACATCCTTTTATGAAAAAATCCTCACTTACGACCGGACCTCACTTATTCGATAGAAAGCTTCGACCAAGTCACACATTGTTTCTCGATAAGCGTGACCTAGGTCATGCCTTCTACCTTGATAAGTCCGACCTGGACCAAAACTCCATATCACACTTGTCCAGGCTCCCGGAGTGACCCTGGTTACTATTGTGACCTAGTTTTGTGCAATTTGATCCTTTATGCTGCATTTCCTACCTTGATCGTGACTGTTTCCCAGTTCTGTGCGACCCCAATCGAACCTATTCTACTGACTGGTGCGACCTGTAGTTTTTCAGTCCTTTTTCATGTTTGAGACCCTTTTTCTATACCCCCTATCTGTGTTCTACCCCTTCTCAACCTATTTCTGTCCATATTTGATCCATTATAATCTCTGGTTTGTTTTGTGGTCCTATTCTCCTTCTATGCGAGCCCCTTTAGTCGATCTTGGTAGTTGAGACCTAGTGTGTGTTTCCTACAACCTGATTAGTTCCTTATGCACTCATTTACTTGTGTATATTTTATTTTCTGGAAGAATTAGTTATTGTGCATGATATTTATGTCATTTGTTGTTATTTATCAACATTTTGTGTCTCGGCCATGAGATCGTTGGGATTTATACACATCACTTGTGCACACGTATCACACCCTAAAGTAAAGCGCTTGGTTCATGACCCCAAGCTAGCCTAAAAAATTAACTTAACTCAACCATCATTGTAGCCTCATTTGAGGACCGAAACAATGTTGTAGTTAAGTTAAGACACTAGAGATAGGCATCCAAATAACACCCCTTTGTCACTCACATTTGAGACATAGTTGTTGTCCATTAGGGTACCAAAATCCTCTTGTACTTGTTAACATGGTCATGACCAGTCTTTCAGATCCCTCCCACTCTACGAGAGTAAGCCACAATAAAGGGGTTCTATAAGTCGGGTTGGAATACCGCACTCCATTATGTACCGAAGGCTAACCCTTCATAGTCATCCTCATGCATGCTAGAGTATACCAGGTGTCAAGGGCCAAAGGGATGAAGTTCCAATAAACCACAACAAATGTTTCATGATTGAGGTATCCTAGTTTCCATTCTATCTACGGATCTTGTACCTAAGGTCCATCTCTGTAGTGGTATTCTCTTATCCTATTTCTCTTCCATTTCATATCTTTTTACTAGGATTTCATCACCTTGCAGAGGATATGATTTGTGAGGAGCTTCCAACTTGTATCTAGGATTTTTCTTACACTCATACCCCATAGGATTAGTGCATCATTTTCTTTCTAGGTAGTGCTACTTGTTATATTTCTGGCCACTTTGTTGTAGTCTCACATATCGTAACACGCTATTTCATTTTGGTTTTAGAGCTTTCTTTTTGGCTTGTGAGCCACAATTTACACGCTCTCCTTCTGCACACTTGGTTGCAGTTGGATTTTTGAGCCTGCATTTGACACTCTTACGCCTACATTCATCACACATCACACCACCATGTCATCATTGTTCTACCACGCTACCCACGTAGGCTTAGGGGTCATACCCCTCAGTTCAGTTCCTTGAACCGTCACCATTGGATCCATATTCGATGTCATTCACCACCTTCAGAGCCATATACTGCCTCTAATTTTGATTTAGATTTCTATCAATTCAAACCTACCTTATTCACTGCCCCATCTAGCCCAATGTTTGGTGCACCTCCTAACCCCTTTCAGGGGGGGACAGTTGATAGTGGGATTTTTTCTATTCCACCCATCATTCTGGGTGTCCCTTCCGATGGACCTACATGTCCTGGTCCTAGTGGGCCCTTTGTCACCACACACACTACTCCTGGTCTGCTACCCACTAGTGGTGGCCCCACTCCATCCACCGTGGTTCATACCATACCACCACTCATGCATGGGGGCAGTGGCCCTTTCACTTCCATTCTGACTATTCCTACCATCCTAGTAACTACTCCTACTGTCTAAATTCAACCTTACCCACCTCCATTTACCCATGGGAACTACATTCCTGTCGGCATCGACACCATTGCTGGCCCTTCACGATCCACTCTCGGTTCTAGTCTACCATTCATGGCTAGTCTCAACCTAGTGGCTTTGGCATGATTGGAAAATGACCCCATTCATCACAACCCATTATGGCCTCCCATGCCTACCAAAATCCCTTCAGACATCCCCAAGTTTGAAGGAAAGGCAGGAGAATACCCCCCAAACCAATTTATATCATTCCACTTATGGTGTTCATCTAACAACATAGTGGATGATTCTATCCAATTGCGGTTATTCCAACATCTAACAACATAGTGGATGATTCTATCCAATTGCGGTTATTCCAATGCACACTCACAAGTGTTGCGGCCAAATGTTATATCAAACTGCCTCATGCCACCTATCCAAACTTTTCTTTGTTAGCCTCTATGTTTCTCCAGTACTTCTAGTTACCAGTTCGTTATGATGAGGGTGTGGAAATTCTTTTATCCCATAAACAAAACACAACTACCCATATCACGGATCATTTCCATGAGTGGTGTTGTCATCGTAGCTTATGTAAGATCCATTTGGATGATATAATTTTCCTATATTGGTTTCTTCAAAACCTTACTCCCCCCCCATCGCCAAGGACATCGCATCTGAGCACCCACAAATTGAGGATGAAGCCATCCTGAAGGCACAACAATTTGATCTCATCTACACCCAATTGGGTTATTTGTATACCATTATACATGATACTCCCCGTGTTGGCTCCTAATGTCGAGATATGCCAAGGGCATCCCATGCTATTGATGGATTCATCGACTATTTTACTTAGCATCCTCACATTTACATGACCTCTCCTTTGATGCCAATTCATTCCAGTAATACCCCTAGTGTTTCCCAACCAGGTTATGCCCCTGATTTTTCATGCATGATGGATCAGTCTAGAGACACACATTTCTATACATCTCTCGCACCAGTTCCTCATGTTCACAAACCAAATTTCTTGGCACCTGCATGCCAAATAGTCAGATTCGCAACCCCCCTAGCTGCTCCTGACTATTACCCACCACCTACGGAACCTAAACTTGCTCCGGCTCTGACTCCTCCTACTCCTCAAGGACATGTCTACGCTAAAAAAAACCTCCCTAATCAACCCCCCCCCAATAACCAACAAGGGTAGGGATGACGCAAGAGAGGTAAGAATCAGGGAAACAACCAACATTTAGGAGGTGGAAAACAACCCCACCCTCCAAACAATAATGGAGCCAACCCCCTGTAGAGAATCCCCAACGTACCCCTATATCTCGAAAAAACCCACAGTTGCAGACTAACCATACGTGCACCATCTCTAACACTTGCAGAATTATACACTTCAGTTTCCTTATATATCCGTCATTTACTCCAAACCAACAATCAATGTGACACCAACGTGGCTGCTCCAGGTCAGCCAAACCCAACACCACCGGGTCCTCCACCTATGGTGCTGTAAAACCCCTTAGAAAATAAAAGAATGGTTGCAACCCAAACCTTGGTACCACAAACTCCTGCACCCACTCCTGCGGGTCCACCCATTGATCGTGGTGTCCATCACATTATGACGTTATCGTCTGATGTCAACTTATAGACATGACGAAACCAGTATGGATCCACCACAGAAATATTTAACCTGTTTGTGACATCTACCTCCACCACTCTCGATATGTGTTTACATTTAGTGAGACCCCCCACAGACAAGACTTCCAAAGCCCCATGGTTCCCTTTGCGTCGCATCGCGAACAATCCCAATGCCAGATCCATGCATAGTATTGTTAATGACTTGGCCCAGTCACCCTCAACCATGTCCTCTCTGGAAGTTCTCAAAACTTTTCCTTCACAATTCAAAGTGTTATCATCCATGTTAGGTGTTGTTGATCCCTCTGATTCCCGGTTGATCACTTTTGACTTGGATGAAGGAGAATCCTGTATGCCATCATCCGTCGCCTTCTAGGTTCTAGTCACAATTCATAATTTGGTCATTCATCGATGAGGGAACATCCACTTTTGTTATGTCAACCTTTGTCTGGAAGAATTTCCCATCCCCAACCCTTCAACCTTCCTCCACCTCCCTTCGTGCCTATGATGGCCATGCTTCTCAACCCCAGGGAATCCTCAAGAATGTCCCTGTTGAGTTAGCCAACAAAACAGTGTTGATTGACATTAAGGTTGTCAACACCTAAATTGATTACAACCTCCTCCTAGGATGTAGTTATATGTATGCAATGTGATTCGTTGCTTTACTGTCTTTCGACTCTTGATGTTCCCCCATGATGGGAAGATCATGACCATTGACCAATTGATGTATTATGATCCAAAGGGACCGACCACATCAAAACATGTCCTCTCTACTATTGACACTACCATCGACAACGTTTCCATGCCTTCCCTATTTGTCATTGGCCCAGGCTTATTTTCCAACACTCCTTTGACGAACAACTTTTTTTCCTTACCACCTCCTCCTCAGCTGAATGATATTTTTGATTTGTGAAGTATCACATCCTGTAGCATTCTGACCTCATTGCAACATCAGTCGCAACCTCAACCATAGACCTCAGGGAATTTATGGGGTTCTTTCCTTGTACACATGATTCCCTTCCTCTTTCCACCATCTGACATCATGAGTAAGCCTTCCATGGTTACTCTCAACCTACTTGCGTTCACTTTGGGTATTCTTATGTGGTACCTGGATCCACCTACCCCTCCTTCAAATCCCTTGATTGTGTTGACTCCCATCCAACCTATTGAGACAATGCAACACCTACCTCCTGGTACACAAATGACTACTTCTGTCTCTACTTCTTCCCCCCACTTTCCATGAAGATCGAGGGAAAGGCACCCAAAACAATGATGGAACCACATCATCCTCCTACATGTGGTTTATGTGATATCCAAGGCCATTCAACGCAGAATTGTCCTGATTTTCCTATCCTTCACACCCACATGTGCACTGTAATCGAGATTGATGACACTCAAGTTGTCAACGTACCAACCATACCTATGGTTAAAAACAAAACACTCTGAACCAACCACCCATGTGCAGTTTGTGGCTTATATGGTCATTATTCACACCATTTCCCAAAATTGACCAAGTGCCGATCGCTCCTTAGTGACCTTCGCAAGAACTCCTGTGAGTCCAAAATCACCATCCTTGAGAAGATACACCCTATGGCCTCGTCTTCGAACACTAATAACACCATTTATATGATCTCTACTTCTAGTAGTCCTTCTATCTCATTGATGGTGGAAGATCCCCCTGATTTATCCCGAGACCACTTTCGTAACTACGAAGAAATCCTTGAAACTGCCACTGGTTTCACCCCATTTAACTTAGTCCATGGTGTGGAATCAGTTCTCCCCATTGAATGCGAGATTCCATCCCTCTGCCTTTTCGTTGAACTTCTACCTGATACTTCACTGTTAAAAAAATGCCTACTTATGCTTGAACAAACCAATGAGGACCGTTGTACTTCTCTCCAAATGATCGAAGTGGCTAAGAGTCGGTCGAAATCCCACTATGACTCCTACATCCATCCACTCACCTTTAGCGAGGGGGACCAAGTCCTTGTTTACGACCAAGCCCATGATAATACCGGGAAAGGGAAGTTTGAATCCATGTGGTATGGCCCTTATTTCATCCATCGATTTCTCATAAAGGGTGCATATCTCCTTGCTGAATCTGACGGTCTCCTCTTGAAGAATCCCCACAATGGGATCTACCTTAAGAGGTTCTATGCCTGAAGTCTCCCACCATGCATACCCTTGTCTCATAGATTTTCTTTCTTGTTTTACATTGTTTTTACCATGAGTTAGTGACCCCATCCAATAACCGCTCCACGTCTAGTCCCAGTGAGTCCATTGTACCACTCTACCACCTCCTCTTCCCATGAGAGGGTGGATATAACCCCTCCACCTTTCCCCTGATTTGTTGGTACCCTGCTGGAGGGTGCGGTACCATGTCTGCACATGCACACAGTATGTCGTTAGTATCTATCACATACATGATCTGGCTACAACTATGCTAGCGAACTATATATGATTGCGACCACAACGCGTCATATACATACCTACAGGTCCCCAGACTTGTCCTGGAGGTCAAGGAATATCTGAATATCCTTAGTAGTCCATGATCACGTATGGATTGTCCTCTATAAGGATAAGAATCTACCACCACTGTGCAAAAATTTCCTGGGCAAAGAAATGACCTTTTAAACTACCTCCCTCCCTCTCTTTTCCTAGGCGATTTCCCGGAGTTACCTTGATTTGTGGGCCACAACGAAAATCAAACCTTATATGTATTTATAAGTTCACAAGCCATCTGCTCTATCAATACTAAAAAATTGGCCTGATTTTACCTCCATCCATCGTCTCACAAGGAGGCCCCACCAGTGTTCCACTGTTATTCATATTAACCATGTTCACAACATCACCCCTTTTGGTACATCAAACACTTCCTCCTTTCCTGAATTTCCATTATAGAGTTTTTGTTAAGCTCTTTTTTGCCTCTTAAAATAATGAAAATATTGTCAAGCATGCTTGCATCCTTTCACGCTTAGTAAAGTATTTGAAAGGGCGTCTATGTGGCTTGTTTTATCTCAATTTTCGGACTATGCAGACTATTTAAAGAAAAATACCACCCTGGAACCTTTCAGTTAGGAATGTTTCCCTTTGTATCCTTTTATTCTTTGTCGGACATTGGGATCATACTATATGAAAATTCTCATTTATGGGTTGTATTTAATCTATTTTCCATCCCTCTCATAAATAAAATATTGTCGGTCAAACTTGGTTTCGTTCATGCTCATAAAAGTATTTGAATGACCGTCCAATCAGTATAGGTTTAACCTTTTTCGTCCTGGTTGGACTACCTATGGAAAAATAAGTCTCTCCGCCCCTTTCGGCTAGGAGATCTCTCCTTTGTACACTATTATCCTTTTTTTGACCCACTAAGGTCTTCATGTTTTCAGACTCTCTAAACATGAAAATACCATCAGACATTTACTGTCTCGGGCTCGACAAAAATCCATGAGAAAATATCATATTGAGCAAACTTCTATCCCTTCTTCTTGCTCCTTAAACTATGAAGGAGGCCAAAATGGTTCCTTTTGGTGCCGACATATGGTCACACAGTATGGAAGCATCTCCCAATTGGGTCACCTTTGTTCAGAGTAATCCACGATGAATCTCCCTTGGATCCCCTAGATATCACTAGTCTAGTTACTTCCCCAAGTATGTCCCATTGAAATTATCTTCGTAGTTTCACAACTATGATCCCTTACCCATGAGTCAATATTATTTGCTGCCAGGTCATCCCTTCTGTCATACTCTAAACAAAGTAAGTTAGAGTCCCTCATACTCCCCTGCCCCTATTCCCCATTCAATGTCTCAGTCCCATTACTCTTCCATATCTCTGGTTTTCCCCCTTGTGCTTCTATCAAGGAAACCTCATTACCTTGGTGGTAATAGTTCTCCCTCTGTTGACATCACCACATCTATTCCATTGGATAGACCCAGAGGTCCCTGTATCATGTTTTCATCCACCTCATTGATGAGTTCCTTGGAGCAGTTGAAAGGAGTCCTTAGTGCCTTTTGGGTTGGTTGTGTCTCACGTGCTCGACTTAAATTCCATCATTGCACCGTTGATATTTGTATAGGGTTTTGGTTCCTTCATTATTTGGTTGAAGACTTCGGTTGTCACTTGACTCTTGCACATTGGTGAGTCTATCTCGGACCCATATAGTTTCATGGCCCTTGTGATTTTCGGATTGCATTGGTGATAGTGTTCAGAATCCCCTTAGTATCATGCTTTTGTGTATCTCCATTACTTGATGCCTCTTATTGTACCACCGAGATTCTGACTATCAGTCATTGAGTCCATTCAGTTTTGTACACTTCCAGATCCAACAGAGCATCAGTTGTTGTGATATTGCATTCCATGAGAATTCCATTGTTCCTATGTACCAGTTCTTCATATCGGTCTATGTACTCATCCTCCCATTTAGGCCACCATTATGTACAACCAGTTGTATCTATGTATTGATTGTCTCTCATTGTTTGAGCCTTGATCCCCATTCTTATATTGAGACAATGTTACGAGCATGGGTATGCCCGCCTTGTCTATATACATGTATGAGATTATATGTGCCTCATCCATTTATTGAGAAGAAATGCAAACCAAAAGCCACTGCAGTTTGAATGAGGAGACTCCACTCCTCTGTGGTCATCTCTAGTCTCTCCATCATTCACCATTTTCCTTTGATCATATGATATCTATCGGCCATATGATGAGCTCCTACCCTCACACATCAGGGGGAAATTCGTTAACACTAAAAAATGTTCACCTAGCTCTCTATGGTCCAAACCATAATTATGCATATTTTTTCCACCATTATTTCCTCCATTTTGACATTCACAACTAAAATTCCACCAAATATGGTCCAAAACATTATTATTCCTTCCCCCATAAATGAAGAGAAGTTGAGCATTTATTGTGACTTATCCCTGTGTTATCCTCACTCTCTCCAAAAAGACCAAAAAACACTAAAATGAGAATGGGTACAAAACCATAGATAAATACCATGCACAATATAATACCATGGGTGAAAAAACCTTGGATCATCCTATGAATACATTGTGAAGGTCTCCCCACAAAAATTCCTTCACTTTTAAACCTTTCACCATTGTCTTCACATTTTTCCATATCATTCCCATGGTGTATGTTGAGCTTGCTCCATACCCATTTAGATCCATTCCCCCTATTTGAAAACCATGAGTGGAGACGACTGTAGAACCAAACCGTGGATACGGCGGATCATTTCCTCAGACGGCTATAGTGGCCCACTTCAAATAAAGGTATGCATGTTGTTGTTGCTTTTTGTTTGTTAGATAAAAAAAATATTTGTGTTCTTGTTCATTGTTTGTTGTTATTGTAAGTCGAAGTTGAAATACACTTCGCACCATGAACTCTACCCTATGATTCAGTTAATCTAGGGTAGGTGATTTTGCACGTAGCAAGGGAGAAATTCCCACTACAGATGGCACTCTCATTGTCACACATAGGCTAGTCGAATATTGTTGTTGGAATCCAAATTCTAAAAGGATATACTAAAGCCGCACTGTTTATTGACTTGTATTAATTGCGGCTTAATACTTCGCTTTTGATGAACAAAGTACAAAAGATTGTTGTTTCTTACAAAACCAATTGATAGGTTTGGAACCCAGACCACATAACTTGTAGTATATTATGATCATTAGGGTTTCCAACCCAATCAAAATAAGTGAAACCAACCAACAAAGGATCACCCCTTGAACTATAATGAATCTCAAATTGAATTGTACCTCAAATATACTAAAGTATCATTTTTGTTGCTTTCCAATGACTTTCATAGGGTTCTTGCATATATCGAGCAATGATACCAACATCAAAGGTTTTATTAGGATGACTATAAGTAAAGTACAAAAGGTTACCATCTAACCAATGGTACAAGTTGGCATCTACTTTGAGTGTTTATGGTGCAAGTGCCAACAAATTTGACTCTAACTAGAAGGGAGAAGGTCCTAGTTTACAATCCGACTTCCATATGAAAGTGGTGAAGAAGGTCATAAGAATATGCATACTTCGAAAGAAAAAGAAACATTGTTTGGTTTGCAAGACTTGGAGGTGAAGAAAATAATGAAAATTTTCTAAATTGATAATTTTAAATTTTCTTTCAAGGATTGATTTCACACGGTTTAAAAGTTTAGAGTCACTACAAATGAGGATGCAGTCATCAACATAAAGAAAACATATTATGAGATGGTTTCCCACTTTATTGTTAGACAGTGGGATGAAAATGACACCTAGAAAAATGGGTGTAAAAAAGAAATCGTTCCATTTTAGCATACCATGCTTGAGGAGCTTGTTTAAGGCCATAGAGACATTTCTTAAGGTGACAAACAAAGTTGGATTCATTCTGAGCATATCCAAGAGGTTGTGTTGTATAAATTTCTTCTTGCAAATCCCCATGCAAAAGGTAGATTTGACACCCATTTGATGGGTGCTTTATCTATGTGAAGTAAAAAGGGTTAGAACAAGGAAGAAGGAGCTCATTTTGGATATGAGGGAAAACATTTCATTATATCCAATCCTTTTATCTTGAGAAAATACTATAGTAAGTTTCCTTCTTTTCACAAGAGATACAAGATACAATTATTGTTTTCTATTAAGGAATTATATTGATCTTCATTCATTGTTGCATATGCGATCACCTAAACATTGCACACATGCAACATTTCGAAAATTATTGTAAAAGGACATCATCAAAATTCAACATGCAACTCATTATCATGATCTTCATCAATTTCAAAATGAGAATTGAACCTTAGAATGGAAAAATACCACCATTTTGTACAACTGAATGACTTTTCTCAAGAAACCCAAATGAATAAAGACTCAAAACCCATAAAGTTGCACCAACGGATGGATTATTAAGTTCCCATAGGACATTCAAGGATCACAACTACTTTTGGGATCCAACCATTTGAATTGGTCTCTTTATATGCTTGGGATAATTCAATAGCCCAATACTTGTACCTCAAATATCACTTCATAAGATGGAGCATTCACCTTGAGAGCTAGATGTTTGAAGACCTCCATTTGGTATATAAAAGGAATCCATGAGGATACATTTTAGAGGAGAAATATAGAGAAAGGTTATGTTGCAAGATATAATTTGAGAGCTCATGTTTCACACTTTCTTATCATTATTTGGCATCATGAAGACCCTTGACTTTTTTCTCAAGAAGCAAGTGGTTCTGTTCATCATCCCAAGTTAGTTAGCAAGCAATTTGAGAGAGTTCAAAAGGACTCATCCGTAAGGGGGAATTTGAGATATTTCAAAAGGACTCATCCCTAAGGGGGAGTGTTAGATATCATTGAAGCTACATTCTTCTAGGTGACACCAATTGTATAAAAAATTTCCATTAGGAAATACTATATGATTGAAGCCAAGACAATCTCTTTATTTTATGGTATTTTGACATTTGATAATATTTTATCTATCTTATTTGTTGAGTTTATATTTAATTTGTTAATGTTTTTTCTACTAATCATCATTCACTTTTTTTCTTTGGTTTCAACCTACAAGGAGAGGAAGAATTGCTCAGCGTTGTGACATTTTTCTCAAAATAGTATTGGAAATTTCTCTATTTATTTTTAATTATTTTTCTTATCTATAGGTTGTATTTTACTTGTTAACTTATTTGTGACATTTTGCTTGGTCATACTCTTACTGTTCATACCCATAACTAGCGGGATTTGCAGGTTGAAGGCTTGTTTCCATTCACTTTTCAGCTTACATGTTTTTCGACGTTTGTTTCGTGCATATCCATGTAACTTTCTCTTCGACAAACTTGCGACTGCGTGACTTTTCCTTCGTTCTCATACACGGTTTATTCGTGAGACCTATGTAACTTGTCACCCACGCGAACATGCGACTATGTTTAGAAAATCCACATTGATGTCTATTTTTTTAAGTCTTTTTTGCTTAGTTACATTAGAAATTGTAGTTCACATGGTTTCTCATGAATGCTAAGGAATTAATTAATAGCTCACAAGTTGTTTTTACTTATTTAATAATCAAATCACATAGCACATTGTCTAAGTATGAAGTAAAACATAATGTTTTACAACTTTTAGGGAATTCCTTTAAAGTCTCCAATGAATCTCCTACCTTTCACTGGAAGTAGGTTACATCATCATACATTTATTTCAAAATTTCAAAATAAATTATCTATATAAGCAATTGGGAGGGAAAACTAGAATTAGTTTTAACTTTTTTTTCTTATTGCATTTATTTTTCTTTCAAAAGAAAATTTAGGTTAGTCCACTTTTTGCACACAAACAAAGGACCTAAAGAGTCCTCTAATTTTGAGTATGGTCTTTGTTTTGCACCCAGTAGTGATCTTGGCATATGAGAAAAAAGGTGAAAATTTTGAAATACCTTCCTTATCACATTTATCTTTAAAAGTTATCTTCTGCAAAGTCAATCACACTTAAAGATTAATTAGGAGTAAAAAACCACCAATGTTCATATATATTTACTTCATAATTCTCATATGTTAATTGCAAATTCGTACTTTATTTTGCTTTCAAACACATGTGTATCTATCACATGAAGCACACACCAAGGGACCTAAAAAATCCTTTCTTTTTAGTATGTTCTTCATCTTGCACTCACAAGTGATCTTGACAAATTAGAAAAAATGAAAGGATTGAAATGCCTCCCTTGTCACACCTTTAATCAAATTTGGATCCCTATAAAATCAAATTTCAATGTAATCCAAACCAACTAAAATCCTCTATCAAATAGGTCATAAAACAAATTTGAGTTAGGATAGGATTGATTAGGCCAGGAATCCAAATAAGGCATACCAATATTCTTCATTTGAAGCAATAATTGTTGTTTACTTCTATAGAAACTTTTAAATATTTCTATAAGCACGTGTGATCACCTGTATAAGAAGGAATGGTGCCCAAGAATGCAAAAGTTGAGCTAGATTTGTTTTTATTTTTACCACATTAGCCACCTAACACTTTGTGGAAGAAACACTCCACCGTTCGAGGCCTAACCCCTTATCCACACGACAGTGGGTATCTCACTAGAAAACAACTAGGATTACCACTAGGTGGCACTTGTGGGATGCATTTGCACTCGAGTCAAATTTTGTTGGCTATTGAAAATGTGCTAGTCCTTTTGTAACATAGCCAAAATGACCCTCATTATAACCGATTCATTCATACCTTCGCTACCCATCTTCGATGGGTTCATAACCATCTGATAAGAGACCTACTGAAAGGCCCAACGAAGTTTGTAGAGGGAGGACGCTAGGTTAATAGGAAAATATCATTGTTTATTTGTGTTACGAAGATCATCTATGTAATTAAAAATAACCTACTCTTGTTACCATTTGTAGAATTTACAGTTACCTTCACCATCTTTCATTTGTTATCATGATTATCATATTTTTTCATTTGTCAATTGTATTTTATTATCTTGATCCTACACATTAGAATTTATTTCATCATGCAAAAATAACCACTATGGAACTAAGAAGTCCTAGGCTACAAGGCGTTCTCCCTACTCAAGGTGGGGTTCCCACACTACCACCTCTCCATAGAACACGAGGGAGACCAAGTAGTTATGGACATTCATGGGAAATTGTGATCAAAACATCCTTTCTTGATTTTCCTCCTCAGCCCCCCACTGCACCCCCTTCTTCACCAAGAAGAGATTGGAAACGACCATTAGCACTTCCCTCACCACCAAGAGGAGGTATTCCAAAACAACCAATGGATGGACCTACTCCTTTGCTGACACTACCATTTATAATCTACCAAATTTATCCAAGCTTATAAATGATCCCACCCAACATGACTTGACATGGCCACAAATGCTAGTAAAGTTTCCCTTTGACATTCCCAAATTTGAGGGAAACAAAGGAGACGACCCAACTAACCATGTGATGTCATTCCATCTATGGTGCTCCTTCGGCAACATAGTAGAAAAAATTGTCCATATTATGTTATTCCAAATAAATCTCATAGGAATTCCTACTAAATGGCATGTCAATTTATCATATGAAGCTCATGCCATATTTGAGTCCATACCACCATGTTTCGTACTTATTTTCAATTACTAGTTCACCATGACCTCAGATTGGAAATACTATCAAAATTTGGGAAAACACATCCATGCATGTTGTAGATCACGTCTACAAATGACATAGATGCAGGACGTTGTGCAAAATCACAATCCAAGTACTTGAATTCCTACTAGATTGGTTTCTAAATTCACTCCTACCCATGATCGCCAAGGATGTAGCAACTAATATGCCTAGATTAGAAGATGAGGACATTTTCAAAGTTCAACATTTTGATTTAATATATGCCCAGTCAAGGTATTTATATACATTCATTCCCGATGCCTCTAGATATCATTCTTTAGATCAAGCTTCTCTTAAAATATCACACTTATATCGATGGAATCATTGGGGTTGTTTCCCATTAAGGGAATGATCCTAATCAAAATGGACCATTTCCATACAACTTATCACATAGAAATCCATCGACACCTCAAGAAACAATGGCCCCTCAAAGTATTCCAAAATCCTCTTTTGGACAAATCATATATGGACCTTACAACTCCACTTTCCCAAATACAATCCCAACACAACTTTCATCGCCGCCACTCCCCATGGTGTCATTGAACTTGACATCCACATCATACAAATATCCCAACCCATATTTATCTACAACCATATATAACCCTTACTTTCCGTTCCTCGGTTCACTTAGCTCCCACCCCATGGTTCAAGTTGGGGTAAATCTAGTTCATCCCTCTCCCACACAACAAAATTAGTAGTTTGAGTAGTTGAACATGATAAATCCCCTATTTCATAGAACCAATGAAAGAATAAAGACAAGGATAAACAAAAAAACTAGGCACAAGGGTAGGGGTTTATCCCCCTACCAAAAAAAACTAGAACGACTTGAATGTGAAACAAAACAGAAAGACCAATAATCTCCCCAAGCAAGAAAAGAACCCCAACCTATGAACTAAACTCCCCCAAGCCATGTGTGGAAAATATGGGCACTACACACACCATTGTTCATTGGTCCAAGAATTCCAAAATATGAGGGAGACCAAGAAGAAAATTGGTGCTAATCCCCCTCAAGCAAACAATGCACCACCACCACAATAAGCAATGTTACCACAACCCCTTTTCCAATAAAGGGGTTGTGTCCCATCAACAATAATCTTGCCCCATAAGAGACAGTTCCTTTTGAAAAATCTATATGAATATGATAGAGATTCATATTTAAATCCATACTAAAGTTTACGTTACACCCAAACCACCATAGGGAGAGGATACACCCACCACCACCAACGAGCTTCTGTAGATACAATTCCCTAGTAATGGACAAATCCCTAGGATACAAAAATAATCACTGCAACAAACTGCTCACAATCCTTAGATGAAGACCACACATAACTATAACATTGTAGACGACTTGGTTCAGTCCCATACCACCATGTCTAGTTTCAAAGTTCTTCAGTATTTCCTTTCCCAAAAGAATTTATTTCTTTCAACTTTAGTTGCGATTGAACCATTTGATGTATGCCTTATGAATTTTTATTTAGGAAATGGCGAGCCTCAATTTCCTTCATATGTCACTTTCCAAGTTCCAATCGCAATCAATAACATTATCATTCATCACTACATCATCAATGAAGGAGTGTCCACTTGTGCGATGTCAACCCATGTTTGGAAATGTCTTGGATCATCGACTTAAAATAATCATCTATCATTCTTCGTGCTTATGATGGTTGACCATTGCAACCACAAGGATTGTACCAAAATAAATTTGGGTGCAAGATGATACTCCTTGATGTGAAATTAGTCAATGCACAACTCAATTACAACATCATTTTTTGAGTCATAGTTATATGTACGCCATGAAGGAAATTGCATCATCAATATCTCACATCATGATGTTTCCCCAAAATAGGAAAATGGTGACCCTCAACCAACTTGCATATTATGATCCCCATACCAATGTTGTTTCAGATAACATCGTTCAAATAGTAGGATAAAAAAATATTCCATCATATATAGATATTAGTCCAGGTATCTACAAAGTCTTTTCCTCACTAGGGGCATATACTAGTCCTCCACCAATAATCCTGATCTCAAATGATGGTATTATGTGTACCATCTTCTCATCAAAAGATAAAACACATCAACCTTTTCCTCAACATCATCACTCCAAACAGAGAGCCAACCTAAAAGAGTATCCATACCCACACCACCTTCAACACCACCCATTATATAGGTGCCCTTCCTCTTTCCTCCATAAGGAGTGCACACAATATCTATCATGGAATACACTTACCTTTCTAGGTATCTCTTTAGGGATATACATTACCATAGTTGGAAATGTTATCAAAACCATATGCCCATGTTAACTTCACTTTGGTTTCCCATACTAGCGTACCATACTCAGTGATTCCCGGTATGATGACACAAGTGACTCCAATACCTCCAATAAGGAATAATAGGGGCACCAAATCACAAAATACGTAAGCCACAATTTATCTAGAAGCCCTCTTATCCTAAGAATAAACCCACCTTTTTCTTTATGTAATACAACAGGACACTTAACCAAACCTTTCCAAACATTGCTAGAGTTAAGGAACCTACTCAACACACCTTTAAGCACTACCCATGTGACAAAATCTTCAGTAGGGGGCATACTAGCTACTCACAATGTAGCCACCCCTAAACCAAATAACAAAGCACTCTGTGCTAACCATGGATGCACAATGTGTTCTCAATTTGGCCATTACACTAATCATTGTCTCGAATTCCATCGATTTCAAGACACCCTCATCATGATTTGTTTGGCATAGTCCCCTATTGTCACCCCATAGGAAACCTCTCTCGAATCATTTTCCATCAACTTCATGACCACGCATGAGGAGTAAATTTTTTCTCTTGGGTATTCTTCATTTGGAAACCATATTCATATGATACATTTGGACAATGGCACAATTCGACTTAGTCAAAATAATTTCCCACAGAGCCTCGCCCATACCTTTCTTCACTCACATCCTACTCAACCATGTTGGTCCTATGGGTTTTTAACCCATTTCTCCTTCCAAATCCCCATTTTTTGCGTAGTATGAGCCATACGTCTTGAGAAAATGAGACTAATTTAAAACCCTTTTCCAACAATCCCATCAATCATGCCTCAGAAGGAGATCTCCCCCCCCACACGACAAAACTTACCATGTTAACATTCTATATATACCATCGCTAGTCCCTTCTACTCTTGATGATCTCCCATCATCACCATTAGAAGGTGTTATAGGCATCACATGAGTACACATTCCTATTGTTGAAGAACCAGTGGGCCCTCAATCTGTGAGATCCCATGCATACACAATATTTTTCCCTTGAACATCTAAACTCAAATCATTATTTCCTTTGGACTAGAAACTCCAAGCAATTTCCTCGATCATCTCTTCTATTTTGACAAAGATATATTATAATACATGAATAGCCTTGAGATACTTTGGAATGAAATGCATCATCAACTATCCATTTTTACCTTATATTCTTGGTATAAACACTCGGATATCCCAACAACATGCCATCGAAACCAAATATTTTATCCTTCTTAACCAAGTCGATTGGATTTAAAATCCTATTCCCTCTATCGATGATTTCAACAAAGGTAAAATGGATAACATTCCCCCCATTATCAATGTGGATATTTCTGACACTTCCAAGATCATAGAAATCATCTCACTTGGATCCGCTTGTTATCAACAAGAGGTGATTGCTTACAAAACATTACTCTAAGATTTTTGAGATAGTTTTTTTGGTGATATGCAGAGGTGCCAAGGATTGACCTAGTAATTGTTTAACATCGTATTGACACATGGCCTGGTGCTTCATTGGTAAGACAAAAAAATATTATGTTCACCCCTCCCAATTAGTTTCTATCAAAGCAGAAATCAAGAAGCTTCACCGAGTAGGGTTCATTTACCTCATCACTTACACATAATTGGTATCAAGTCTTGTCTCTGTGAACAAAAAATAGGGAGCATTATGTGTATTCACAAATTTTAGGGATCTCACCCACGATTTCCCCAAATATAACTTTTAGACCCATTTAATCGACCAGGTAGTTGATGCATGTGTCGGTCACAAATTCTTTTCATTTATGGATGAATTTTTCATCTACAACCAAATACAAATCCATCAATGGGACCGGTATAAAACAAATTTTACAACACCATGGGGCACCTTTGCCAATCGCATCCTGCCATTTGGACTAAGAAATGTAGGATCCATATTCCAGCATGCTATGTACAACATATTTAATGAATTGGCTCGTATCAACTTGGCCTTCCCTGATAATCTTAAAACCAAATCAAAGAAACATGTCGACCACCTTGTTGATTTGCATATCATCTTCTTAAGATGTTGGAAGTAAAATATATGATTGAACCCTCTTAAATGTGTATTATGTGTCACATCGAGACATATATTAGGGTTCATCATATCTCAAATAGGGATCACCATGGATCCCTTCAAAATCCAATCCATCCTTAGGATCCCTTACCAAAAACACGAAATCAGTTGCAAAGCATTCAAGGAAAATACAACTTTCTTCATCGCTTTGTCCTCGATTATGCTAAACAAGCACAAGGATTCCTATTTTATCTTAAAAAATACATTTCCTTCCAGTGGGATGACTAAGCATAAACATTAGTCAAGGAACTTAAGAAGTCATGGACATAGATTCCTCTTATCTAAAGCCTATGTTTAAAAAGGATTTTATCTTTTACATTTCAACATCGTCATGTTTTAGTTCAAGAGCAGTGTGAGCGTGTCATTTATGACATTAGAAATACACTAGAAGGAACACCACTCAATTACAAGCATGATGAGAAGTTAGCATCATCCACCATCCTCTTAGTACATATTCGACATTACATCTTGCTATGTAAAACTGTAGTGTTTGCAAACTCTAATCCAATGCAATACATACTAGGTTGATGACTTATCAATGGTAAGTTCACTCATTGGATTGTTATTCTCTAGTAATTTGATCTAGAGTTTGTAGCACCTAAAAGAAAAAAATATTTGGCCCTCATTGAGATAATTACTTATCTCCCAACTATTGCAATGGGACCCATTGTCAATGATCAATTGTCAAATGAAGACTTGTTTTCCCTTAATACTGAAGGTCTATGGTATGGACACTACAAATAATATTGCTAAGTATGAAGCCTTGATTTTGGGATTAGAAGCTTCTAAGAAAATGGGGGTTACATAAATTTCTATTTTTGGATATCTAGAATTAGTGGTCCAACAAATCAGGAGCGTTTACCAAACCTGTCATCCCAAGAGGAGAGCATACAGAAGTTAAGTATGGGATTTAGTAGAAAAATTATTTAGTGCTTCCAATATCACTGTTGTCCCAAGAGAGAAAAATCAAGGAGCAGACTCATTGTTTGTGGATTCTAGTACATTTTCAACTCCATTTTCTGTTAGACATAAGCATGAAATTGAGATGATACACATACCTTCAATACCTGACAATTTGAAACACTTGCAAGTGTTTGAATATGGCCAACAGATAAAGAGATCGATGGAGATGATTGCAGAATGTTAAAATTATTTCACAGGTCAAGATGAATACAAATAGAAGGACGAGGAAATTCCTGTAGAAGGGAAAGAAGGAAAATATGAGACAAACTAAATTCAACATAAAAATATCAATTCATAAGATCTTACAACTCAAGAAAAATTTCATTCCTAATGGTCTAGTAACATTGGAGAGGAATTTTGATAGAAATGACATCCCCATAAAATCTATTACACAACTAAAGGAGGAATATGTAGATAATATAAGTGTTGGAAGAGCAGAATATCCCAAATTTTTCAAACTGTCAAAACTATTGCATGCTAAAATGAATCAGAGATATTTAAATACTTTCATAGAATATGTAGATGTATTTGCATGGAAATGTGAAGATATTAAGACATATGATACATCTATAAGTCAACATAATATACCTTTGAATCTTGGAGTTAAGCCTTTCAAGTAGAAGCTCAAAAAAACAAATCCCATGTTATTTCCCATAATTAAAAAACTGGTAAGGAAATTACTAGATGCAAAAGTAAACTTTCATTTAAGATTCTCATAGTGGATAGCAAATCTTGTACCTAAGATGGATAAGATTTTGTAGAAAGTTGTAAGAGAAAATAGAATATCCATCATGGATGGTTTTTTAGGTTACAATCAGGTTGCAATGAGCAAATATGATAGAGAAAATAAAACCTCCATAACCCCATGCGGAATTTTTATGTATGACAAGATGGAATTCAGGCTGATGAATGCAAGAGCCATCTTTCAAAGGGCCATGGATATAATATTTGTGGGAGAGAGAGATAAATTCATAGTGATATATCTTGATGGCATGATTATTTTTCAAAAGCATATGATGAACACTTGTCACACTTGAATCATACATTTAATAAATGCATGAAGTATGGATTGTATATAAACCCCAAGAAGTCACATTTTTCCTTATAGGAAGGAAAATTTTTGAGGCACATTGTTTCCAAAGATCGAGTAAGGATAAATCTATAAAGGGTGGTAGATATTCAATTGATAATTATTCCCAAAAATAAGAAGGGAGCCCAATCTTTCATAGGGAAGACAAAATTTCTGAGGATATTTATTCCAAATCTAGCAAAGCTAATAAAGACCGTTACCAACATGTTGAAAAATGTAACGAGGTAAAGTGAACCAAGGATTCCAATGAATCTTTCCAGCAGCTTAAGAAATGCATAGGAGAATCCCTCATGTTAATAAGTCCCGATTAAACCCAACCTTTCTTTATTTATCCTTTACTTCAAACAATTATACCATAGCAGTTGTACTTTTGCAGAAAAATTAAGAAGGATATTAACAACCCATAGTATTTTTTAGTAAATCCTTAAAAGATGCATAATTAAAATATATCCTAATGTAAAAACATGCTTATGCCATGGCGAAAGCACTAAAATCCCTCAGATGTTATGTGTTTCATTCTCATGTAATTGTGTATGTCCCACATAGCACTGTGAAAGACATTCTCCGCCAAACAAATGGTGAAGGAAGGGGAGGAAAATGAATTACCAAAATACAAGAATATGATATGAAAATCAAGCCTACAAATCTAGTAAACTGTAAGGGGTTGGAAAATCTATTGGATGATTTTAATTGTGAGTCATTGGAATTAAATTTGGTGGCTGAATTGACCGAGGATGAAAAGGCAGGAACAATATTGACCCTGAAATAAGGTCTATGAAGGTAAATCCTAAAATTTTCAGAATCCCCATGGTATAGAGATATTTTTTTATTGATACATTGATTGAATGTCTAGAAAATATGAGCAGATCACAAGCTAGACCTTTGAAGTTGCAAGCACTGAAGTATTGTATTTTGGATAAATACCTTTATTGGAAAGATCCTTGAGGTATATTTCTAAATTGTTTAATAGAAGAAGAAACATAGGGGATACTTATAGAAATCCATAAAGGAATATGTGGAGGACATCATGCTTGGATATACAGAACTTACAATGTTTTGAGAGAAATGTACTACTGTCCGAAGTTGTTTTTTGATACTAATCATATTGTAAGAGCATGTCTTTAATGTCAACTATGTGCAGGAAAACAAAAGATGAAGTCCTTACCTTTGAATCCCATAAAGACATAAATTCCTTTCCAACAATGGGGCCTAGACTTTATTGAAGAGATATATCCTCACTCCAGTGGTCAGCATAGATGGATCCTAACAACAAATAAATACTTCTCTATGTAGGTTAAAGAAATCCCAACTAGATCAACAAATGCATAGTGATAATTAAATTCCTGAAGGAAAATATTTTGTCGAGATTTGGATGCCCAAGAAATATCATTGCTGATAATTCTCAAGCTTTCATGTCTGTCAAAATGATCGGGTTCCGCCAAAAATACAATATAGATCTAGGACATTCCACCCCATACTATCCATAGGTAACTTGATTAGCTGAATCATCAAACAAAATACTACTTAGGATAATAAAGAAGATGTTGTCAAAAAAAAAGGGTTGGGGTGTGAATTTGAGGTATTCCCTCTTGGATGATAGAATAAGTGTCAAAATATCTATTGGAACCTATAATTTTCAATTAGTTTATGGAAAAGAAGCAGTTATTTCCATCCAATTGGAACTACCTATGTTGAAGTTGACCCAAAATGAAACAGAGGATATCAATGATATGGTCAGGAGAATGTATGAATTAATAGAACTACAACAAGATAGAGAGGAGGTTAGTTTGAAATTGCAATATCATCATAATAAAATAAAAAATGCATTTGATAAGAAGGCCATAGCAAGATATTTTTATCTTGGAGACATAGTTCTGAAATTGATGCTAGAAGAGAAGATAAACTCAAACATGAAAAGTTTGATAACCTTGGGATGGTCCCTTATCTCATATCAGTTGTACAAGACAACAATACTTTCATTCTTGTAGACATAAATGGTGAAATGTTGGAGGCTACTGTCAATAGGATATTCCTCACATGTTTCTTCCTGTACTAAAATTCAAAAAAAGTATCCTAAAAGACGTTGTACATAGTAGAATAGAAGTTGTTAAATTATATTTTCCTTTTCCTTTCAATTCATTCAAGCATTTAAATTTCTAGTTTTACATTTCTATGTTTGTAAATACTGTTATAAGATGAAAATAAGATGAAATTGAAAATGTCTCATGATATATGATTGCATAGCCCAACAGAAGGCACTAATCTACAATTTTCAGTAGTTTGTGAAATAAACCATTGTCCCTGTGGGAGACAATGTTAGTACTTACATTGTTGTAGGGTTTTCAACCTTCCAAAATTGTAAAATGTTAAAAGTTTATATTTTTATCCCATGAGGAGATAAAATTGAAAATAGCTACAATGATTTAGTGCTTAAAGTTTAAGTGAACGAAAAATACTAGGACCACATGATTAAATATGAGCACTTAAGAGGAATGAGAGGAACATTGTTGATCTTAAATTAGTTCAACAGTCAATATTAATAGTGTGTCGAAAATTTCTAGAGATATCAAAGAAGCATTGAGCTCATTGGAAAAGGTGATCGATAGATCAACAACTCACATTGATAGCATGTTGGAAAAAAGAACCTGGGTTATTTTTCCTTGAGGAGGAGTTGACTACCAAGGACACATGGTAAATTATAATTGAAAACTCCTCACAAAATAATTTTCAATACCTTCGATCTCATGGGGATTTATGTAATGACCCAATTCAAAAATTCCCAACAAAGGCATACTTTGGGGAAAATTTTCCTTGACTAGTCTTGAATCTAGGGGATTCAAATGTCACAAGAGGGTCTCGAATTTGGTAGGGATTGATATGGGGAGTATTAGGAACATGAAATGGGATATTTTATAAATTTATGATAGTTCATAGACATTTGAAACTCTATTTTGGAACATTGGAAAAGGTGTTCAAATTACTAGCAATTTATGATGCAAATCCCTCTAGAGTGTGACCAGAAATGGATCTCCAACTCCTATTTGACCCTCCAAAATTGTTAAATAGATTATGGTGAATTTTATTAGACTTAATTTCTTGTAATTTTGTATGGTTAATAGTTCTTCAACACAGTTTTGAAGCTTCATATTCGAATTTATAAATTCAATGATATTTTTTTAAGGGAAATGACATGTAAAAGCTCAACTTTGACTCACAATTTGTGTATATAATGGTTCAGAAAAGAGAATAATTAATATGTTCCATAAAAAAAATTGTAATATATCACTAACAACATATAATATCATATCCAATTTGCAACATACATTAGATATACAACTCCATTGAAATGAGAAATCAACACATGGAAACTAGTCACAACAAAGTTTGGAAAGGTAGACATTTGCATATGTATTTATTATGATTTAAACTTAAAAATATTCTTAGGGACATATTACATATCCATGAATCATTCACCCATTCTTAGGAATCAAATGGACTCAATGGGGCACAACCACCATTCACACAAGTGTGCAATCATAGAGAAATATGGAAATATTGAAGTGGAGATTGAGAGAATGGGGGGAAAGATGGTTCAAAAACAATAGAAGAATCCTATATGCAGTAAAAACACTCCATGAATTTCCAAATGAGAGGTTAGGGTGGCCTCTTCCACAACCAAATTGGATGAGAATCTCACTCTCTCGAAATTGGCTCACTGGTAGGGTAAGTGAGCACTCACTGTGTAATGGACAAGCTAGTGGTTTCCAAAATGCCAAACAAAAATTCTAAAATGATAAAAATACATTATCATTCCTAATTAAATATTTTTATAACCATCCTAAGGTCCTCCAAGGTCGAATTCATTCCCATAGTATTCCTCCAACTCATCCTTGATGTTTAGTAACCTCCATGCCACTTGTCCTTCTCCTCAACCCTTCATCTTCCTCCAAATTTGAATTGATACCACCAAGACACAAGTGTGCCCTCTTGGAGGATATTTTTAACCCTGATTTTTCATATTGTCTTATGTCTACAAGCAGGTCTGACTTGTCATAGAATCTTCCATCATTATTGTCATAAAACGTAGGGAATCTCTCTCCAAGTGGCACCTAGTTTCTTCCTAGCCTCTTCCTCTTCTATGGGGAGTTAATCCTCTTCACCCAATAGAATACTTGGTATAATTATATGTTACTTGACACATATTCACATTCCAACAATGTTCCATTACTCATAATCTCGAATTTGGGGTTAAGTCATGACATGTGTAAGGAAGAATCTACCACCCAAGGTCTCCATGAACCTCCAAATGTCCTTATGAAGAAATGCCACTTGATTTTATCTATATTTATTATTTGCATGACCTGATTTAATGTGTAAATGAAAAAATAAGGTTCTCTTGGGTCCCATATCTCCCTTATTTCAATATTTAATGCCTCCTCCCCAACCTAGGGAACTAGTAGGTGGGTGAAACATTGTCAACTAGTAGTCTCATTGGGATGGTAACATGATAGTCCTCCCCACCCAATGTTTCTTGTCCTCAATAAATTCCAAGTTTGGATGTTGCAAAATTTGTACCTCTTCCCAAGTGGCTTCCTCACTAGGCAATTGCTTCCATTGTACCAACTATTCTTTAGTTGTTCTTCTTCTCAATCTTCTCTCCCTTGTTTTCAATATTTTTTCTGGAATGAGAAAAAAGTTTTCCTTCATCATCCATAGGATTTAAAGTATCTAAAAGTATCTAAAAATGAAATACAATATGAATTTTACTTCCCATGGGAAGCTCCAATTCATAGGCCACTTCTCCAACCTTTCGAATCACCTTGTAGGGACCATAAAACCTTGGTTTGATTTTTATGAACCTTTACCCTTTATGGTGGTTTGTTTGTAGGGATGAAACCTCAAATACACCAATTAATTCAGTTGGAAATGCCTCTCCACTCTATGTTGGTATGCATATTGTTTTTTCTGATTTTGGGCAACCTGCAAGTTATCTTTCAAAGCCTTCAAAATTTCTTTACTTTCTTCAATCCAATCCTTATCCTTTGGAAATCTACTATAAAAAAAAGTGTTCAATAAAAGTGTATGCATCATAACCATAAAGTTCTTTGAAAGGAGACATGCCAATGGACATATGGAAAGTAGTATTGTAAGAAAACTCACCCAATGCAACCATTTTATCCATGCTTTTTGCTGCCCACTAGCATAGTTCCTCAAGTATCCTTACAACCATTGATTCACCATCTCTTTTTGACCATCAATTTGTGGATGATGTATTGTTCTAGGTGTCAAATTTTTCCCCACCATTTTGAAGAGTTCCTGCCAAAATGCACTAAAAAATCTGCTATCTCCGTCACTAAAATTGCTCTTAGGAAGCCCATGCAATCTGAAAACTTATTTAAAAACTAGTTCAACCACTTGTTCAGCAATGAAAGTGGTAGTAAAAAAAATAAATGAGAAAATTTAGTGAGCCTATCCACCACCACAAATATGCAATCCTTACCAAATACCTTGGCGAAACTAGTGATGAAATCCATGGAAATGTTCTCTCATTTTTGTTCTGGAATAAGCAAGGGGAGTAAGAGGCCAGCTGGATGAGTGTGATCCAATTTATTTTGCTTAAATGTGGGGAATTAATTAACATACTTCATAACATAATCCTTCAATAATTTCCATGAGATATTTCCCTCAACATTCAGTATGTCTTGAAGAAATCGAGGTGACCTGCTAGAGGAGAATCATGATATTTATTTAAATTTACTCTTTCAAACTCAAAATAGGGACCAAATAGATTCTATATTTGTAGTAGATGATTCCTTAAAACACCTTATACCTATCATCATGGTTAGTCCCATAAAAAATTTCACAAGAAAACTTATCCTTGGCATACTCTACTTCTAATGTGGCTTTCCAATTTGCTGTTACATCCATCAAAGAAATAGAAGGTCTTCTAGATAAGGCATCAGCTACTGAATTATTTTTTCCCTTCACATATTCAATATCAAATTCAAATTCTTTAATCTTACTCACCCACTTTTGCTTCCTTTCATTTAGATCCTTTTGAGTGAGGAAGTACCTTAAGTTGTTATGGTCAGTTTTGACGACAAATTTGTTTCCCACCAAGTATTTTATAAACTTTATCAAAGCATGCATGATGACTAAATTTTTTTTTATCATAAATGGATTAAATCTTCTCATGTGGCTGCAATTTCCTACTCTCAAAATATATTGGGTGTTGTCCTTGTTTTAGGAATGATACAATGCCCTCTCCTGATGCATCACATTCCAAGACAAATGGTTTAGAAAAATAAAGCAAGGATAGAATAGGACAATTTCTTATTACATATTTCATTATTTGGAAATATTTTTTCAGCCCCATCATTCCATTGGAAAGCATATTTATTTGTCAAATCAGTGAGAGGTGAAGTGAGTTGGGAGAACCCCTTCACAAACTTTCTATAATAGGTGAAAATTCCAATGAATCCTCTCAATTCAGTGAGATTTTTGGGACGAGGCCATTCTATAATGTCTCTTATTTTCTCCATATCCACCTTCAAACCATATTGAGCAATGATGTTTCCAAGATACAAAATATCTGTCAAACCAAACTCACATTTTGACAACTTGGAAAACAAAGATTGATCATGTAGAATTTTTAATACCTCTTCTAGATGATGCAAATGTTCCTTCCAAGTTTTACAGTAAATAAGAATGTAATAAAAAAACTAGTACAAAATTATGAAGTTTCTTGTGGAAGATATTTTTCATGCATGATTGGAATGCGGTAGGTGCATTTGTCAATCCAAAGGGCATGGAAACAAACTCAAAGTGACCATAGTGGCATCTGAAAGCAGTCTTTGGTATGTCTTCTTCCCTCATTTGAATTTGATGATAACCAGATATGAGGTCAATATTTGAGAAGAACTTGGTTGCATGGAGCTAATACATGAGCTCATCCACCCTTGGGAAGGGGTATCTATTTTTTAATTTCTTCTTATTCAATGCTCTAAAATCAATGTACATCCTCAAAGTTCCATACTTTTTATTTACCATGACAACTAAAGAAGCATATGGGCTGGAACTAGGCCTTATGAGACCCAATTCCAACAGTTCTTTAATGGCGCCCTTAATATCATCTTAAATCATTTTGGGGTTTCTATATGGATTCATTTTTATAGGTTGTGTTCCTATCTCTAAATCAATGATATTATCCACCCCTATATCTGGTGGTATTCCTGGGGGAAGGTCTCCAAATGCCATCTCATACTTACTCAATAATTGATCTATCTCTTTAGGATTCTTGGAAACCTTCAAGTGAGGTTTCAGAGACGTAATTAAACATTCAACATCCCATTCTATGTCTCCATGCCTCAAGATAGACCTCATGCTGTGTGCATTCCCCTCAATGAGATGGGTTTCCCCTCCGAATTTTTGAACCTTATTTCAGGGACTTGATAGTTCACTGTATGCTCCCCTAAAGAATACAAAAAATGTACTCCCAAAACCACTTTTGTATCAGCCACATTCAATACATATAAATTCTCAGTGATATTATGATTTCCTATAGTAACTTGAAGATTTGGAATCCATTTAGTGCAGTCCATAGAATTGTTACATAGAATGATGACTATGAAACCATAAAAATTTTCAGATTTTATCTTTCTCCTCTCCACCAAGGCTGTATCTATGAAGTTATGAGTGGCTCCTCCATCCACTAGAACCATGACCTTTTGGCGTTGTATGTTACCCTTAAGCCTCAAGGTGTGGAATCTAGGTACACCTTAGAGTGATGCAATTTTTCCTGTGTTAGGAGTGATTTGTTCTTATTCTGTTGTTTCATACCCCTCTTCTTGGGTTGTAAGTTGTGATTCCTCCTCCTCCTCCCCTTCTTCATCATATTTAGAGAAAACTTCAATGTAGTGTGTCTTTACCTTGGCACATCTATGTCCCGACACCCAAGGTTGTTGGAATGTGAAACACAACTTCTTTCTTCTAAGTTCTTATTTGCTTGGTTTGCCTTTTTTTTTGAGGAGTCATTTTTCCATGTTTTCTTTCCTTCCTTGAACTTGGAAGGGAAATTTGGCTTGGGAGGGTATTTGGTTCTTGGAAACACATTATGCAAATCTCTTGTCAAATTCATGGAATCCTTCAATGTGTCTGGATTGTGGGATTTAACGAGCCCTCTGAAAGGTTCTATCAATCCTTTAGTAAATAATAAAACCAACCTAGCCATAGATACATCCAAAACCATTACTGAAATATTTTCAAATTATAACATATATGATTCAGGAGTTCCTACTTGCTTCAATTGTGCTAGTTCTTTGAAAGGAAGTTCGAGGTCTTTCCTCTCAAATATCTCCATTAATGCATTGGAGGATACCTCATAATATAAAATATGATCATGTGCCAAGGTTATAATACCATGTAACCACCAATCACTATCTTCCCCTTCAAGATGCAAAATGGCCATCTTCAATGCATCTTGATTTAACTAAAAACACACACTTAATTTATGGAACGAAGCACTAACAGACATTTGTGAGAAATGATAAAAGGAAGGAATAGTTACTTTACCCATGGTGTACTTTAATTCATTATTAATAGGGGGTTTACTATTCCCACTTCCTCCTTGCTTAAAATGAAGAGAGGCTTTAATGAACTTATCAAAAGGTAGGACTTTCCTACATTCATCACTTAGTTGCTGCCAACCATTTGCTGCTGCCCTCACATCATAAGTAGTATAAGGGAATTATTTGGAATCTAAAGACTTAGGTATTGCATGTCCACTATGATTCTTGAAATCATGGGGTTGGTTATGAGGTCCAGTCTTCGAAAAAATGGCCTCCCCATTGGTCTTATTCTCAACATGAGGTGAACTACTACAACTCCCTGGTGTTGACTTGCCCCCAAGTTGGCTAGAAAACAATTCAAAACCTTGCATAAAAATTTTGGTCATCCCTTCAAGATATGGTTTAATTAATGTCTTAAGTTCCTCATTATTTTTTTTTCATCCATATCTCCCAGTCCTAGTTTTGTCTTAATCTCCTTGTAAAAAGAACTCACTTATCCACTTTCTTCCCTTCCATTGTTAAGGTCTCCAGTTTCAATTTCTAATGGAGGGATGTCATAATTTGGAAACATCAATATAGAACTAAAACAGGTTCTAATATCATTCTTTGATACCACTACAATGACCCAATTCAAAAATTCACAACAAATGAAAAATTTGGGGAAAATTTGCCTTGACTCGTCTTGACTCCAAGGTATTCAAATGGCATAAGAGGGCATTAAATTTGGTAAGGAATGATATGGGGAGTATTAGGAAAAATTAATGGACTCTATTATAGCTTTATTATAGGTTATAAACATCTGAAACTTGATTTGGGAACATTGGAATAGTGGTAAAATTACTAGCAATTTATGGTGCAAATCCTCATAGGGTGTGAACATAAATGGTTCTCCAAATGCTATGCAACCCTATCAAATTGTAAAAAAAGAGTATTGGGACTGTTATTATACTTAATTTACTGTCATTTTATATGGTTAATAGTTATGCAACATATGTTTGAAGATTCATATTTGAATGCATAAATTTAGTGATATTTGCTTAAGGGAAATGACATGTAAAAGCTCAACTTTGACTCACAATTTATGTACATAACGGTTCAGAACAGAGAATAATGAATATGTACCATAAAAATAATTGTAATATATCACTAAAAATATATAATATCAGATCCAATTCTCAACATACATCATATATACAACTCCATTGAAAAGGGAAATCAACACATGGAAACTAGTCACAACAAAGCTTGGAAATGTGGAAAATTGAATATGTATTTACTATGATTTAGTATTATAGATATGATTAGGGACATATTAAATATCTATAAATCATTCACCCATTCTTGGGAATCAACTGGACTCAATGGGGTGCAACCACCATTCACACAAGTGTGTCATCATAGAGAAATATGGAAATATTAAAGTGGGGATTGAGAGAATGGGAGGAAATATGGGTCACGAACAGTATCAGTCTCCTATATGAAATAAAATCACTCTATGAATCTACAAAATATATTTCAGGGTTGCCTCTCCCACAACCAAATTAGATGAGAATCTCACTTTCTCGAAATTGGCTCACTAGCAGGGTAAGTGAGCACTCACCGTGCAATGGACAAGCTAGTGATTTCCAAAATACCAAAGGAAAATTATCAAATGATCAAAATCCATTCTCATTCCTCATGAAATATTTTTATAACCATATTAAGGTCCTCCAAGGTCAAATTCACTCCCATAGGATTCCTTCAACTCATCCTTGATGTTTACTAACCTCCATGACACTTGTCCTTCTCCTCAACCCTTCATCTTCCTCCAAATTTGAATTGCTGCCACCAAGCCCAAAGTGCACCCTATTGGAGGATATTTTTATCCCTGAAATGTCATATTGTCATAGGTCTGCAATTAGGTTTTCAATCAGGTCTTACTTGTCATAGAATCTTCCATCATTGTTGTCATAAAACGTAGGGAATCTCTCTCCAAGTGGCACCTAGTTTCTTCCTAGCCTCTTTCTCTTCTATGGGGAGTTAATCCTGTTCAACTATTCAAATAATTGGGTCCATGATATGTTACTTGACACCTCTTCACCTTCCAACAACTTTCCATTACTCATAATATTGAATTTGGGGTTAAGCATGACATGTGTAAGGAAGAATCTAGCCACCCAAGGTTTCCATGAACCTCCAAATGTGCTTATGAAGCAATGCCACTTTATTTTTTCCATATTTATTATTTTTATGACCAAATTTAATGTGTAAATGAAAAAATAAGTTTCTCTTGGGTCCCATATATCCCTTATTGCAATATTTAATTCCTCCTCCTCAACCTAGAGAACTAGTAGGTGGGTGAAACATTGTCAACTAGTAGTCTCATTGGGATGGGGACATGACAATTTACTACCTATGATAACCATCTTGGTTTCCTCTTGAAATTGATAATTAACAAAACTTTGATGATATAAAAGTGTGACATAGTGGCATACATGTCAGTCACTCTCCAATAGAAACATGTCATATAGGGCCCAATGTCCTCAGGTGATGTTATTGAAAACAAGAAAATAAAAAGTTTCAAAATGTCCAAAATTAAAATACGAATCCGTTAAAAGGGAAAAATATAATTTCAAACATTATCTGGTTTCTTTGGAGAAGAAGAGAAACTTCCGACCTATGCACTTATTTAGTGAATCTCGGGGACAAGAAGTCCTAGACCACCATCAAGTTTTTACTAGAGTATTTAATGCATAGGTATTTAACCCAATTTTTTTTCACCATTAGGTAATTAGTAATTAATCCTAATTTACCTTGGTAAAACCCATAAAACCATTTAGACCACTAGCTAAAAATTTACTCCACAATGGCTCAGAAGTCCAAAACCAAGCTGCCCAGATCAATTTTTGCTAGTGATGAACACATTTACGACAAACATGCTAACATATTCGATACTATAATTAATGGTTTTGACCTAAAATTTACTATTCAATAATTCTATTCATTGTCACTTCTAGACTAGGAGCCTTATTATTTATGGGACTCCAACCTTTCTAGAATCACCCCACCCCCCCACTCAATTTATTTCCTAGAATTCATATCATGGTATTCTACCCAGTATTCCCTAAGTAAGAAATTTATCTTGTCATTCAACCTTTCTAAAACCCTATGCAACTTAAGTTCCATCACCTTACATAAAATGTTTTGCATTCTAGTTTTGTTCAATGCAGACCTGAGATGAGAAAAACCTTGCATCTTCTTATCAAACTCTGAGACTTTTTGACATAAAATTGCTTTTACTACAACACCAAGAAAATGGAATTTCTCTCCCTTTATCCCCCCAACTAGATGATAGTGTATTATTCTATGATATCTCAAGGAAATATGTATCCTTGATTTGTATAGCCTTGGGATATGAAAATGAAGAGAAAAAAATGATATAATCTTATGTTTTCTTTGTATACTAACCCCTATTCCTAGAAAACATGCTCCCAAATATGATCTTCGTAATTTATTAATTCAAGTAATCCATGAAAAATTATAAGAATTTCCAGCCATCAAGATGTTTAGATATCCATCCTATATATGTTATGTTTTTTTATATCAAAACTTTGAGCACTATAAGTGTTTGAATGTGAAGATGAAAAATGAATCTGAAATCCCAATTTCAGTATATAATTTGAGTGATCTAATTCTAAAAATACCCGACAACTCAAACTATACTTAGTTTACCAATAGGGAAATGAAGATTACATACACTATTATGCATGGCTCTTAACCCCCTAGGATGTTTCCTGAAAATAACAAGTGGCTACAGTTCAACCATGATGTGAGGACACATGTCTGGTTTCTATATGAACATCACACATTAATAAGAGTGTATGGTTTTTAGGAGGATCCTTACCAAATCCTATATTTCCTCACAGTCCAAGGTTTTGTAATGGAATATGCAAGGCATAGATTTATAGCAGATAACATGCATTTCCGTCATAAAAAAGTTCTTACTACCATAAGAGATATGACCCTTCAAAGTCAGAGGTTTGAAGGCTATACAATACCTGGAAGGTTCCCTAAATCGACTAAATTTAGGGAAAGTAGAATTTGTGCCTTGTGATACTCATGGAATCATCTCCAAACAAAGAATATAACACAATAATTCCTTTTATGAGCATGTACCAAGGACGGAGTGGGAGTGGATTGCTAACTTTTAAAGCTGGGAGGAGGTCCCAATAGTCCAAACAAGCATGGAAGAAAAAAGGGTTTCAGAGAAGCAAGAATGGAATAAGAGAGGAGATAAAGAGATCCATAAATATATTGAAATTGATGATGGGTAGGCTCATCAAGCAAAAAGGGTCAGAATAGAAGGAGTAAAGCTGAAAAAGTAGTGGGAGAAGATTAAGCTGAATAGATTCCAAGTGATTTGGATGAATTGATACAACCACCTCTAGTCAATAAAAAGAGAGCATTTATTAAATTTACTCACTACCCTTTTATATAATTCACAGTGCTTATGATGTTGAAAACATCACCCTAAAAATCACCTTCAGCAGGCCTGGTGCAAGTGAAGACAAACTTGCAACCCATATACAAAAATATAATAGAAAAAGTGTTAAAATAGTGATTGATACAAGGAAAAAAACAGGTTCATAAGGGAAGAGACTACTCAGAGTACTAGATCAACAAAATGTCTCTTTGAGGTGGTCTATGATAGAACATGCAATGCCCTATCCTTCTATCCTTAGTGATTAGAAAGTTAAGAATAAAAAGTAGACTTTATCCAATTTGGAAAATTAGATAAAATAGAATTATAAAAATAAGCTAGTGACATGATATGCAAGGAGGTGGTATGGTTTGTTAAAATAGAGAAAAATATTAGAGAAGCATTGGAAATATGTGAGGAGCCGTAGAAGGAAGAAAAGGTGATGGTCAAATCAAAGCAAGTAATTATCAAGGAGATTCAAAATGTTATCATGGAATTAAGCTTCAATACAACTAATTAATCTCATGCCAATTCCATTTTGAAGGAAACAAGATAGTGAAATAACCTGTCTTAAGAAACAACTAAATATACCTAAAACTTATATAGTTCAATCTACCGAACTGAGATATACATAGGAAGAAAATGAAAAAATATGTGCTATAATGTTGTAATTCAAGCTTCAATACAACTAATTAATCTCATGCCAATTCCATTTTGAAGGAAACAAGATAGTGAAATAACCTGTCTTAAGAAACAACTAAATATACCTAAAACTTATATAGTTCAATCTCCCGAATTGAGATATACATAGGAAGAAAATGAAAAAATATGTGCTATAATGTTGTAATTCAATAAGTTTGTCGAGGAGAAGGATAATAAAATAAATGAGCTTAAATGGATGATTTCCTCATTTAAATTGAAAAAGGACACATTATTAATGATCATGTCACTCAAGGTTTACCTCCTAACATGTAAGAATCAAGTCATCCTACAGGAGTTATAGAGAAGACTAAAAAGGATCCTGAAGGACAATCTACAGAAAAACAGGTTATTGATGTGATGGATGAAGACATTCCATATCAAGAGAAAGCTCATGAGCTAGTTGACCAAGGAAAAAAGATCAGAGAGTTGGAAGATGAGGTAGTAAAAAAATATGAAATATTTGTAGAGGTTGAAGGAGATATTAATGAGAAGGAAGATGGCATTCAAGAATTGGAGACTAAATTAAATGATCTTAAGAGTCATATTACCAAACTCAATTTGGATGTCAAAGGGGAATATTTGATTAGAAGAACCTATCGAACCCCATGGGATAATATATATCAGATTTTCATGAATGAGTGGAACCATTGTGAGGTCATCCAAGATGAGATCAAAACCTATAAAGAATCCAAAGAAGAAGATATGATAGTATAAATAGAGCTTGGAAATATGACCAATAAAGTATAGTAGATAATAGATTATTTGAACGTCAGACATAAAAGACAAGTGGACAAGCTACAAATTACAAACATAACACATATGATCAAGGTGGATAGACAAATGATAATGAAACATACTCAATTGAGGAGAAACCATATCAATATGAAATCACTTGCCGATGCCAAATAATTTTAAGAGCATGTTTGAGAAATTCATGAAGTATGGGTTACCACATCCATGGGATGGGAATGAATAAATTGTCCCCAAAGAAGAATATAAATCTAAATTGATATAGAAAATAAATGAGGTACCTGAAACTAATGCATTGGAAGGATTCATAACTGGGTATCATGTTATTGACAGGATAAAGCCTCAGTTTCAAATTTGGATCCATTTAAAGAGGATATTGAAAGAGTTGGTACCTATATCATATGAGAAGAATACTGAAACTGAAATACCCTAGAAGGATTGAAGGATCATCACATTCCAATGGGAAAAATGGCTTGCAGTGTCAAAGTATTCCAAGATAGCATTTCCACCTCAATGGAAATCTACATGGTAGAATTCCAATGTAACATAGGGGAAACTAAGTAGACAACAAATTCCTCTAGTACCAGGTTAGTTTGTAGATCATCCCTTTCCTTTTTCATTTATTTCACCTGGAGGGAAGGTCAATATTCATATGATGCACTAAATGATGGGGAAAGTAGGAATACCTACATCTACTCAACTAGTAGTTCAATCAGCGGGGTTGACAGGTGTTCATCCTAATGTGTACATGACAGGAAAAACAATTCATACAAGAGGCATAAATAAGGGAACGCATAAACAAATTTAAAAAGTAAAATTAGGCAGATTAGTTAGAGAGTCCAAGGGAAAGGGACATAATTACAACTTTGTTTTAAATTAGTTAAAGTCAACAAAATTCAGTTACTCCTAAGAGGACTATAAAATGTAAATCAAATTCATTATTTAGGGCTGACAATTTCTTAGAGAGACTCTATCAGTTATTGAGCAGATGGAATACATTGTAATGTAATAATTCTTGTATGAGGTTAAGCTTGTAGAGTGCGACATAGATGTTTTTCCCCTATCTTTTGTCTATTTTCATTGTTATCACACTCTTCAATGTCCATGTATACTATCATGCGATTTAAATAAAGTTCTAAGTAATAGGTTCAATTCCATATTTGTTAGTGATACAGGATATGGATGAATGTTGAAATGGATTGCATAGATTTCAAATATTTTTTCACCTTTGGTCTAGTTTCAAAGATTTTATGAGATGAAACGGTATCTGAAGTTTTCTCTTATTGTTGTTTCCATGAATGTCATGTTTCTTGAAAATTCATAAATAAACTCTTGATATACATACATTTTGTTTACAAACTACTAAATTATTTAAACAAAATCTCAAAACATTTATCCTTCCATTAGGGAAAAAGAGGTTCGTAGGAGCCTCTTATCCCTATTTTCATTTTCATATGCTAAATTTTACCTTCACTATTATCCGAAGTGTTGTTACACTCTGCGAAATTCCTCTACAATCATTTTACAATGTCAAAGTTTCTTCACAATTCTTTAATTACAAGAAAGATTTCAAGAAACATCAGTTTTACATAAGTTGCATGGAGTTTCATCTAAAAAATCTATAAAAATTGAGTTATGTCATGCCTTAGCATGCACTATATTCATTTTAGTACATCTTAGGGATTAACAAAACTGATGTTTGCTTCAACATGTAAGTTACATTTGGATGTGAATGTCAGTTACTCCATCAAAATCACTTTATTTGTTGGTAGGTTTCTGATGATATGCTCACTTTAGTGATGTTAACTACAAAATTGATTTATATACATTTATAACGCCACTAAATTGACACTTAAATCGGTTTGGAAATGCCATTTTTTCATTATTTCAATTTATTAAACACTATGATGTTTTGAACTATCATAATTGTGACTTATGGAATAACTTTCCGTTTAAAAAAATTTGATTGGTTTGAGTATTTTATGATTAATTGAATTCATGATTAAGTTTCACATTAACATCATTTTTGCGCTGGTACATGATAAAATGATGAGTTCTTAACAATCTTAGAAAACATATTTTAATTGAAATTTAAAAATTCTCTTCTAATTGTTTGATATGAAAAATTACTTTCCTCCTACATTCTTCAATCAAAAGAACTACTTCATACCCTTGGTCTAGGAGATTGAAATATGTGGACCTTTACACTTAATATTAATGTCATTGGTTGAGTGGTACATGAACATACTATCACATTCACAGGGTTCATTTTTTTAGAGGTATACAACATACTAGTACATGGTATATCTTAGTGAGTACATGCCCCAAGTACGTAGTGATGTTAGAGTTATCATAACCAATTTGAATGGACTGGAACCAACCAATTAATACTAGTCCACACCTCAAAGACACTGAATTGGAAAGTGTACTTTGTATTGAAGCAAATGGTTTGGTATGACACTAAAGTCAACCTAATTAATTGATTTATATTGGTTTCATTTTGAATTGGTATATGGTACCGGTGCATATTTTGGGTGGCTTGGTGGGGAAGGGAAAATGAAAGATCCCCCCCTCGCAAAACCAAAAGTGATGTTATATAATGAACCTTATTATCAAACAAATATACACTATAATGGTGAATGGATAAAAGTGATCATAGGTAAATTAACCTTGTCAATATCAAGTGCCTCTCCATTAGGGTTGTGTTTTGTGTGAAATATAAATCCAAAGCAATTGCATAAATATAAAAACACAATACCTATGACATGATTTCCACATCAGAAACAAACTCAAATTTCAAAAATATAAAACACATAGAAGAAACTCATGATATATTATTAGAGGTGGGAAATCCACTATAGATAAAATAAGAAAAAGTTGGAAGTTTTGTTAATTTTGGAAAACATGGAAGAACATGATAGTGAAGTGCTCCTAAAACTTGTAAAAGAACATCTAAATATCTAACATCAAGAGTCTTGTTGGAGGATCTAGTCGTCTTAGTCGACTAGACTCGTTAGCCGACTAATTGTAGATTAGGTCGTCCTCATTGGTCATATTAGTCGGGTGAACCGACAGGTAGTTACCATAACTATTTTGTAAATGTATAAATAAGTTGTTGAGATAGATAAGAACTCGGTTCAGTTTATGTATGAACCCACATGTGTATTGAGTAATATAAGTTGTTATTCTATCCACTATTCTTGTCTCTTGTATCTGTTATGATTATATGATTATTTATGTGTATTACTAGTAACCTTGCAATCTGAGTGATTACAACATTGGTTCTATTTCCATTAGTACATATACGGATGAAATGACAATGAGAAGATGATCTCAGAGCAAGAGATTAATAACTGGTGGGAGCGTAAAATTGTGAACTATTTGCATAATCGCTCTAGGAGAAACATACTGACTATTGCGCAAGCTTAGGAGAAGTTCTTCTCTGAAAAGTTTGTATAATTAGTACCATAGTCTCTCAAGAAGTTACTGGATTAAAAATCCGGTAGAAACTAAAGACAAAGAGTTACTCCAGAAACTGCCAATAGGTGGAAGTACAAATTTGTCGGAGTGGTTCGAAAGAATTGCAGACGAGTTTTGTGAAGAATGTGATGATGGAAGAAAGAGTATTTGTCGAAAGCATTGAAGAGAGTTTCTATAACGACTTCACCGAACAGTTTCTCTGTTTGCTACCGACTCTTTTGTTTAAGCTCCTGATCGACAGGGGAGTATGCCACATTGTTGATCCTCGTCCGTCATTAATTGAACCAATGTATAACACTAACAAGGTGGAAAATAAAAAAGCGTGGGGAATTTTTTTACAGAAAGGGAGTGGGAATACTTTATGAGAAAATAGATAGATCCACATGGGCTTACTAAAGCGTAGGCTTAACTATGGGGGGTATCTAGTCATGTTTTGGTGTATAGTAGAGGAATTATAGTCGATAGAGAAGATGCCACCACTTGCAATGAAAAGTCAGGCCAAGAAGGAAATAATTCAGATAGTGACTCACAAAAGGAATTTGGATTCACAGAAGATAGAAAGGGAGAAGAGGTAGAAGAAAGGGCAGGAACTTAGAGAGAAGGTCATCATGATCTAGAGAAGAATGGCCACCAGAGTGATAGAACATGAGGAAAATCTTCTAGAGTCGGGTCATGACCGATAGGAAGAGGGAGTAGATGAAGAAGTGTCACTAATGGAAGAATATTTTTAGATAGAGTAGCATGAATCTCTCCAAATTAGCATACCCCAAAGTATTAGTCCTTAATCTTCGATAAATTCGAACCAGATTTCCTGAGTGTAGGACATTGTCGAAGAAGACCTAAGACTACGAGCTAGCGAGCTCGGTGTATGGAGTCGACTAGACGGGGAAGGAAATGATGTCAACATCTTGTAATTTGCCAACCAGAGGAAGGAAACTGGGTTACAATTCAGTCATACCCATCTAATTGCGTTATCCATCTACTCTACCCAAGACATGAAGGAGCACCCCCATCCAAACACAGCTTTAGAGAATACAGAATAGTCAAATTTGCAAGAAAGGATATCCCAATTACAACAGTTCACTTGGATATTGACAGAAGGAGTCAAACTAGATCGACAACTTGTTGAGAACGAACCGAAAACTACAAACAAAACTTCTGAAGGAAATGAAAGTTTCGTCGAAAACAAACGTGAACAACGTAGGGTTACAGAGAGTATCCCACCACCCCAACCACCAACCCATCCATTTCCTCCTAAAGGAGACACTGACACCGAATACATGGGGCATGACTCTACACACATTCCCCTCTATGAGGGCGATGAATATCCCAGACGACATTGGTTCGTCTGCGAGTCAACATGGGAAGTGAACGCAGTAACAAATGAATATTGATAGATGGCACGGTTCACTGGTGCTTTGTGAAATTAGGAACTGACATGGTATATGACATACATAAAGAAAACACCCAATGTGACCAAAGCAGAAATTAAGAAGCAATTTCTATCATTCTTCAAAATACCAGATGCGAAGCATCTGGCTAAAAAGAAATTAAAAATGACAGTCCAGAAACTGACAGAGACTGTCTGGGAGTATGAAAAAATACTAAAGGACCTACTCATCTAGTTGGATTATAACATAGACAAGAAACTAATAATCCAATGGTTGTAGGGATTTCACAGAAGATCCGGATGCACATTAGTGTGGACACATTTAATACATACGAAGATGCACTTATGAAGGCGTTGCAAGTCGAGATGGATGAGGACTACCTAGTGCACCCTGTGGAAAACTGTATTGAATAACAATTAGAAATAATGCAAAAAATCGCTACGAGAACTTAACCTCAAAGGAAAATACATTTGGTGTACAAAATGCTCAATGATTGGACATACTAAAGACAATTGACGACAAGACATCAGTCGATAAGATGTACGCTTTGTTCAAACAAAATGATTTTGCGACATCTATCAGGAACATGGGCTATACATGACAAAATTTTGTACGTTCAATATGAAAAATGAAAAATATTCCTGGTTCCTAATTTGTGAAGTTAAAATCCACACAACAGTTGACTGACACTTAAACCTGAAGAACCAAAATAACTACCACGCAGTCTATCAAACAAATGTTGTTGTGCAGAACAATAATGATAACATTCCAAGGAATAACAATGAACAGAATGAACAAAGTAATCAAAGATACAAAGGCCGAATATATGAGCGTCGATATGATAATAATAGTCGTGGGGGATACGCAAGTCTAGGCCGATTCTTTGAAAATCGGGAAAACAGACCACGACAACCAATCCAATGCTACACGTCATCAGTATGTAGACTGTCCATACAAAGATCAGAATGATCTCAAATTTTGTACAAGTTGTGGTGTTGGCAATCACTCTTTCAAGGATTGTCTCACCATGCTAGACAAAATTAATAAAAAGAAGAATGTTAACGTATTGTTGTGTGTTCAAAAGTGTGATGTTATTCCTACAAATAATATGCAAATAGTCAATAGACAAGGTACAAAAATTGGCAATGAAAATCCTAGAATAAGTAAGATAAAGAACAAAAATGACTACCCTAATCCTATAAAACAAAAGAAATTATATAACAATGCATCAAATATGTTTCAAGAATTAGCTACACAGGAAGCAATTGATGATTGTTGATAGAAAATATCTCAAGAAATACTTAATTTAATACGTAATGATAACTCAGTTGTGCAATTTATTGACTTATTATACAATATAAAAAACAAATATGGCATGGATAAAAAAACTAAGAATATCTACAGTCTAAACCAAAAAGATAAGAGTGATGCTGACCCACTTGTCGAATTAGAAATCGAAGGATACCATGTCCGACAAGTTGTTCTTGAATTTCGGATCTCAAGTGAAAATTATGACAAGAGGTACATGGGAATAATTGGGTAGACCTCGACTCAGTGAATTAAACATATATTTAAAAGTAGTCGACCAAGGACTCATCGAACCTATTGGGGTATGGAGAAACATCGACACAACCATAAAAGGCATTTCCACAAAATTTGACTTTGAAATCATTAACCCTAAGGAAGGATCCAGCTCCTTTCCAGCCTTAGTGGGTCGGCCATGGGGTTGAAAGATGAAGGCGTCGATTTCAATAGGCAAAGAAAGGATAAAGCTTAAAGGGAATGGGAAGAAAGTAATTGTTCCTATTCATCATTCACAAGGTGAACCATGGGCAGAACCCATAGAAGAAGAATTTGATGTCTGACATCTATATCAAATACAAAACAACAAAGACTATACCAAACCAAATATATATGGGGAAATTCATTTGGGAAACCAATATTCAGTTGGCTTTAACTCAGATGCAGAATTATATGGCTGGGAGTTGGAAAACTATGAAACTCAAGCAAGGGGATGCTGGACCATTCATTCCATAGCAAGAAAACCGACACGTCAATGTTTTCCTGTGTCCATCATACCAAAAATATTCGAAAGAAAAATTAGGGAATACCCTTCTTTATCACCAATAAAAACAAAAAACAAACAGTCTCTTTGGTACAAATAGAGAGAATCACCATTCCTTCATATTGAACAAGTTTCCAAAAACATAGGTGAACACGACCGACTTCAGAGCCTGGTTGAAACATTTACAGGTCAAGTTGCTCCATGGTGGTATACCCATCAGTCGAGACTACAAACGTGGATGACAGCTTCAACATAATTCATCGAAATATTTGGAGGGAAGAAGCTAACAAATCAGGCACAAATACTAGTCCTCACACAAGGACAAGACCCCGAAGAACACATAAGTCTATGTGAAAAGTGATGGAGAAGACTTGGTTACAAAGATGAATGAATATGGCTGCACGTATTTCCATCAACATTAGACAATTTACCAAATAATTGGTACAATATGGAAGAAGCACGGGGTGAAACGTTCTTATGGGATGAACTCAAAGAATACTTCACTAATGAATTCAAATTCATACCGAAAGATGAAAAACTAGTCGAAGCAAAAAAATAAATAAAAAAATTCATACAACTGATTGTTCATATCAGTTCGACACAAACTCATAGCCAACTGAAAGCATCATGTAATAACATTTGGTCTAATAAAATACCACAGTCGACAAGACTTCAACTAGAAACCGATCGTACTAATGGAAAAATATTTTAGTGGAAATCTGATCATATAGAAACGACAAAACCAATTAGAACAATATTCAAGGTCGAATCAACTGAAAAAGAAGATACAGGATGGATGAAAATAGAAGACTTCCCAACAATATTTTCACAATTCAAGGAAGGAAGTCGACAAATCAATGAAAGAAAGGCACCAGAATGGGTGGACGCAAAGGTTAAAATGAAAGAAGTCAACATATCCAATGATGATAGACCAAAAATGGAAAGAATAGGCGACTATTAGAATGAGGAGTAGACAACAGAAATTGTTAACCTACTAAAATAATTTCAGGATGTCTTCGCATGGGACTATAAAGACCTTAAAGGTTTAGTTCAGGAAATGGGCGAAATGAAGATTGATATTAAAACTGATGCAAGACCTGTAAAGAAATGACCTTACAAACTTGCTCACACATATAAAGAGATAGTGAAAAAAGAGATCGACAATATGCTAGCGGCTAGAATCATCTACCCAATCGACCAGTCGGAATGGGGAATCCCAATGGCCGTACAACCAAAAAATCATGACCTGACAAGATTGAGAATTTGTGTAGAATTCTGAGAGATAAACAAACTCACCCTTACATATCCATTCCCAACTCCTTTTGCAGACGAGATCCTAAATGAAGTTGCAAGACATGAGTGCTATTTATTTATAGATGGTTTCTCAGGGTATAACCAAGTACCGATCGCCAAGGAGGACCAAAAGAAGACAACATTTGTCTATGAATTTAGATCATTTGCTTACAAAGTTATGGAATTCAGTCTTAAAAATGCACCAGTCGTATTCTCAAGAATAGTAGTTAAAGAATTCTAGGAATACATCTATAAAACAATGGTTGTATACTTCGACGATTGGACGATTCACTCCATGTTAAAAGATCACTGCAAATGGCTAAGGCTAATGCTAGAAATATGCCGACAGATTTAGCTATCGCTTAACATAAAGAAATGCATCTTTGTAAACCCTATAGAAATCCTACTAGGACATATTGTATGCAAAGAGGGCATCAAGGTTGATTTCGCAACAATAAAAATCATTTTCGACTTGAAACCTCCAGTTAATCCAAAATAAGTCAGACTCTTATTAGGTCATACAGGATACTACAAGAAATTCATTCGTCATTATTTAGACATGACATACCCTTTAGAAGAACTATTAAAATAATATCAAGAGTATGAATGGATTGAATAATGAGATGCATCTTTCGACACTTTAAAGAAAAAATTAGTCGAAGCACCTATTCTCAGATTCCCAAATTGGTCAGTCAAATTCCATGTACACATCGATGCATCAGGAATAACAATCAGTGAAATATTGACACAACTAGGAGAAGATGGGATGGAATACCCAATCGTGTATAGTAGCAGAAAATTAAACAAAGCATAACGTAATTATTCCATGACTTAAAGGGAAGCATTAGGAATGCTCTTTGCACTTCAAAAATATCGACATTATCTATTAGCTAACCCCTTTATATTTTACACCGATCACCAAGCATTGAAATATCTAGTAAATAAACCTCTACATCATGGAAGAATCTGTCGTTGGTTGTTTCTATTCCAAGAATTCAAGTTTGAAGTTGTAGTTCGACCGAGAAGGATAAATGTTGGACTCGACCACTTGTCAAGAATCGACACGGGGAAGGAGATGACAGGAGTTGAAGATGATCTTCTAGATGTACATCTATTTATAATAGAAGTTGTACCTGCCGAACTAGAAGAGATAGCACAATTCTTAGAAAATGGACAAGAACCCGAGGGAATGAATAACAAAAGGAAGCAAATTTTAGCAATGAAAGCTGCACCTTATAGTCTAATTAACGAGTTCCTATATAAACTAGGCTTAGATGAAGTACTCCCGCGATGTGTTCTGGAGCATGAAATAGAGAACATAATGCATGAAGCACACTATGGTCCAGCTGGAGGACATTTCTAGTCTGACACGACTGCCAAAAATATCCAACAGTTGGGACTATGGTGGCCGACATTATACAAAGCCTATCAAAAGTTTGTCAGTAAATGTGATCGTTGTCAACATTTAGGTTGACCCCTACCAATCATTGAGATGCCCTTAATATCAGTAAATCCAAGTTTAACATTCAAAATTTGGGCTATCTATTTTATAGGACCATTCCTAGTACCTGCTAGACGGTCAGGAGAACGTTATATCATAAATGCATTCGAATACGTTACTAAATGGGAAGAGGCAGAACCTGTCGAAACCTATTCTAGTGAAGTAGCCTCCAAATTTATATACAAAAATATCATTACTAGATTTGGTTGTCCATTAAATTTAATCAACGACTAGGGATCACATTTTATTGAAAAACCTATTACATCTTTAACATAGAGGGAGCACAACCTATCATCCTCAGTTTAATAGTGCGATTGAAGCATTCAACAAAACTTTAACAAGGGGATTAAAATTTTTTTGCAATACAGAAAAATATGATTGGGATGAGAAAATTCCTGATGTCCTATGGGCATACAGAATAACATATAAATGATCCACAGACCAAGCACCATTTAGACTTGTGTATGGGAAAGAAACAGTCACCCCCCTACATTTTCGACAATAGACACCACTAATCGCTGACATATTACATATTAATGTCGAAGAGGCTAAGAAGGAGATACTAATGCAACTAGCTAAGCTAGAAGAACATCGACTAATTTCTATACAACACCAATAAATCCAAAAGCAACAACAGAAAGCATGGCACAACCGAAACATAAAAAACAAACACTTATCGGTTGGAGACCTTGCATTGTTGTATAACAGTCGAGTTAAAGGTAAGCCAAAAAAACTACATACAGAGTGGATGGGACCTTATATCATTGAAGAAATCAATGCCAATAGATTAGTTCGATTGAGAATGTTACAAGGCAAAGTATTTCAGAAACTGGTTATAGGTGCCCGACTAAAGTGGTATGAAAACTAAAAAATCTATCTAATACACACACACACACACACAAAAACACACATACATATATATATTTATATAAATGGTTTTATAAATATTAACAAAAATTGAAAAAAAATCTATAAAAACCATAAAAACCTAAAAATAGAAAAAGAAAGAATCCAACAAAATCAAAATGACAGGGACTTACTCTCAAGAAGGAAGTAGAAGAATACCATTCAGAAGAATTAGCAACCAACAACATAACCATCGACATGACGAATATTGCCCATCCCATCAACATTATCACAACCATGATGCATATCGACGAAAAGAAGGCCCAACGGTCCAATAAAATCATCATGATAATCGATAGAAGGAGTGCCAAAACTAGCGTTCATTGAAAGAACTTTCGATAGAGTGTTCTTCACAGTCAAATCCGCTATTAATATCTTCATCGAACATATCACCGCTCGCTCCACCTATAAATACCACATCAGATGAAGACTTCATATCATTTTACGAAGACCTAGAGAGACAGAGCTATTAGACTCCCGAGATTAAAAATACCTGTTCAATAACCAGAGCAATTTAATGACAGAATGACACCAAAGAAGACGATATCTACAACCAGCAAAGCACGGGATCTAGAAACCACCACAACCCCATTGATACAAAGACTGGAAAATATCAACAAATCAAAATTTCAGGAATCATCATGGTCAAGACTATGGGCAGAGATAAAAAAATGGGCATACGAAGACAAGAAAATGACAATAGAGGTTCAAAAAGTAAACACCAACACCATTATGAGTTATATAAATGCACCACTCATGGAAATCTTCGAGGGGAAAAAGGAAATTATAGACAAATTCATCATTAGTCGGTATCAGAATGGGAAATTCTACTTTGAAAAACCTATTGAGGTATCCAGTGATGTCATTTACAGACTTACAGGGTTATCAAATAAGGGTGAACAAGTTCTCGTAGGTTCAAAACTAGGGTTGGTTGAAAAACTAACAAGCACTCCAACTGGGAAGAACTCTAAAGGACTTGTAATCATCTAGATTCAGTACACCACACCTAAGATAGTAGAAAATATTGTCTGCAGGACTAACAACTACGATGCACGGGTGTGATTTAAGACTTGACATGTTGGAAGTTGTCAACAACATAGAGGAGACAGGGAAAACTTACTGTTGGGTGCAATACTTTGCTGATCTTGTCAATAATATCTGCATAAAATTTCAGCAGGATGGCACAACAATCTGATTCCTATCTTTAATCATATGGATTGCGATGTATTACATACGACTTGTCAGAGACCCACAGTTTCTTGAGCCGACGAGTTTCCATATGTGGAATTTCAAGCCATTTTCCATGGTTGGGAATTCTCAGGAACTAGAAGCGGCCAAAGTATTATCAAACAACTGGTTCCAAAATCTAAAGATCAAAACGACCAGATGGGGGGTACCCCAGAATATCCAAAGAAGTTTTCCATCAACAACACATATCCAGTTAGAGTTGGATCACACTGCAATTTGGTTCATGCAGGGATTCGTGGGGAAAACTAAACCTCTCGATTATTATCCATCATTCAAGGATATTTTTCATGGAGCTATCCTGACAATCTAACACCAAGATATCCATACCGGTGCTTGCAAATAAAACTAATCAGTTGATTGTCAATCCATTAACCGACAAGAAGAAAGAGGAGTATTATGAAGTACATCTTCATATCAGCACCTTTACCTTGGAGGACACCCCAACAAAAGAGATAAACACTCTTCAAATAGTCACAGTACCACTGACACAAAAAGCCATTGAATCGACACAACAACATGAGGAGGAGGATGAACAAAAAGATGAGGAAACTCAACCTGACAAACCAGAGTATGCTATGACAAAATAGAACATCCGACAACTAGCTCTGGAAATATATAAAGCCTGAAAAAATAAAATTACTCCAATCAAAGGAAAAGGGAAACGTAGAATCATTCTCCCAGAGGAATCTAACGATGAGGATGAGTTACATGCTAGATCTGCTAAAATATTGGAGGATGCTTCCAAGAATAAGGTATCTATTGAAGAACAATTCAAAAGATTCATGGAAGAAGAAGAAAAGCAGTCGAAATAAAAAAAGGTAAGCGTCTCCACCCCTCTTGAAGTTGAGTCTGTTGATTTAAATACCACTTCGCCACCTCCATCCCCAACCTGGATAGTCCAAGAAGAAGTACCAAACCCGACCTCTGTTCCCCCAACAATTCTTTACATGCAAGCATTATCTAAAACACTCAAAGAAAAATTTGACAAAGTCATTGACCTTCAAGAATTTATCGACAAACTTACCAACCTTTTTCTCGGTGTTCAACAACTAAATACCACAAACAAGTTGTTGAATCAGTCTCTTTATGACAACTTCTTGCAATTTCCTAGCACCCTGACCAACCACAAAAGTCTATACCAAAACCCTAGATTTTTGGAGTTATTAAATCCACATTTCAAATAAATCGTGACAAAACCTCTCAAGTTGTCGCAGCACACATTTCATCATTCATACCATCCACTGGAAATCCCTTACTACCAATAAATGAAGTAGATGAAGGAACCATATGAGGTGAACTTGATGCAAATGACCAAACTGAAACATTAGAAATAGATCAAGAAATGGTCAAGCTCATCGATTCTATCAATCCTACTAAACCTATTGACTCACCACTAGTAGTCGAGAATCCTATGTCAACATATGTCATCCCAAATTTTTCATCAAATTCAGAGCACCTACCCTCGCTGACACCACCTTCAAATTCAGTTCCACCTTCCACACCACCATCAATTTCAAAACCATCCACTGATCCCCTTCCTAAAACACAGTTTATAAACCCCGACTTACCAGGTAGTATAACATAACAATAGATAGAACAAAAATAGACAGAACCATTGCCGACAAGAGCAGATGATGCATAAAATAGAGAAGAATCTCGAGGAAAAAGAAAAGAAAGAAAAGAGAAAAAGAAAAAAGAGAAGGAAAAACAACAGATAACATCATCCATCCACCTGGCCCAGCTAAGGTCGACTACAACGATGGATAAACATAAAATCAAGGATGAAGAATTGGACCGACTGTTGGAGGCCCTCAAAAAATAATCCAGAGTAAGGAAAGAAAGAAGACAAGAACAAATTGAAAAACTTCAAACATAACAAGTCGAATTCCTAACAAAATGCAGAGACCTGGAACAACAAATCATTCCAGTACTAGAGGGAGTCGACATTGACAGACCATTTGAACATGCATACTGACTATTTGAAAGTGTCTTGTCTAGTATTTAAACACACCTACATGAAAAGAAGGAAGAGAAGATGGAACAAAACTATGTATTGTTAAGAAATCAGTTTACAACGTTCTCAGAAGCTCACAAAGTACCGAAAGAACATTTTGAGGAATCTAATGTCACATAGGAAGTCCTAAGAAGTTGGGTCACCTACTATAGACAAGTATTTTAGTAGCTAAGGAATACACGTGAGCATATTAAATCACTACAGATCTAGTGAGGTGACACAGAAGCAATGAACAAAACACTTCAAGACCAACTTATGTTAGAAACAACAAAGATGGACAAACTTGAGAAACAAGCACACCAATGTATAACTCAATCCAATCCTATCTTAGAAAACCTCGATGAGATTCACCCGCACATGAAGAGATTACTTGACACTGCAGAGGAGAAAGCACAATTTTTGGTCCCCGACATGAGTAATATTATGGAATTTTCGATAAATTATAATATTTCAAACTTGTCAAGCATCACAACCTTAACCATCGATATCTAGAAAGCACTCCACAATTGGGAATAATTTCAGCACCAGTTAGAAATTACAATAGAATCTATTGTGGATATTTGCGCACAGAAACGACCATCAATTAGACAACATAGTCCATAATAAAGAAATGGTAGGAACTACTCGAGACGGTCAATTTTGTTACCTCCCCTATTTCTTCGGGACGAAGAAATATATTTTTCCTGGGAAGACATTGGAGGAGCTAGTCGGCATAGCCGACTAGACTCGTTAATCAACTAATTGTAGATTAGGTCGGCCTCATCGGTCGTGTCGGTTGGGTGAACCGATAGGTAGTTACCATAACTATTTTGTAAATGTATAAATAGGATGTTGAGCCAAGTAATAACTCGGTTCGGTTTATGTATGGACCCACATGTGTATTGAGTAATATAAGGTTTTATTCTATCTACTATTCTTGGCTCATGTATCTATTATGATTATATGATTTTTTATGTGCATTATTGGTAACCTTGTAATCTGAGCGATTACAACAAGTATCCACTCATATTTATAGAGAATAAGAGAGATAAGAGAGAGACAATGTTCCCTAATTGTGAGATATTCTAAGGAGAAGTGAACTCCAAGTCCAACCCTTTTCATGGCACAATCCAATGGATAGTAATATCTAAACATAATATTCTTCACTCTACAAACAGTCTCCTCTAACATATGTAAGTTATTCTCTCCTTGATTCATTCACTTCCTTACCTAAATTAGATGTCAAACCATGTGTTGCTCAAGTTCTAAGTGAAACAAAGCAATGTGAACTAGTCTTGCATGCAAAATTTACTTTCTTTCGTGTGTCCCAAATTAACCCAATGCATGTAAAATCCTTCATGGATGAATACTTCAAGTTCTATTATTTCCCATATCCAAAAAGGTAACGCAAGATTAAGTGAAGTAGATTAGTCTTGGACTTAACTAAAAGTTTCATGAAAAAAAAATTGCATGTATGCAAATACCAACTTAGACAAGTTTAACATCCAAAGAGAGAAAATATTCCTAAAAACACGAATTTTTCATGGGAAATGTCATGATTGGCACATCATAAATTGAGCACTCCCATGATAAATTTGATGTATCTATATGTAGCTGCCACATGTACAAATATGATGCATCTGTCATTTGTTAATGCAATCCAAATATTCATGTTTTGTCTACTATTCAACCCAACAACAAATCCAACAGAACACACTAGAACCATGACACTACCCATCCACCTACAAAAATACATGCCAAAAAAGTATTTCCAACTCATAAAAGTATGATCCCAAAAATGTCAAAATAAAAACTATGTCAACACTTTTTATACAATAACATTTTTAAATAGATGTTGCTAAAACTAGAAACATTTCACACTTCTTATAAATAGCATTTTTAAATAGATGTTGCTAAAACTAGAAACACTTCACATGTCACTAAAATTATTCTTATTAGACTCTTCTACCTATGAGGAAACCAAATGCATGCTCTATTTTGACATTCAAGAATGGTAGTCCTAATTGCTCATTTTTTTTCTTTCAAAAAACACCTTGCTTATCACTAAAAAATTCTCATAGGAATCATGAGGTTGTAAGGTCCAAGAATATGAAAATCAAGGCATCATGTGGGCCCATGAAATTCGACTCTTAAAAACTAGGGGAACTACTAGAAACAACAAGTCCTCAAAATATGATGAAACTTGAAGCAAATAAGGTATTGAACCATAGAAACCTAATCATATTCATGAATTCACATGTTTGATGAAATCAAGATAGAAATTAACCGTCTAGTTTCCCAGTGTAGTCTAGGGGTTAACAATGGTGACTCAAAGTGATAAGATTTATTTGTGGGATGTTACGAACCTTTGCATATATGTGCTTTGAAGCTTTGGTCTCATAGCATACTGTTTTTTACACATAGGGTAATGTATTCTAGTATGTGGTACGTTTGTTGATCTATTGGAAAATTTGTACAAGATCATGCATGCTCATCTACATCTAGATATTGCAACCACCTTGTAAAATTTACATATCCCACATAGGAAAATGAATTGAATTCAACATGATAGGAGAAACAGTATAATATGACAATGATAAAAACACTTTCTAGCTAAGAGGAAACCCGCCAATGAGTTTGATAGTGTTACACCTCAAATTTCTATAATTGTGTGTCATCATTAAGTGTTGCAAGTTACACCCGACTGTCATCGTAAGTGTCACACTTTTCCATTGTTTTCCTAAGTGTCACACTTGGTTACCATGTACCATTAATGGTATTCATGTCATATAACCTTGAGAAACATGATGTTTGTACCTCCTAGGGGTGTTGGGACTCTTTTACTTTATGTTGGCCCCTTCCCTAGTTACACTTGGAAGCAAATCCAACAACTTAGGGGTCGAAAACCACTTAAACAAAACCTCAAATTTACCTCCTCCTTAGATTTTAGCGCCATGCTAAGGTACTTAGGAGAGAAAATTACATCTTTTTTTCTCCTTGCATGCCTCTAGGGGAGCGAAAATTCCAAAATTTTCACTTTGTGTACTGCTTTGGGGGAGCGAAAAATCCCTATTTATCCCTAATCCCTTGGATCTTAGATCTTGGATTTCAATGAAATTTTCATGGGATAATATACCCTTCAAATCCTCTCTCACATTCCATCCATGGAATGTTGGATATCCTTGATCCAATTTATCCTCACCTATATCCTAAACCATCTCCTAGTGGCCGGACTCCCCAAATCCTATTTAAGGAGGGCCATCCATGGGCTAAGGGAGGTGGTTTTGGAGAGCATCAAACCTTTGTTCTTGTAACACTTAAAGGGAAACACTTAGAGAGATGGATATTATGATCTTAAGAGTCTTCAAGGGATATTGAAGGATAGCCGAAGGAGTTCAAATCGAGCATGAGTCAGGTATAACACATGTTGTATGGATTCCTTATTGATTTATTTTTAATTTAATTTAGCCTATTCCTCCCACTTTCATTTCTTTAATAGTGAATACATTAAATTGTCTGTATTTTCATAATTAAATATTTTTTATACATATATTGTTATGGAGAAGGTTTTGTCTTTACATTTTGAACAAGTTCATAAGCCCATGGTTAAAGGGTAGGAACTAGAGTAGTGTAAGAGTAGTGAGGTCGACAACCATCAAAAGTGAGGTAGGTCATCTACCTTCTTTGTCTTTCAATATCTTAATTTTTATGTATGAGTTAGATCTAGGAGGACTATAAAGTCTATCTATTGTATTTATGTCTTAGGTAGGAAACTAGGGCCTCTTCCAATCCCAAGAAGGCATCAACCTATCCATAGGGATATTTTCTTATAACAAAAATTAACAACTTCGCTAGGGATTTCCCTCGGTTCACCTTTTGACTGCTTGTTTAGATCATCAAACCCTCTTATAAGTGTTGTTTCTAATCACCTTAGATCCTCTTTGGTCATCATTGAGGACCAGTTCAACCTAGGACTTCATCCCTACTTGGATCTACGAAAACCTTTTCATTTTTTCACTCCTATTGAACAATTATCGCTCCCTCAAAATCCCTCCGAGAGCAAAAAATTCACATTTTCACACCATTTTAGTGTCCCTAGGAGCAAATTTTTTCATATTTTGTCTCTTTTCTTGCTTATAAGGGGGTGAAATCCCTTATTTTTTCTTTGTGTATGGCTGTACAGGGGAAAAAATACCATGTTTTAGGGTTTTTGTGTGCTTTTATCTAGGGTTTACCTTGGACTCATAGTTCAAGGTTGTTTTCCTGATCTTCTATTGTTTGTTAGTAGAATCGAAATTTCTCTTGGATATAGAATTTGGGTTCCTCTTAGGTGTCTTTTGTGATGTATATTATTTTCTTTAATCCATGAAGGTTTGAAGCCAACATGTGCTCATATGATCCTTTGTTTATCTAGCCACTTCCCTTATTTGATTTTTCCTAACAAGTGGTATCTAGACCTCAGTTAGGTTGAGGTGGTTACTCTCAATCCTTGTTTGGAAGAATTTGGGACCCTTTTGTGGTGTTTGGGAATCAAGGTTTGATAAGGGGTTTTTGTATTCAATTTTATGTTTTCTTTGTTTTTGGGTGACCCTTTGCTAGTTCCCCTTTTACCACCTGATTGAGCTTGGATTGATCATAAGAGAATTATAAAATATATGATTCTTACTATTTGTCTTGCTTGGTTTTTTTTGGTAGGATTTCAAAAGCTTGGCATGTCCTCTTTTTTATTCTTTCCTCTTGGGTTTGTTACTATTTTTCACTCTAAAAGCTGGCTTTTGGTTGTTGATCTTGTACATTAGTTGGGGGCATTTTTATTTTGTATTTTAAGTGAAATGAATTGCATTATGTTTGAATCATATATTCTACAGTCTCTTTGATTTATATTAATTTTTCATTCAAATAAGATTTTATTTTTCTTGCATTGAATTTTACGCTTCCTTGCTTGAAATCTCTTACTTCTTTCTATTGATAATATTCTTCAAAATTGGAAAATTTGCATTTTATTTTTGTGTACACAAGCTGAGTTTGTTTTGTATTTCCTGTCATTCATTGAAAATAAAGATAAGATTGCATTTGCATAAAGTTGTGCATTTGGGAAGAAAAAATATCTCTCATTCTCTTAAGTAGGGGTTCATCAAAAAGAATATTTGCATCTCATACTTGCATGGTTTTGAGTTGATTCATCACTTCATTGTCCACTTAACCGCATAAGATAAAATAAAGTGCTAGTTAATTTAAAATATTTTAACAACTATGTGATATGCTAGAGATGTGTTTCGACGTCATAAAAAGTAGGATATGTCATTATTTTACTTGCGATGCATCCTGAGGACTGTGCAATTCTTCCATGTACCTATAGTATATCGGAAGGTCCCTTTCAAATGGTTGTGCATTAGATAACACTACTATGGATTTGATCTCCCACGTACCTTGTGTATATGGGGGACCCCTATAGGATCCTAGAACCATCCAAGAAAATCCTTTTGACTGTCCTATTGTCACAATACATTGAGAACAACATGCATGGAGATTACTACGCATGTACTGTTAGTTAGTCGAGTTATACAACCAAGGGTATGGTACAAATCCTCCTTGGTTAATACTCTAAAAAATTGGGTCAAGTGTAACTGTTGGAGCCTACATTATATCAGAACTTGTGAAAGCTTGACACACCCGTGATGATTTTGACTTTTACATCCCACCTATTCACATGTTTTCTTATTTACTTTAGTTTGAGTATCGTTTGTTGCATTTGGATTTTACAAGGCCTTAGAGAGTTTATATATGGATACATATTCTAGGACTACCAATCAAGAGGCCCCTTTCCAAAGAGTACCTTTTTTTTCCTCTAGTTGGAGATATTGGTCCTCCCTTTAGTGCCACTTTGAATATTTCCAGATTGTTGATAGGATTACCAATATGGTTATTCTCAAATTCGGCGATCCTATATGCATCTAATGTTTCAAATGTAAACTCTCCACCACAAGAGAATCAACCCAAAATTGATCCTTTTCCTTCTTTCTCCCATGTATCGTGTTCTACCTCTTCTTCCTTGCTTGCTAAAATAAGTAATGCTAGTAATCAGGAGGTTAATAAGAAGAAGAAAACGAATTCTAAGAAGAAGAAGAATAATGAAGAGACTAATCATCAGCCAACTACCTCTAATGGCACTCTTTTTATTCAAACACCTAAAAAATAAGAATCCCCTTGCAATATTCGTAAGGATTCCCACCTTATCAATGATTTCCATGGTCTTCCCAAGGTCTTATAAGTGTGGTTGAAAAGTTCTGAGAAAATGTTTCGTCAGCCTTTGGACATCATAATGATGATACCTTGTTAGCCAGTGACTCCATGGTTAAGAGTCAGAAGAGTAAAGTAAAAAATAATTGCTTGTTATGTAAGGGAATGCACTTCACTTACCTTTGTCCTCTAATGGATGAAGCTTCACAATTGTTGGAAGGTATTTTTGTGTCTCAATCATAGCTTCCAAATGGTTATCGTAAGTTGTATCTTGACCCACCATTGGTTGAATAAGTGGTCAATCTACTTCCATATTTGGTCGATCCCACTCTTCCAGGTAAAAATGAAAAAAATCGAGTCCACCCCCCTCTCCCTTTGGAGAGTGAATTTGTAGAGGTTGAGTTAAAGCCATTTCCACCCAATCCCACTTCTTCACTTGAGAGTGTCCCTCTAAATAATGGAGTAGTCTCTTCGACTCATGTAACATTCACACTCAATACAGACTTCTAAAAAATAGAAAACAATCTATAAATAATATATACATCAACCCTATGTTAGATGTCCAAGGCATAGTACTTTTTAAGGTAGATCCATTTGCGAGGCTCTCCCAGGGGTATCCCTTCATAATCTATCAACTAATATGCCCCTTTATCTAAGACACAACTAGCGATGTAAGGCCCATGCCACATAGATTCCATCTTCTCAGCTCCCAACTTGTCATGTTTATGGTCATTATAAGTCAATACTGTGTCACCTTCGTTGAAAGAGCGAGGTTAAACGGATCTATCATGTTGATATTTCATCCGTTGTTTATGTACCTCATTGCCTAAGGTAGCATCGCAACGGGTCTCATCAAGCTTGTTTAAATATAAGAAATGTTCTTCTTCCGGGGTGGTATTAGGTAGTAGTTCTACTGCAAGTTTCAGGGAATGGATTTCACACTCTATAGGAACAGTAACCTCTAGTCCATACACCAACTGAAATGGTGTAGAACTAGTGGATTTACTAATGGTGGTATGGTAGGCCCATAATGCGGAAAATAGTTGCAAATTCTAGTTGGACTTGGCTTATCCTACCATCCATTGAAGCATGGTTTTTAAAACTTTATTAATAACTTCAACCTGGCCATTGGCCTATGGATAGTAAGGTTTATATTTGTCATGGAGAGAACCTAGCTTAGCACTTAATTTTGACATCGTCTTATTTTGAAAGTGTGACCCGTGATTGGTCACAATGGCCCCAGGGATCCCGAATCTGGCGATGATATGGTTGAATAGAAAGAGAGCAGATGTTTTTCCATCTTCGACATAAGTAGGCATAGCCTCATCCCATTTAGTGAAATATTCAATGAACACAATAATGTAAGCATGCCCCCCAACTGAGGTAGGTCTACAATGCACGAAGTGAATGCCCCATTTTTCAAAGGGACCAATAGCTATGACATGATGCAACATACCAGGATGGGTGTGCTTTTTTATCCGAACAACTGACAATGTGGGCACTTCTTGATGGCCTCTATGAACTTTTTAAATATTTAGGGATAAAAATACTTAGCACGTAATATTTTCGCAGCAGTATCCATCCCAGAAAGTTGACCGCCACAAGCTCTGGAGTGGAAATCATTCAAAACTATCTCAACCTCTTCATGAGTTAACAATGTCATAATACTGTATCAACACCCCGGTGGTATAGGGAATCGTTAATGATAAGGTAGTATTTAGCGTGATGGAGGATGCGACGGAGTTCATCACGGGTGGAATTGGGATGAAGCCATTGTGTTTGGAGATAGATAATTAAATATCTATACCACGGGTGAGACATACTAATGAGGAACAACGATTCATTGGGAAATGAATCGATGGGATCCTTTCCATCAGTAATACGTGGAAGGTCACACATAAGCTTGGAGAAGACAAGAGACTTCTTAGAAGTGGTTTCACAAATTCCAACTCAAAATTCTGGAGAATGACAATCCAACGAGAGTATTTTTCCCCAAGCACCTAACGAATCAAGATGTAATACATGGGTTTAGAATCTGCATATATCGTAGTCGTTTGGAGTAATATGTAGTGACAAAAATTATGGACCATGATGAATGTGGACAGAGCTAGTTTCTCTACATGCGAGTACTGAGTTTCAAATTCCAAAAGGCTCTTAATCAAATAGTAGATCACATGTTCATGATTGTGTTCGTTGGTATGAACCAAAACCATACCAATGGTAGAGTGTGATGTAACCACATACAGGGAACAATCCTTAGTATAATTGGGTGGTTGCAAAATAGGTGCATGTGTGATGGCATGTTTAAGAGTATTGAAATCATGTTGCGCCATATCATCCCAAACGAAGGGGGTATCCTTCTTTAGTAAATGCATGAAACTATGGGTTTTCTCAGCATAATTGCAAACGAAATGATGTAAATTTTTTTTCTTCCCTTGCAAATTTTGGAGTTCAGTAACATTTGTAGGGGTAGGTAGGGCCAAGATGGCTTCAATATTCAGAGGGTCTACGCATATGCCATCCTTGGACACAATTAAACCAAGGAGTTGACCAGTCTCAACACAGAAAACACACTTGTGTGGATTTAACCGAATATTATAGTGGCAACATCTGAGAAAAATGGCTCTCTAATGATCAATGTGGCCATCCTATTTATTTGAATGAGCAGGAAGGTCATCAAGGTAAGGTTCCACAATGTGATTTATGTCGTGGAAAGCAAAAGACATGGTGCATTGAAAGGTAGCGTTAGCGTTATTCAAACCAAAGGTAACTTTCTATAGGAAAAGTTCCCCTAGGGGTAGATAAAAGTCATCTTATGTTGATAAGATGGGAGTATTTCAATTTGATTATAGACATAAAATCCATCCATGAATCAGAAGATGACACTTTAGGCATAGTTATCGATGATCTGATCGATGTACAAGGTGGGGAAATTGTCCTTAGGACAAGCCCGATTCAGGTCCCAAAAATAGATGCAAACCCTAATAGTACCCTATTTTTTGTTGACAGGGATGATATTAGACAACCATTCAGTCAAAGATATGGGGTAGATAAAACCAACCTTAAGAATTTTTCAATCTCTTCATTGATGGTGGTTGATTTCCTCGAATGTACTTGTCGAAGTTTCAGACGAACTAGATGGGAATTAGGGTAAGTCCTAATCTCATGAACAAAGATGGAAGGATCTATCCCTAAAATTTCTTCATATGTCCAAGCGAAAAATATCTCTAAATTTTTTAAACAAGGCCATATAAGACTCGAGCTCTGAAGGGGAAGAATTTTGACCTACATTGATGTTCTCTATGATGTCGGGTTTCACTGATATATCATGGAAATAATTTTGGTAATATTACTCAAATTACCATCGAACTCAACATTATGGGTGAGGAATGGGGCCTAAGGATTAGCTACAATATCGAATGAAACCGTCATTGCAAACTGGTCTTCTACCATATGGCAATTGGGAAGGAAAGAAGATCAATGATGATGATCTTTTCAGGGCATCTAATATAAATACATAAATTCCATGATGGATTCATCAGAGGGGAGTGTATGTAGAAGATAATCTAGAGATGGGGTGGGGTTCTAACCAATATGGTAGATGGTATGTATCTGAAGCAACCAACAGATGATCATTGATGGTGGTATCACTGGTGGACTGAATGGCTTGGTACATTTATTCTAAAGGGATTATCGATGTTGAATAAACAATTGTCTTTCCTTTGTCTAGGGTGTTGAAGCTAGAAGTGGAGATCATGTTCATGGATTCCGAATGCGAAATAGGAGGAGGATTGGATAGTTGAAAGACTCCCATAAGTGGGGAATCCTTCAGAAGACCTACTCCAATGTTATGATATTGAGGGGATTAAGAATCCAAAAGTGGAACGTTGTTCACAGAATTGGAAGTCGCATCGAAAGAACAAAAATCTAATCGGTGAATGGTAACAGTATTCCCTTGGAATGGGAACTGGACTACTCAAAAAACCGATAAAGCAACAACTTGCATTGCATAGATCCAATTTCGACCTAGAATAATATAAAGGAGCATTGACAACTTAAACTTGAATGGAGACCGACTTGCCCCCCGGTTATACCTGGAGAGAGGGAAATAATACATAGGGTTGAAATTCATGACCATCAAAATCCTTTAATGTCATGGGTGAACGATTGATCTTGCGATAGTCTATAGCTCTCTAGCATGACAAATACATGACCGAAGTGGAGGCTCCCTCGTCCAGTATGGTACGACGAATTGTTTTCCCAATATATTTCGTATATAATTAGAAATCCAATTGATGGGAGAGCCTAGACTTAAAGTCATCCAGTTTGAAGGAGATAATGTTATTGTGTTCAGGAACTAGTGCTCCAAGAACTAATAGCAAATTATTCCACTGTGTAGGACATGTTTGGAGTACTTCGGAGGTCGACATAGTGCACGCTTCTTGAGACAGACCTTGACTATATTATAGTACTGGGTGGCATGTGCATTAGGAGTAAGTATAGATTTATGAAGTGTACTTTTAGGTGGCCGGAGAAGTGCATCAAGAACATGTTTTTCAATTTGAATACCATTAGTAGGAGGAGGGGATGCTAATTTTTTTTTTTTCTGGTGGAACATTATCACTCTTCTTTTTTGGGGGAGGCTCATAACTCTGAGATCGAGTATTGAGATTAACTGATTCACTTGACATCATTTTTAGTTCATCTATGGAAGACGAAGAAGGTCCATGCAAGGATTGATGGTCAATCAATTATTGTTGGGTAGGGAAAGGATCCGTAAGGACTGCCGGGGTGGGGGTATTCTTTAGAAATTTATTGGCTCCTTCATGACGAGGACACTGTTTGGTGAAGTGGTCACCTCCACATATGAGGTAGGAGAATTTTTCTTTCTCTTGTTATTAGAATCAACATCATATTTCTATGTTTTATTCCCTTCTGGTTGGTTTTCAGGTTTCTTGGATTTATTCTTTCCTTTCTTCTTTCCTCCTGAAGAGTTTGAGGATTGAACCACATTCGCTTTAGTTGAAACAACATGAGGGGAAGTAATTTTGGGGTTTGAAATGGTTTGACTAGAAAGTGCGGCTGGTTGGTTTTTATTTTTTGAGGTTTTGGCTGTCGATTGTGTTTGAACATAAACAAGAATCCATCAGTGGGTGGATCCATTGAAGGTCTTGAAGGATCAGAAGTAGGACGAGGAGAGTGAGGAATGAGCTCATACAAAGTTCGTGACTGGGAATAGACCAATTCAAGCTGCTGAGAACGGTTGATATCGTACTCCTCGGTAAAAACACCTGCCATGGCAACATCCCTAGAAATGGGGGGAGGTAAAGACTTAGTAAACCAATTGGCGAGGAACTAGCCGGGAATGGGAGCCTTAATCAACCTATGTCATCATCTCCATATGTAAATGATTGGATATATGAGTAGAAGTGGTTTGGCGAAGTGAGGTCAAAAGGTTCACATCGGTCTCATCGGATTGGTAATTGAAAATGTGTTAAGAAGGACATTTTTGAGGTGTTGAAATCCAAAAAGGAATGTTGAGGTAGCTCAATATACCATTTTCCAGCTACCCCGGTGAAGGTTCTCTGAAACAAACATAGACGGATGGAACCATCCATCAGAGAATTTGATGAGCACTGCAAATGAAATGTCATCACATGGTTTTTAGGATCTTCACTGGGTTTGCCATCAAATTTAGGTATATCAGAGGGTAACTTAACTGGGATGGCTGACCATGAGGGATCATGATGTATGGGTTCATTGATCAATCTGGATAGATCTAGAAGATCTAAAGTAGATAGAAATGGTAATTGTTGATTAGGCTGGGGGTATGGGTAATACTGATATGGAATATGTGGACAAGTAGGGCCATAATAAGATTGATAAATGGGAATAACTGATGTTCCCAAAACCGTTTGGTTAGGTGGTTCATTTCCAAATGAACTGCTTGAGCGTACACTAGGTGGTGGGTCACCTGAGGGAGGTGGGCCTTCAGGGGGTGGGCCTCCAGATGGTGAGATTCCAAGTTGAAGGCCTTTAGGTGGTGGGCCTCTAGATGGTGGTCCTCCCGATGGTTCTCCTCCAAGTGGTGGTCCTCCAGGTGGTGGACCTCTAGGAGGTGGTCCTCCAAAAGGTAGTCCTTTGGGTGGACCTCTAGGTGGACATCCAAAAGGTGGTCCTCTGGGTGGGCCTCTAAGTGGACCTCCAAAAGGTGATCCTCTAGGTGGGCCTCCAAAACTCTAAACAATGTTTACAAATTGTCCCCCATGCATAGGGACATTTGACCAATTACGATTCCCCCATGGTGTATAAGTGTTTTTGGGGTAGGGAATCCCAGGATAAAAACCCCTGATGGTTCATATTGATAAGTTTGATGGACAACAGGTGGTTGATTTACTGGGTAGGTATAACCCCAAGAAGGGTGGCTAATGACGGGTTGAACCCATGAAGGTTGTACCGAACCGGAAGAGGGTATAACCATGTTGGTGTTCATAGGAAGAGCACTAACCACTGGTTGTACTACTGCTATATTTTGTCCCATGTCAGCAGTAGTTCCCCTAGTAGGTAAAAAAATTTGGGCTGGGGGTTTCCCCCCAGGAATGGAAGCTACAGGGGAACTAGAAACCGTAGGGGGATTTAGGGCATGTGGGGTAGGAATGGAGGGTTGACCTGGATCATGACAACCATGTTTTGAGTTGGTGACCTTGATTTAAGATCCACATGTGATGGTGAAAGGGAATGGTATCTAAGTGGGGTTATTTCTGAATGGCAAGATAGAGGAGAAATACTTCTCCTCTTTATATTCTCTCCTAGGTTACGCAAATGATCAAGAGTTTCATCACCAGGAAGATTTTCTCAAATGGGTGTAACATAAGATGGTCGAGTGGTCCCATATTCATAAATGGCATGACCTAAAGTGGTCTCCCAAAAAGGTGCAACTGGACCAAATTATGTTGCCATGGTATCATCCAATGGGTGGTTGAACACCCAATCTGGTGCACCAAGTTTACCTTCTGTTTGAAAATGAAAAGTGGTGTCTTCAATAGAGGGTTGTTGGACTATCACAAGACTTTGAAAGGAGTAAATTTATTCCCCTAATTCAATAATTGGAACACATTCTACATGAGAATCGGCTGTATCTTATTGGTCCATGGTTTCACCTTCGCTTTCTTCTATGACAGGAGGAGAGTTAGGTGGTAAACCCTGCATCCTATGAGATTGTCTCACAAGTATCTCAGCTAGGATGTTGGCCAAAGATTTATACTCTAAATCTCTATACAAGGAATATGTTAGACAAAAACAATCCTACACAAGATAAGGTCACAAACAAACTTAAATTATGGGATGGGCTTATGATAGCCGGTTCCTCACTAGGATTGTCAAGTTGTCACAACTCACGATATAATGCATGGTACAATAGTAAAACGCGACAAGGAGGATTGGGACCGTACCCTTTCCTGGATACCCTACTACCTGGGTGACACTTGTGTAGTAGCTCCCCGAGTGTTGTTCTTGGTGTATTGATCCAACAAGATGACCAAAAGGATTTTCTTAGTTGGTTTGGGTATCCTAGAGGTGTCTCCTGATATATACTAGGTACGTGGGAGCTCAAGTCCATATTAGTGTTGTCTAATGCATAATCGTTCAAAAGGGGCATTTCAATATACAACTATGTATGTGAAGTACCATTTGATATACCTCAAGGGTACGTGAAAGGTCGTTCAATATACCAGTAGTACATGGAATAACCACATGACCCCGATATGAAATACAGGAAAATTACGACATCTCTTATGTTTTAAGATGCTGGAACATGTTTATATCCTATCACTCAAATTACTAGAAAATTTTAACCTAAGCTACCATTGATTTTATCTTTATGGTTAGTATTTTTTTATGGAATGTGGATTAACATGCAATGTTAATACCTAGATGCAGTGCAACTCTTGTCTTCGATGAATGCTACTTAGAGTAGGGGAGAAACTTTTATTTTTCCAAAGAAAATATACAACGATTTAACTTCAATATTTTCAACAAATTTCCAAACACACAAGCATTTCCAACATTAAACCTAAACCATATATGAAAGAAGAAATAAATAACAACTTCTAATTCCTAGAAACCTATGCTTTCTCAATCAATGGTGCATAAAGAAATACTCTTCTAACTACTCACGCAATCCATAAATGACCAAAGCATGCAAACCAACAAATTTTTTTTACATGATTTGAAAAGGAAAGAGAGCTAAAACACTATGTTGAATTAACTGTAAAGAAAGTACATATATTCTTTATCACAGACCTAATATTTCTTTCAGAGATTTGATCAAGAAAACCATGCACCCAAAGCTACAATTCACACAAAACTTCTTCAATTTCTAAGCTTCTTATCAATGAAAATTTCAATATTAGAACTCAAGAAAGGAGATCAGACTACCAGTCTATTAGACTATCATACAAGACAAAATGCAAATAAAAAATCAATCACAGAGAAACAAAAATTTCAAAAGCAATTTTCAAGGACAAGGGATGAATTACCTTAGCGCACAATGAAAAACTACACCAAGGCGTCAGCAAAATTGGCACCAATGGTGCTACTTGTCAGAATGCAGAAGGCGCCAGAGTATGGTCGATGCTCTATCAATCCTACCCAGGGGTGCCAACAAATCCTTAGAATTGAAAATCCAGTAACCTACAAAAGAAACCAATGATTGATCAATATGGAATAGTACTGAGGCTAAGCACACATCACAATAGGAAATTGAAAGGATGGTAAGGAGGATCACTCACCTTAACAACTCAAATGAGTTAAGCAAACAAGAATCAAGGGTTGTAAAGAAAAATGTAATAAAAATCTTAGATATAACTGGATCTGCTCCATATCTGATTGGATCTATCCTAGATCTGACTGGATCTATCCCCAGTATGGTTGCCAATTTTGTTTTCCATGAATACTTCAACCAATGCAGATAGTGCTTGTTCCTTTAGCATGTATGGTACAAGTCTAGAACAAAATGACACAAAATCATATCCTTTCCCTAGATAACTGATCTATTTGAATGAATAAATCTCTTACCATATATCTGAAGGTTTTGTCCTTGTTTCAATGATCTTGATGCGATCTACTATACCTCCAAAGAAACACAAGAAAAAATACAAGGGATGAGAGTAACAAGATAAATAAAAAATATATATTAGTGATCAAGGAATCTAATAATAAATTATCAATATTAACATAAATCATGCATGGGAAAGGGGAAAATCTTTGTATTAAAAGATGAAAAGAGAAAGCTACAACCAAAGCATTGATGTCAATAGCTTTTTCTCCACAAGGTCTTTGACACACCCATACAACTCTCAACTATTATAAACTCTTGCTCACACCACTCTCTCAAATTTTCCTCAATACCAGACTTCAATCCAATAGCATATGGATGCTCTACTTGGTCTCCCCTCACATGATCCATGAAGCTTTCTTTTATAGGCCAAGGGGGCTCAAATGAGTTGAGATATTTTGGTAAGAGGATAGGGAATGATCCCTGTGGGCTAGGAGGTCGCGTGCCAGCTCTTCCATATGTATAGGATCATCCTCCACGAGAGTTTTCACTTGGAAGCTCCATGAAACTTATATTTTTGCCTCTTTGAGCTTGTTGGTGCTCCTTGCAATAGGGTTAAGTGCGTTGATGCTTCTTGTAGTGAAGGAAAGGGCGCCACATGTGCCTACTATCAATGTGAAACAAGTGTTAATGATAGATGGTGCTTTGTGTCAGAAGGAATAGTGTGCTAGTAGCCTAGGAATGAGAAAAAAGTATCCAAAAGAATTCTTGGAGAAGTATTTTGAGGGATTATTGGTACATATTTTAGGTGCAACAGATCTTTAGAAGTAGAAGCACATGAAGAACCAATGTTAGAATCATTACCAATAATAGATTTACCTTTCACACCTACGATTGTTATCTTTGTTTCATCCTCGAAATCTAATCTAAGGTCATCAATGATAATCGTGCATTTTTATTTCCCTTTTGATATTTAAACTAATTCAGTTTCAATTCTGGATGTGGTACCCAACACTTTGCCTCTTTGTTCCCTTGATTTTGACAAAGCGAGCATGTAGGCCTCTCGTCACCTTTCCTCGCTGTATTTGCATTCTTACATTTCCCTTTTTCCTTGCCTTGTTTTTCTTAGATGGATTCACCTAAAGAAGTGTCATGAAAAATCTTCCCTTTGAACTCAATGTGCGTGGCTTGGACACATACCTTGTCAAGGTTAGTAGGATTAAACATAAGTATTGTATGACACAAATAACTATGTAATCCTCCAATAAATTTGAGAAGAGTTTCTTGAGTGTAAATAGGTATACCCAAAATCAAAGCTCTCTTTATGAATTCCTGAGTGTACTCTTGTACATTCTGACCTTTACCTTGCCTTAAATTTTTCCAATCCATCATGGCTTATTGTATGTAGCTTAATGGATAAAATTACTTTTTCAGCCCAACAGTAAATTTATACCAGGAAGAGATAAATTTACATTTTGTAAGGAGACATTCACGTGTCTTACTCTCCTACCAGATGAGTGCAGCACCTCAAAGACATAACGCCACCAACTAGATATTTTCCTTATCATCTGCAAGCTTCTGAATCTTGCAATACACCTCAATCTTCCTGACCTTATAAACTATTTTTTCTGCATTAAGTTCACCATTATATGTGGGAAAATCAAACTTAATATCAAGTTGTAAATAAGGTAAATCAAACTTAGCCTTATCAGGTTGTTTCTTTGGATTTGAAGAAGCAATAATGGAACTTTCAGAAGATGGAGAAGAAGGTTCAGAAGGGTCTTTTCCTTTTCCCAAAGCATTATCCTTTGTTTTCTCCTTCTTCATTTTCTTGTTTTCCAATCTCTCTTGATAATATGCAAATATATTTTCTACTATGTTTGCCATCTGATAGAAATCATCGTGGAAGGCCTTCTCATCTTCTCCTCAATAGTCTTCATCTGCCATTTTCTGTCTTTGATGTGCACGCCCATTTCTGGATTAAAAGATTCAAGTACACCTTCACCTCGCTTTATCCTGGATCTTGTTAACATAAATTCACAATGCAATGGTTATTAGGCTCTGGTACCAAACTTGATATGAAAATATTCAGGATATTTTTAACAATTAAAAATTGCATGTGAACTTTATATGTTAATTACTCATAAACATGCTTTAAAACTGAAATTTAAATGCTAAACGTACACACATAAGCAAATAAATAGTAAGCATACCATGAAAATTATAGAGAATAGTTGATAATGGAGTTCACCCCTCCTGGGCTAATTCTCCAGGCCACTTCCAATGGGAAGGTTGATCTTATTCAGCCTTCAAAGATTATAATAGTGGGTTTTTGGAACCACTTTCTTTTTCTGTTAGTAATAATCAAAAGCAGACAACAAAACTGTGATCCTCTTGAAATTTCGAGAAAAATGAGTATAAAATCGGCCAGGTTTTCTCGAGGCCTCCTTTGACATGCAAATCGAGAAACTATTGCTGCATAAAATACAAAACAATATGAATTCCACCTCAGGATCTATGCCCATTAATGACTATATGGACCTCAAGAACTATGCCAAAATGAACTTGAACACTGTGTAGAAACTGCTTAGGGAACGATGTAAAACCACCTTAGGGAACGTGAAAAACCACCTCGGAGACCGCTGAAACTACCTTGGGAATTATACAAAACCACCTCGGAATGCATGCACAAACCATGTTGGAATATGTGCCAAAAATCGTGGTTTATATAGTGGTTTTGGGGTACGGTTTGGAAGCCCATGCACTTATTTGGGCCCCCATATCCCCGCTGACAACTCTTAACCATAACCCACCATATCCCTTAACATTGGGTGTCGGTAGCGTGTTAGTTGAAAGCGTTGGAATTAGGGGAGGAGGTCGTGGGATAAAACCCATAGACCTCTCCCCATAATGTGTTTTTGTTTGCATGTATTATATGGTGGATATGATATAAATATTATGGTTATGCATTGACATGTATTATGCATCGTGGCAAAGGTTTATGTGGTGGAAAGTTCGATTGCTATGACTTGGTTGTGAATTTTGATATATAATGAGGTTCCAACAAACTATATCGTCTCGATGTTTATTTTCCCCTTTTCAGATAACATTTCGTTCAACCTTAAATATAGGTTTTAAACTATACATAGCAAGGAACAATGTGTGGAGAGATGGGTAGACGGGCTTGGTGAAAGATTTGACAATATTTGGAGGTCATGGGGTCAAATCCCATGGAATCTCCAATTTTTTTTATAAAAATTACATTGCCAATATTTTCCCAAAACCCACATTTTTTCTATTTTAACCAAACTTTTATGAAACTTCAAACATTAATAACTTCTGCATCTAGAGGTATTTTTTCGTGAAACAAGCATTGTCAAAAATATCTTGATGATCTCTTCATCACTGTAAGCTTTATTTTACATTTTTAAGACTTTAATTTTGATCGACTATGAGATGATCCTTCTATATCATCCCCAACCCTCCAACCCTCAACCACTACCCTACGCACTTACAATGGCTACGTTTCCCAACCACAAGACATTCTCACAAATGTACCCATTGAGTGGGTAGGTAAAAGTGTATTGATTGACATCTAGGTTGTGAAATCCCATATATATTATAATCTCCTTGGATGTAGTTACATGTACGGAATGTGAGTCGTTGCTTCCACCATCTTTCGACTCCTGATGTTCCCCCATGACAAGAAGATCATGACGATCAACCAGTTGATGTACTATGATACTAAATGACTGGCCACCCTGGAGCATGTCATCCCTACCATCGAAACCACCATCAATAGTGTATCCATCCCCTCCCCATTTGTCATTAGTCCAAACATTCTTACTAACGCCCCTTTCACTGACACATTTTTGTCCCTATCACCTCCTCCTCTCCGAATGAAATATCAGACATGTGCACCATCACATCCAGTAACCTTCCAACCTCATCATAGCCTCAGTCGCATCCCCAGCTGCATACGACGTCCACCCCTAATATTTCTTCGGGGAATTATCGGGGTTCATTTCCTATTCACAGCATCCCATTTCTATTTCCACCCTTTGGAATCATGATTAAACCAATCATGGGATACACTTAACCTTTTAGGATTCACTTTGTGAATTCTAGTGTGGTACCTCGACTCACCCAACCCCACCCCAACACCACAAATTGTGTTGACACCAGTCCAACCTATTGAGACAATGTCACATCCACCTCCTAGTACACAACCACCTACTCATGCATCCACTCCTGCACCTCCTCCTCTAACGAACACTGGGGGAAAGGCACCAAAATCCCCTACAAAACCATGTCCACCTCCTACTTGTGCCTTATGCGATGTCATCATCCACATTACTCAAAATTTCCCTGACTTGTCATTTATTCACACCCAGATGCACACAATATTAGATACTGATGACACTCTAGTCATTAATGTACCAAACATCCCCGCGGTTAAGAACAAATCGTTACAGATGAACCACTCATGTGCAGTTTGTAGCCTCATGGTCATTATTCCCATAATTTCCCAAACCTACCTAAGTACTAGTCCCCCCTCACTAATCTCCGCTAGCACTCTCTCGAGTCTAAAATCACTATCCTCGAAGAAATTTACCCTCTGGTTTCTTCCTTGGATACCACCAACACCATTTTTATGATCTCAACTTCCAATATTCCTTCCCCCACATCGAGTGCACAAAATTCCTCCGATATATCCCGACAACACTTTCATAATGACAAAGAGATCCTTTCATCTATCATGACTCTTGAGTATCCTTGGGATGACTTACACCATTGCTCATTTTTCATACCCGATGAACCTTCTACATCGTGATACCAGTTCTCTGTCTAATCGAAATATTTCATTCATGGATGTTTCTATTGGTTTAAAAAACAAATCCCAACCCCCTGAAGCCTTTGAGGAAGGTAATATGGCCAATATCTCTCCAACCATCTATGTCGACATATCAATGAAACCTGGGATAGTTGAGAACATAACGCTAGGTGCTTCATGCTCTCCTGAGGAATTCATCGCCTATTAAACACTTTTTCAAGAGTTTCATAATTTTTTCAACTTGTCCTACACTGAAATTCCTAGGATTGATCCGTCTATCATTGAACATCACATCGACACATGGCCTGATGTTTCCCCTGGTTTCCAGAAGAAATGACCCATCCACTCCTCAAAGGCCCCTGCTATCAGAGCTAAGATAAAAAAATGCGCAAAGCAGGCTTTATATACCTCAATGCATATACCACTTGGGTTTCCAATTCTGTTCCTGTTAATAAAAAACAAGGAACCATTCGTGTGTCTATTGACTTCCTTGATTTGAATTTGGTCGATCTAAAAAATAACTTCACTACTTCGTTTATCGACCAGATCATAGATGCATGTGCCATCCATGAAGTCTTTTCATTCATGGATGGTTTCTTGGGTTACAACCAAATCCAGATCCGCAAAGAAGATCAGTATAAAACTGCCTTTACCACCCCGCGGGGCACTTTTACGTATTGTGTCGTGTCGTTTGGACTTAAAAATGTTGGAGCCACTTTTCAGTGAGAATCAAATTTTGCTTCCATGACCTCGTTCACATTATACTTTTCTATTTGGAACACCTCACGCTTCAATCTTGAAAGCATTCCCAACATTTGGAAGACTTACAACAAGTCTTCCTTCAATGTCACAAATACAATTTCCGCCTGAACACTCAAGTGTGTGTTCTGTGTCTCAGACAATCACTTATTAGGATTCATCGTGTCCTAGAAAGGGATTACCATGGATCCTTTGAAGGTTCAATCCATCCTGAATATTTCTCGTCCACGCACTTTGTGCCAGTTGTAGAGCCTACAAGGCAAGGCCAATTTCCTTCGCCGCTTCATCCCAAATTATGCTATGAAAGTCCATGGATTCTTACACTTTCTCCATACCAACATTCCTTTTTTGTGGGATGAGCAAGCGCAAGCCACTTTCGATGCATTGAAATAATATCTAACTTTCTCTCTCTTGGTGTCTCCCCTCGACTTCACCAAGGAATTTATCCTCTAGATGTATCAGCATATGAAAATTCCATCACTGGAGTCCTAGTCCAAGAAGACGATGATTGTCAATAGCATGTGATCTATTATGTGAGTCAAAATCTTTCCATACCAACATTACATTAATCCCACGAAGACAAAATGGCCCTAGCCATCGTCTTTTCAGTTTAGAAGCTATGCCATTACATTCTCCTGTCCGCACTAGAGTTTTGGCCGATTCCAACCCCATGTGTTATCTCTTGAGCCACCACCTCAGCCAAGGTTGGCCCTCCAAGTGGATTTTTGTTCTTCAATATTACAATTTGGAATTTTTCACACCCAAAAGAACCAAAGCTTTGGTGTCATCTTCCTTGATGGAAAAACTCCCATCATCGTCTACCTCGCCTCCTATCATGGTTACTATAGTTAGTGAATTCTTACTCGTCATCTCTACTGAGGACCCTTGGTATGGGGGAATCCTCCTTTACTCATGCATTCAAAAATTTAGTTCCCATTTAAGCCACGAAGATCATCATCAAATTCGGAATCAAGCTAATCGATATCTCCTCATCAGTGATGTCTTGTATCATTGTGGTGTAGACAAAATATTGTGTCATTTCCTAACCCATGATGAAGCTGAACAAGCATTGAATGACTATGATAGCAGATCTTGTGGAGGCCACCTCTCTAGTTTGGATACTGCCCAAAATATTCTCTGCGTCAGTTATTTCTATCCCACCATATTTGTTGATTGCGTTCCAACAGTCAAACACTACCACAATTTCCAACTCTTTTCCCCAAAGGCAAGGACACCTCCCGCGCTGCTACATCCTGTTGTAACAGTTGGTCTCTTATGCAAATGGGTTATTAACGTCATGACGTGTAACCTCCCTTCGATCGACATCCATAAATATATCATTGTGGATGTTGATTACTTCACCAAATGGGTTGAATCATTGCCTACCTTCAACTATAAGGATGATACTATGTCACTCTTCTTTTTCAACCATGTTATCGCTCATTTTGATGTTCCCCTCCAACTAGTATCAGATAATAGTTCTCACTTTGAGGATGATATTTGGAGAGATCTCTCCTCTATGTTGAAGTTTGAACACCAGTATTCCTCTACTTATTACCCTCAGGGAAATGTCCAAGTTGAGGCTATCAACAAGATCCTCAAAACCATACTCCAATGAATGGTGGACAAACACAAGATCAACTGGCATCACTTGCTCTTTTCCTCCCTCTAGGCCAACCAAACATTTAAAAAAAAACCCACCAGTTTTAACCCATTCCATTTAGTCCACAGTGTGGAGTCGATTCTTCCCATTGAATTCCTGATTCCATCACTCCGCCTTGCTGTCAAGCTTCTACTTGATACTTCACCATTGGAAAAAACCTATTTATGCTTGAAAAAACTGATTAGGACCATCATGTTGCACTCCAAATGATCAAAGAAACCAAGACCCGATCGCAGTCCCATATTTATGACTCCCACTCCCACCCACACACCTTTAATAAGGGGGACCTTGTCCTTGCCTATGATCAATCCCATGATAAGACTAGAAAATATAAGTTAGAATCCATGTGGCATGGCCCTTATGTCATCCATCGTTGTCTTGAAAATGGGGAACATCTCCTTCCTGACTCCAAAGATCACCCCTTGAAGAATCCCCACAAATGGTTCTACCTCAAGATATTCTATGCATAATCCGACCAACCTGAATACCCATGTATCATATTTTTTCTTTCTTTTTTTGCATTTAGTTTACCACGAGTCACATACTTTGTTTCCTTGGTTGTTCCATATGGATCCTACATCTCCCTCCTATGTCAGTTTCACTGATGCAACAAGTAGAAAGTCTCCTAATCTTTCCTCGGCTGCACGGGTGATTTATTCCTCGTCACATGAGTTGATCCATATCAACAGAATGTGTGTTGGGATTTATACCAAAAACCAGGATGAGTATGACATTGTCACTGGTCTCTTGACCACTGCCCTTCACTTGGGTATTCATCACCTTGATGTCTTCTTAGACTCCCAACTGATTTCCACTGAGTTGAATAACTACTATCAGGTGTGTGATCCCTACCTCTTTAGAAAGTACATGCGCACTATACAATTGGTTAGACATTTCAAATCCATTTCATTCACACCTGTTCCCAGAAGTCTCAATAGTGTAGCATATCAAATGGATAATGGTGTTCTAGAGTGGCACATAAATAATTACATATAGGAGATAAATTGCATCATGCATCATCATATAGGAATGCATACATATTTCATATACATCATATAGGAATATTCATCATCATAAAAAGAGACTCATATAACACATAAAAATACATAAATATGGATCCATGTGAATATAATATCATAATCAGTTTGGCCTCTCCAAGTCATTATAGAAAAGAGAATCCCCATAGGATTTATCATCTGATAATACATATGATACCAAATTCCGCATGCTCTAATGCATTAGGGGCAACATCACAAGCTGCTAGTCTAAGTCATTCTCCCCTGAATTTGTGTCCTCCTTAGTGTCCTTCTCCTCATCTGAGCTCTCCTCCTCCATAGGCACATATCCCTATGTCACTTCCTTGACATACTCAACAACCACCTTGATCCTCCTCATCAGAGAGATTCACTCAAGAGGGATATGGTAGGACACATCAATTAGATTGTCATCCGGGTACTACCACCCATCATCGATGACCTTCTCCAGTAGGCTCTCCACATCTAGCCATAGTGAGTCTAATGTAGCACTCTGTCACCTCCTCTTCCTATCAGTGGGTGGATCTAATCCCTCCACTCTTCCCATGCATCTTTGGTATCCTGCTGCATATGTGGTCCCATGTATGCACATGCACACAGTATGTCATCAATGTCTATCAAATGTATAATCTAGATACCACTATGCTAGTAAGCCACAATATATGACTGAAACCACAAAGAGTCATATATACATACCATCTAGCCTACAACCCTATCTAGGAGGTCGTGGCATCTCTATATCTCCTCGGTAGTCCATGCCCGTACATGGATAATCCTCAATGAGGATCAAAAGTTACCTCCATTGTGCAAACAGATCCCGGGTGAATTAACGACCTATTGGAACCCTTTTATATTGGCATGTTCACAAGCCCTCCACTCCATCCATACTGCAAACTTTGCATTATTTTACCACCATTCACCATCCCACAAGGAGGCCCCATTAGTGTTCCACGGTTATTTTTCTCCCCGTCAACCATGATCCCAACATCACCCCTTTTGGTACATTGAACACTTCCTCCTTGTTTGATTGGCCATTACAAAGTTTATGTGAAGCTCTTTTTTGACTCGTTAAAGAATAAAAATATTGTCAAGCAATCTTTCTTCCTTTCATGCTCCTTAAAGTATTTAAAAAGGATTCTATGTGGTATCATTTATCCATTTTTTGAACTATGTAGACAAATTAAAGAAAAGGATCACCCTAGCACATTATAGCTAGGAACGTTTCCATTTGTATCCTTTTATGATTTTTTGGACATTTGGATCGTACTATACAAAAAAGCTCACTTATGGCTTGTATTTAATCTCTTTGTCATCCCTTTCATAAAGAAAAATTGCCGAACAAATTTGTTTTTGTTCATGCTCGTAAAAGTATTTGATTGATCGTTCAATTAGTATAGGTTTATCCTTTTTCGACTTGGTTGGATTGCTTATGAAAAAGAATCCTATTTTCCCCTTTCAGCTGGGAGAGTTCTCCTTTGTACACTTTTATCCTTTTTTGGGCTTAGGAGACTATTGTACTAAAAAGAGACCTCATTGGAATCTTCTTCATGTTTTCAGACTCTCTAAACATGAAAAAACCATCGAGCCATTTACCTTATTGGGATCGACAAAAATTCATGAGATAATATCATATTAAGAATACTTCTATACCTTCTCCAAGCTCCTTAAACTATGAAGAAGGACCAAACAATGCATTTTGGTGCCCACACATATTGCATATAGTCTCACATTATGGAAATACTCCCCCCATTGGGTCCTTTTTGTTCAGAGTACTCTGCAATGAGTCTCCCTTGGATCCCCTAGATATCACTTGTCTAGTTTCTTCCCCGAGTATCTCCCCAGTTTCAAAACTATGATTCCCTCCCCATGAGTCAGTATCATCTACTTCTAAGTCATCCATATCGTTATACTCTGAAAAAATGAAGTTTGAGTCCGTTGTACTCCCCTTCCCCTATTCCTGATTCAGTGTCTCAGTCCCATTATTATTCCATATCTCTGGTTTCTCCCTTGCAATTCTATCAAGGAAACCTCATTACCTTGGTAGTTGCAGGTATCCCTTTGTCGACGTCAATAGATATATTCCAAAGGATAGACCCATAGGTCCATGTATCTTGGTTTCATCCACCTCATTGATGAGTTCCTTGGACCAATTGAAAGGATTCCTTAGTTACTTTTGGGTTGGTTGTGTCTCAGGTGCTCAACTTCAACTGCATTATTGCACAGTTGAGATTCGTATAGGGTATTGGTTCCGTAATTATTTCGTCGAAGACCCTGGTTGTCACCCGACTCTAGCACATTGGTGAGTCTCTTTGGGACACATTGGTTAGTTTCATCATCCTTTGTGATATATTATCTGGGATGTGTTGGAGACAGTGTTTAGAATCCCCTCAGTATCATGCTTCTATATATTTCCAGTATTATATGCAGTTTATTGTACCTCCGATATTTTGACTCTCATTCATTGATTCCATACAGTTGTGTACACCTTTAGATTCAACATAGCATCAATTATTGTGATATTGCATTGCAAGAGAATACCATTGTTTCTATGTACCGGTTCTTCATATCTTTATTTGTATTCAGCCTCCCATTAGGGCCACCATTATGTACTTCCAATTATATGTATTGATTGGCTCCCCTTGTTTGAGCCTTGATTCACATTTTTATATTGAGACATTGATACAAGCATGGGTACACCCACCTCATCCATATATATATCTGATATTATATGTACCTTGTCCATTTTTAGAAGTAATACAAATCAAAATCCACTACAGTTCGAATGAGGAGGCTCTGAATCCTCCATGGTTCTCTCTAGTTTCTCCACCGTTGTCACTATTTATCCCATGATCCTATGAGGGGGGAATCTATTAACACAAAAAATTGTCCACATAGCTCTCTATGGTCCAAACCATAATTATACATCATAATCCCACCACTATTCCCTCCATTTTGACCTTTAATATTAAATCCCACCTAGATTGGTCCAAAACATCATTATTCCTTCCCTCATAAATATAGGGAAGATGGGAATTTATTGCAACATAACCCCCATTCTCTCAAAAAGGAAAAAAAACCCTAAATTGAGAATGGGTCAAAAACCATTGACAAATACCATGCACTATGAAAAAACATGGACCAATACCACATGCAAGAAAATATTGGATCACCCTATAAATACATTTTGAATGTCTCCCAAAAAACACTTTTAACTTTTTGAGCTATCATCGTACTCTTGAGACCATTTTCACTCACACCTTTTACCCTTTCTATCAATCATATTTTTGGTCATACCTTTTACATTTCTCACCTTTCTACCACACCTTTCCACATTGTATGTTGATTTTATTGCATACACTCCTTGATCCATACTCCCTTTGACAACCATTGGTGGAGAAAATCGAAGAACCAGATTGCAGGAGTTGTCTGACCACATCCTCAAATGGTTGTAGTGGCCCACTTTTAAAGGTATGTTGCATTTGTTTTATTATCTAGAATAAAATTATAAGATATAAAAATTATTTGTTATTGTTGTCTTGTAAGTCAAGGGTGATTTTTTCCCTTTCACCATGAATGCTACCCTTAGATCATGTGGATCTAAGGTAAGTGATTTTTCATGTAGCTAGAGAGAAATATCCACTACAAGTTAACACTCAGTGAATTAATGGAGGGTGCATATCTTCTGCATCGGTGAGAATTTCGAGGTGACAACTTGGCACCAAGGCAAGGAAGGTGCATAGGGTTAATGTATGAATAGTGCACACAATGCACACAATGTGCATAGTGCACAAAAGCATTCAACCGTTCTCTACCTCTCATTATATGAATGAATAAGATTGTTATTAAAGTGTTATGAACTTGGAAAGGCTGAGACAAGGTTTTGAGTTGTTTGAATTATTGTGCCATTGGTCTATAGGAAATGAGTGCAAATGAATTGTATTCTTGTGCAGTGGAATGGAATTAAAAATACACACTGAACAAGAAAATTTCACAGAAAATTGATAAGTATTGCTCAGGAAAATTATAGTATTATCTTCATTAATACCAGCAATATACAACAGTGTTACATAATGGAGAACTCGAATAAAGTGGATAAGATTTGAATCTACCAACTCAATCCTGATTGATTGGCTGACTAGAAGCGTCTAAATTACTATCGGAGCTCACTAGTCTAACTCCAGATGTCTAATTCAGTATCTCAATCAGTTAAACTAGTTAAACTGATGAGGTAAGTGAGAATAGGTGCCTAACCCCATGCAACCATGCAATACTAGTGCTAACTGAACTGGGGTAAATATAACTAAATGTAACTGGAGAATAACTTATATTGACTAGTTACCAACTACCAACAACTCAAGGAGGTTGGTGGTGGCACTCCTAGTGGCTCCTAAATTATAGATATTGGTCTTAGAGGCACATAAACTGATGCATGAACATGCAGTTAGTAGTTAACCTTTATATGTGTTCCCCACACTCTAGTGGTTGGTATTGGTGGCACCAATATCCAAAGTGGACCCAATATCAAGTAATGAATCCTAAGTTAGGACAATATAATCTAATAGAGTAAGTATGGACAAGGGAGGATTATAAATCCTAACACCCCCCCTTAATCCTAACTTGGACAACTATGGGCCCTAGAAACAAGTCCAAAAGTCACCCATTACAATATAAAAGAATTAAAAAATTTTGCTTAATAAACCAAGGAAATAGGGGAAAAACTCATGGGAACACCCCCCTCAAAATAAGTAGGAACATGAAATACAAGCTATTCTTAGGAGAAAAAAAAACTTCCTCTTTGGGAAATAACTTGCAAAAACTCTGTTGCAATTTGTAGTAGCACAGTTCTTTTGTACAACAACATCCTGAAGCTGTACATGTGAACCTATAAATTTTCTTCTGATCTGATGGATGTAGTATGTGTTTCTTCTTACTGGAGGAGGAAAGGAATGATCAAATTTCTTCTTCTATGGGACAAGTGATTGATCATTCACTATCATTAGGTAGCACTTTCCTAGAACCTTGTTGCACCACTCTGTAGGGAGTGAATCTATGTGTGAGAGAGAAACATGCTCATTCTGATACTAGGACCTTGTTCTCCTTCTGTCTTATGGATTACCAACACCATCTCCAGCTACAACAATGAGATTTTGGGCCCATCCAGGATTAATAATTTTTTTTGGAATGGGTGTTGGATTTGGATATAGAATCTCATGATGTTCATCCTCAATACCAAGATCATGTTGATCTTGTTCCTCTTCATTGAATATGAAACATGTGACAAATCATCATCATCAAAAGGTAGTGGAAGAGTGGTTATACCTTCTTGTGCTTCAAATGGGGGTATATCAAACAACTGATCTTATTCAAAATGAACATTGCGCTCAATGAAGTATTTCCTAGTTGCAATCTCCATAAACTTGTATGCTTTTGCATCCTCTACATACCCCAACAGTATGCATTTGTTGCTCTGGTCTTGGAAGGCCCTTCTCTTATCAATGGGTATTCTGGCCCAAGATTTGGAACCAAAAAATCTCAAGTGAGAGACATTGGGGTTATGCCCATGTAGTGCTTTGAATGGAGTGGCCCCAACCACTAATTTATGAGGCATTCTATTCTATATGTATGAAGCACAGTTTATAGCTTCTTCCCAAAGAGAAGGAGGAAGATTCTTGTCTTGGAGAAGACAAGTTTCCATCTCCTTCAATGATCTATTTTTCCACTCAGCCTCACCATTTTGTTGTGGTGTGTATGGGACCGAGTGTTCCATTTGAATCCCCTATGATTCACAATATTGATGGAAATATATTTTAATGTATTCTTCTCCATTATATGATCTTATGGACTTGATATTTTCTTGAAACTATTCCCAATCATAACTTTAAGAACTTTAAAAATTACAAATACTTCTGATTTTCATTTCATGAAATATATCCAGTAGAACCTAGAACAATCATCCATAAAATTAAGGAAATACCTTAACCATTAATTTATGTTGAAGGCATTGGTCCTAACACATCACTATGTATCAAATCAAGTATAGAGGCAGCTCTATGTGCCTTCCCAACTTCATACCTCTTCTCTGGATGCTTACCTACCAAGCAACCAAGATATACTCCATCTGATGTTTGGATGAGAGGAAAGCCTTCAACCATTTTTTCATTGTGGATTTGCTGCAGATATTTGAAATTGAGATGCCCAAATCTCTCATGCCATATCTTGTTGGTGTTGTTAGCATGAGTCAATAGAGTTGTAGGAGGTGAAAGAGGAAAAATGTGAGAGAACTCATATGCCTTTGAGGCATGATTTGAAATCCCTTTTGCTATGAGCTTTCCAGTATCCTTTTCTGTGATTTCAACTGATTCAGAGTTGAATGTAACTGTCTTGGGAGATCTTGTATGGGTCATCTGATAAACAAACAACAAATTAGCTACAAGAGAGGGCACATAGAGAACATTTTTGAAATCACCATGCTGGGATTTAACTGGACCTCTTCTTGATGCTATAATTTGGGAGCCATATCCCATGTGAATGCTAGGTCCTTATGATAGAGTGAGAGTGGAGAAGGATTCCTTGGAAGAAACCATGTGGTTGGATTCTCTAGAATCAATCAAGTAAGCTTTCGATTGAGTAAGGCATGCCTTTAAGGCATGTGATCTCTCATGATCTTCTTTCTGTGGTCCAGCATCAGACTTCTTTACTCCTTATGGAAGGGAAATGTTGTTATTTTCAAGGAGGGCTGATAGTTGGTCAATCTACTTCTTCATGCACTAGCTTTCAGGATGAAATCCTCTCATACAATAAGGACACTTAGTCTTTTCAATATTTTTCTTCTTCTTGGAACCTGAGGCTCCTTCAGAAGACTTCTGACTCTCTTTTGGCTTTGAATTAGAGGGTTTAGGATCCTTACCCTTGTTATTCCCTTTATCTTTTTCAATGTTTGAGTCCAACATCAGAAGAGCTTGGTTCTTGGAAGTTTGGAGGACTCCCATTTGGAAAGACTTATCCTGCTCCTGTATTAAAGACTCGACAAAGGAATCTAGCGAAGACATCTTCCAATTGGGGATGAAATCTATTTTGAAATGGAAGGTAGAGATGAAGACATAGTACTCGCAACCAAGTTTTCTGGGCACAGAGAGCAAAATATGCTCATCCTTCCTCTCTATTTCGCATTGCTTACATTGTAGTGCTAGAGACTTGAATTTTGTGAAAATTTGCTGGATAGTTTCGAAACTGGTGGGATGCAATGCAATTAAATAGTTCTCCAATATGTGCCCTCAAAGCTCATCTTGTTTTCCAAACAATAATTCGAGCTTCTCCCAATATTCTTTAGGAGTATTCAATCCCTCAAGGTGGAAGAGGAGATACCTGGAGATGTGAGTGCAAAGGAAGCCAAATGCTTCATCCAACTGGTTCAAGAACTTATTTTTCTCTGTATGATGATGAGGTTTTGTCTCTATGCCCGTAGTAATCCTATACAGGCCAATATTTTCACAAGGAGACCTGCATATATTCCCTCCAATCAACATAGTTGAAGGGTGTAAGGATTTGGAGTACAAGAGCTAAGGAATCCATAAATTTTCGTTCTGAGCAGTCAATTCTTCAATCAATATATGCAGTACCTGTAAGAAACAAAACAAAATAAAAAGCAATTCACAATCATGTCAGAATCAAGCCTTCCATCTTGACATGTACACTTTCTCAGGGTCCGTCATGCCTGCAAAGATTTCTCTAAATGAATCCAGATTTAGCAATGCACACTTTGCATGACTTATGTGGAAACCCAACTACTTCTACTGTATAATGGATATTGGACAAACTTGTTGTATGCCTAAATAGGATTTGATACCATGTTTGAATTATTATGCCATTTATATACATGTGATGAGTGCAATTGAATTGTATTATTGTGTAGTGGAATGGAATAACAAACTGAACCAGACATATTTCACAGAAAAATGATAAGTATTTCTACGAAAAATTATAGTACCATCTTCATTAATCCCAGAAGTATACAATTGTTTTACATAATGGATAATTCGAATCATGTGTATAAGATTCGAATCTACCAACTCAATCCTGCCTGACTAGATAACTAGAAGTGTCTAAATAACTATCGAAACTCACTAGTCTGACTCTAGATGTCTAATTCAGTCTCTCAATCAGTTAAACCAGTTAAAATGATGAGGTAAGTGAGAATAGGTACCTAACCCCATGTATCCATGCAAGAATGGTGCTAACTGAACTGGAGGACATCTAACTGAATGTAACTAGAGCATAACTTAGCTTAACTAGTTATGAACTACCAACAACTGAAGGAGGTTGGTGGTGGCACTCCTAGTGGCTCCTAAACTGTAGAGATTGGTCTCATAGGAACATAAACTGATGTATGAACATGCAATTAGTTGCAATTAACCTCTATATTTGTTCCCCACACTCTAGTGGTTGGTATTGTTGGCACCAATAGCCCAAGGGGACCCAATGGTACTAGTGGACCCAATATCAAGTAATGAATCCTGAGTTAGGAAAATAATCTAATAGATCAAGTATGGACAAGGGAGGATTATAAACCTTAACACAAGTGATCTATGTTCTCTACTGATGCTTTGACATCTCTTATTAGGCAATATGTAAGTTATGTAAAATCATTCTCTGCAATTATATATCATACTTAAAGGATTGTTTGGTTTTTCATCCTATGGATTTAGAGGGTTTTCCTAGTGTACATCTTATTTCTTATGGATTGAATGATTTGCATGTTTTCATTATTTATTATATCTACATGCACTGGATTTGATTATCAAAAGTTTTAAATTTCAAGAATCTTTCATTATTGCTTAAACATTGACATGGTATGAAATCAAGGGTGTGCAAGAGCTTAGTGTTTTGCAAACATTCTAAACCTACGCAGATCTTGAATCATTGAGAAAGAGCTTGAAGAAATGGCATCTCATCCGACTGAAATACCAACTTGAATGAACCTAAAAAATCAAGAGGGTGATTAACATTCTTGAAGAGCATGATCTTGATTCCTTTTTGACCACCTTGATCGAAGAGACTACTACAAATGCAGGAAGAACTTATTACAAGAGGAATCAAGCAAAGCAAAAAGAGGATCAAATATGACTCTGTGAAGGAAAACCTCATGTCGGTGATCACACCATTGAAGATGAAAAATGAGTGTTTTGACACACTCACAAATATTTATGAAAGGAAGGGCCCTACTCAAAATACGGGTTTGAAGAACAAGTTGCACAACATGAAGATGAAAAGAGATGAGATCGTAGAAAACACCAGTGTAGAGACGGATGAATATGACCTTCTTCAAACCACCATCGATGGAATACCCTCCTCATGGGATACTTTTCTTGCTGTGGTAAATGGAAGAAAAGAGCAGTCCAACTTCAAACAATTTGGAATGATTACATCCAAGAACAAGGGCACGCCCTGAACAAAGTTGTGAGCACTACAGAGGAGAATCTCACCATCATGAAAAGAACCAAGAAAGGGAGGAGGCCTTTCACTCCCAAGAAGTTTTCCCATGCAAATAAGAAAGAGATTACTAGATTTTTTGACAAATAAAAGATTCTATGCTATTATTGTCAAAATCCGAGACACTTTGCATGGAATTGCAATACAAGGAAAAGAAAAGAAGGAATATTTCATGATTCCACTGCCATAGAAGAAACTTTCAAGGGAGATGCACCTGAAGAGAAAGAGACAAGGAGGGAGTATTACCTCATCTCTTCTTTGTCTGAATCTCTCATCACAAGAGAATATACATGGTTTATTGATAATGATGCTTCAAATCACACATCAGGATACAAGGGCACAATATCCAACCTAAAAGAGAAACAGTTTGCATGCATGGTAGAATTGGGAGACAATTACACATACTCTATCCAAGGAGTGGGATCCACATATTTCCAGTTAAGATAAGGAGAGTCACTACATGTGGAGGACATTATTTATGTCCCTGGATTAAAGAATAATTTACTCTCTATTTCATTTCTTAAAGATAAGGGCTTCTAAGTTATCTTCATGGAGAGTTCAACTTACTTGCGGCTAAAGAACCAGGACATTGATACTGATACTGTCATTGGAGTTTTAGATGGAGGACTCTACAAGGTACCAAGAAACTATATTTCAGACATGCCACATCATACTATCATCACATGTGATATTTGAAATAGGAGGCTTGGACACCTCCACTTCATATCACTTCCTGGTTTGCAGCGAATGGTGAAAGGTATTCCTAGTTTTGATTTTGTGCATGATACTATTTGTCGAGGTTGTGATTTAAGGATGAATGTTAAAAATAATTTTCCTAGCATCCATACTATATCTAAAGGAATATTATATTTAGTGCACTCATATGTGTGTGGACCCATGTCTTCCCCATCCCTCAATGGGCATCTTTACTATGTTTTATTCATTGATGATTTCTCCCATAAGGCCTGGATTTACTTCGTGAAAGCAAAAGTGAAACCTTCAATAAGTTCCAAGAATATAAAGCCTTAGTTGAGAATAACACAAGTAGGCATATGTGTTCCATAAGTTTTGAACTGGTGTATAATTTGAATCAAATACCTTTAATGAGATTTGTAGTGATGCAGGGATATGTAGATAGTTAACAGTTCCTTACAACCCACAACAGAATGGGGTTGCGGAAAGAAGAACACAACTCTTTGTGAGGCTGAAAAATCCATGTTACATGATCAGGATCTATCTACTTATTTTTGGGAAGAAGATACTAGTACAACAATGTACATTTAGAACAAAAGTTTGCATGCAGTCCTTGATGAGAAAACACCTGAAGAGGTGTTCATTGGTGAGAAACCAGATGTATCACATTTTCTAATTTTTGGATGTACTATGTATATTCAAATTCCAAAAGAAAAGAGAACCAATATGGAACCTTTTGGAAAGAAGGGAAGTTTTGTGGGCTACAGTGAGACCTCCAAAGCATTTAGAGTATATGTATCTTGTGAGAGACATGTTGAAGCTAGTTGGGATGTGAATTTCCATGAGGATGAAACATTCAAGTAGTTAAAAGAGCTTGAATGTGATCTAGAGATAGAGGAGGTTGAGGCTCCTATATCATATGATCATGATGGTGATTATTTTCCTTCAAATGTTCAAAGGGAGAATCCAGCAGAACATACAGAGATACCTATCATTGATGAACCCGTTGAACTGGTTGATGAACCTCCTACAAAAGGAGGCAAGCATGGTGCCGATATGTATTGAGAGATATTGAGAAGCATGGAGAACTAGTAGGAAATTCAAGAGAAAAATCATCCTGATAGGTATTCATGATATGTTGCATTGATGGGAAACATCAGTGACTCAGAGCCTTCATGATATGAAGGGGCTGCATAGTAACACGTGTGGAAATATACTATGATAGAGGAATATCATTATATTCTAAAGAATGATGTTTGGGATATTGTTCCCATACCTAAGAGGAATTTAGTTTTAATTTCCATATGGATTTACAAGATAAAGCATGTTACAAATGATAGTGTGGAAAAGTAAAAATCTAGGTTTGTTACTCGTGGCTTTTCTTAGAAATAGGGAATTGATTATGGGGAGTCTTTTGCTCCAGTGGACATGTATACCACCATTAGATCTATTATTTCACTTGCATCAATATTGGTCTGGAGGCTTCACCAAATGGATGTGAATACTTCCTTCCTCAATGGTGAGGTTGAGGAATAGGTTTACATTGAGCAGCTTGAAGGTTTTGTGATACATGGGAAGGAGTCCCATGTGTGCAAGTTGAAGAAAACCCTGTATGGGTTAAAACAAGCTCATAGAGATTGGTATTCTAGAATAGACACTTATATTCATAAACCAGGTTCCTTGAAGAGTGATGTAGATTCAAACATGTACTTCAAAGTAGTGGAGAACCAACCTATGATTTTAGTCCTATATGTGGATGATTGTTTCCCCACTGGAGAGGAAAGATTGATTGTTGTGTCAGAGAGGTCTTACCTCATATTTTGAGATGAAATAATTAGTTATTATGTAGTACTTCCTAGGCCTTGATATTTGGCGGAGGAATGACGAGATATTTATATCTCAAGAAAAGTACACTATGGACATCTTGCACATATTTGACATGATGGATTGTAAATCCATGAATACATTAATGTATTCCAATTTGAGGAAACTCCACAAGACTTAGACTAGATCGGATCCAATGGACCCACATTATATAGACAATTGATTGGATCGTTGATGTACCTAATAAATTTGAGGCCATACATTCTCTATGTAGTTAGCATTTTGAGTCAGTGCATGACTGATCCTAGACACCAACACTGGGTTGCAGGTAAGCATATTTTGAGATACCTTCACGGTATAGTTTCTTATGGAATCGGGTATGCCTCAAATGGAGGAGTGTTATTGCTTGTATATACTGACTCTGATTGAGGTGGAAACATTGTTTATCATAATACCACTTCCATTTATTGTTTCAGCTTGGGTTCTACTGTGATTTCATGGTCTAGCAAAAACTAGGGTTCAATTTGACAGAGCACTGCAGAGGCTGAGTACATTGCTTTTAGTACTTCTGCAGAGAAGCAACGTGGATGAGAAAGATACTTAGAGTATTTTTTGGTGAAAATATAGAGCCTACTATGATCAGGTGTGACAACTAGAGTTGTATAAAGCTTTCAAAAAAATATCGTTTTTCATGACAAGTTGAAGCACATAGAAATGAAGTATCACTTCATTTGTTGATGTATTTGTAACTTCAGAATGTATTCACTTGTATATCTTATGTATTGTACCCCGATGTTTATTCCAGGAAGTATCTATAATGTAATTGAGTCATGTAATGCCTCAATGTTTCGACTGGGAGATTCAATAATATAAACAAGTCATGTAAAGTCATAGAGTATAACCCTCCTTATTGATCAAGGGTTAAAGTCCCCGCAGTTGTGGGGCCCTAGGGTTATTAGACTCTCCTAGAGAAGTCGTCCCTTGCGATTTATTGTCAAGTTGGGAATTAGTATAAATAGAGAGGGAGCTTCTCTATTTATCACACATTCACTCACACTCAGTTGTAGCGCATAACTGAGAGAGAAAGAAGAAGCTGGGAGAAGAGAGAGAGAGAGTACGGTTGTCGGGAGATCATCTTACTGTGTTTGGGTTTTACTTTTGGTGTTGATTCTATCTCTGAGGAAGTTGTGGGGTTTTTTCCTTTATGGTTTCCCCGAGGAAAAATATTTGTGTTCATTTTCTCATGTGATTGATTGTTGTGCTTGTTATTCTCTCAGATAATATCCTAAGATCATATAGCTTAAATGTTAAAAATCTAACATGGTATCCGAGATAACCTGAGAAGAAGACACTGTGCAGCTGCGAAATCTAGGGATTCCTAATTTTTGGATCTCTCTCCACGTATTTTGAGCAAAAGAAGGCTGGGATGACTCTCCTCTCCAGGGTGCATCTTTCTGTCGAAGCAGAATATGATTCTGAGCATTTTCAGTTTTTGACCCGACATTACTGCAAGAAATTAGGGATTTCCACAGAAGTGGAATTTTTGAGTGAGTGTATGCCTAGATTGATCTCCTCCAGAAAATTGAAGTTTAGAGATCAAGATCAAAGTTTTTGGTTTGGCAGAACTCCGGGAAAGTCAAAGCCTAATTTGTTCCTGAACCAGCCATTAGAGGAAATTTCAACTCAAAATGGGCCTTTTAACTCTAATTCAAATTACATGTCATCATGTGTTAGCCAATGAAATTTATTTAAATTTGAAATACCGTATAGGTCTTAAACAATTTTTTAATATAAATTTGGGGATAGGTATCATAAAAAAACTACTTTTTTTGTTCATATTTTTGACATATCTCCTTGTGTTTTTACTCAAATTTTGATCGGGAGAGCTTGTTGGATGTGGAATTAAATTCTTCATCCAACGAGTACCCACTTAGAATACTTTTGACGGACCCCGCTACCCGAAAAACAAGAAATACCTAAAAAATGTGATGATGATGTCATCATCACATTTTTTCAGGTATTTCCATCATCACATTTTTTCAGGTATTTCTTGTTTTTGGGATATCAAGGTCCATCAAAAGTATTCTGAGTGGGTACTTGTTGGATGTAGAATTTAATTCCACATCCAACGAGCTCTCCCGATCGAAATTTGAGTAAAAACACAAGGAGATATGTTGAAAATACAAAAAAAAGAGTAGTTTTTTTCTTTTCTTCCTCCAAAATTTATAAATATTATTTTATTATTTTAACTATTATTTTATTAATTTTCCTTAGGAGGCCCATTTTGAGTTGAAATTTCCTCTAATGTCTGTAGAAATTCAGCTCCAGATCCAGTTGGGACATCTTAACCTAGTAAGATCTAAATCTTTTGTATTTCCATATGAGGTTCTCTGTTAAGATGTCTCATCATACCAAGCTTGATGAAAAGCTTGAGGGAACTGATAACTTCCGAGCCTAGAAGTATCAGATCTCCCTGGTCCTGGAAGAAAATGAGTTGGACTCCTACATCAATGAAGAGCACATGAAGAGGTTCCAGTTCCAGGGGGAGATGAGGCTAAGGCCTTACACAAGAAGAAATTGGTTATGGCTAAGAGGATTATTGTTGATTCAATCAAGGATCACCTCATACCATAGGTGTCCTCCCTAAAGACACCTAAAGAGATGTTTGATTCCCTGACCAAGCTATTTGAAGGGAAGAACATAAACCAGAAGATGAATATGAGAAACCAATTGAATAATGTAAATATCCAGAATGCAGAGATCACCCAGTCTTACTTTACAAGGGTCTCTCAGATCAAGGAACAGCTGGAAGCGGTAGATGAAGAAGTAGAGAATGTAGAAATTGTGATGACCACCTTGAATGGTCTCCCTAGGGATTAGGAATCTTTTATTCAAGGGATCTATGCCAGAAAGAAGCTAGTCAAATTTAGCAGACTATGGGAGGAATGCTCACAAGAAGAAGCTCGAATATTAGCATGATAAGAAAAGATGGGAAGTGAAGATCAAGCTGTCATAGTACAATCTAAGAAAAGCAGAACAAACCATCACAGAGGTAAGCACACTCACTAGAAGAGTAACATTAGAAAGTCTAAATATTTGTCTAAGTTCATTTGCTATACATTTTATGAAAGAGGGCACCTTGCAAGATATTGTCCTAGAAACAAAGATAGATCTCTCAAGAGGAAGGGAAACAAGAAAAGACATCATGCTCATGTTCTAGAAGATGATGAGCCTTCCATGAAGAGAATCAAACAAGACAGTGATGATTCTTTAAGTGATGAAGAATATGTCTTGATTTCCGCTCTCACGGGAAACATCACACATGGAAGCAATGATTGGGTTATAGACAGTGGGGCTTCCAAACATATGACTGGATTCAAAGAATCATTTGTGAAACTATCAGAACATGAATCACCCCACAAGGTGAAACTTTGGGATCACTGCCAATATCCAATAAAAGGTAGTGGAGAACCCTCCTACAAATTAGACTCTAGAAAGTCTATGAAGATGAAGGATGTCCTACTCGTACCAGGACGAAAGAAGAACTTTCTCTCCATCTCTGCATTAGATGCAAAAGGCATAAGAGTTGCATTTATAGATGGCTAAGTCATCATGTGGGAAAAAGGAAAGACTATTGACGATGCAGTAGTAATTGGAGAACAAGAGGGAGGACTATACAGATTAAAGGGCCAACTAGAACATGCTTTGGTTCATGACTCAGTAGTACCAAATGAACTTTGGCATAGAAGGCTTGCACATGTGCACTATAGGGCACTACCACTTGCAAGCAAAGTTGATGAAGGTCTTCCAGAGATACAAGCAAAACATGAAGGAGTATGCAAGGGATCTGTGAAAGGAAAGAACACAAAGAAGACATTTCCAAGTAGCGAAAGCAAGGCTAAAGGAATCTTGGAAATCATTTAATCCAATGTATGCGGTCCGATGTCATCCAGGTTCATTGAGAGAGTATGTATATGTTTCTTTCATTGATGATTTTTCTAGGAAAACATGGATATACTTCATTAAGAACAAATATGAAGTATTCAGCAAGTTCAAGGAATTCAAAACCTTGATAAAAAACTACATAGAAAATAATATCAAGATATTTTGATCAGACAATGGCGGAGAATTCATATCAAATGAATTCAAGGAATTATGCAAAGATTCAGGGATTAAGAGGGAGTTTAATACCCCATATAATCCACAACAAAATGGCATTGCAGAAAGAAAGAATAGAACGATCATGGAAGCTACAAGGGAAATGATTCATGATCAAGATATTCCCATGCATCTATGGGCAGAAGCTGCTAGAACAACTATGTATGTACATAACCATACTCCACATAGAGTACTCGAGAACAAGACACCTGAAAAAGTATTTTTTCAGAAAGAAACCAGAAGTCAGTCATCTCAGAATATTTGGTTGTCCAGTGTACATACACATTCCAGAAGAAAAGAGGACAAAGTTAGATCCTTCAGGAAGGAAGGGTATATTTGTGGGATACTCTGAAAGCTCGAAGACTTACATAATATACTTCCCAGGATTCAAGAAGATCGAAATCAGAAGGGATGTAACATTTGATGTAGACTTAGCTTACAAAAAATATAGAAAGAGACCCACTGAAGAACATGAAGAAACAGAAGTACCCAAAATTCATGACACAACCATGAACGAAGCAATTCTAGAAGAATATTGAGAAATAGAAGAACCTCAAGAACCTATAGGTCCACCTCAAGAAAAGAATCCTCACAAGAGGAAACCTGCTTGGGTACTGAAGCTATCCAAGGTGCAAAAAGATATGGGGCTCCAGAATAAATACACAAAGAAAGGAAAAGAACCAGGTCCTGCTCCGGTTATGTAGCCTTATTATGTGACTTCATCGATAAAGAACCTTCCAACTATGAAGAAGCGACAGAAAGGAAATAATGGAAGGATGAAATGATCGAAGAGTATCAATTGATCATGAAGAATGATGTTTGGGATGTTGTCCTAAGACCAGAGGGGGTGTCTGTTGTAACTTCCAAATGGATCTATAAGATCAAGCATGCTGCAGATGGTAGCATAGAGAAATATAAAGCAATATTTGTGGCTCGTGGTTTCTCCTAGAAAGAAGGAATATATTATGAAGAGACTTTTGCTCCTGTAGCCAGATATACTTCCATCAGATCGGTACTTGCTTTAGCTGTAGTAATGAAGTGGAAAGTACAGCAAATGGATGTCAAGACAGCTTTCTTGAATGGTGTAGTAGAAGAGGAAGTATATGTGGAGCAGCCACTCGGTTTTGAGACACATGACAGAGATACTCATGTGTGTAAGTTAAAGAAAGCCCTGTATGGTTTGAAACAGGCACCCAGGACATGGTACGATAGAATTGACAGCTTCCTATCCAGTTTGGGCTTTACCAAGAGTAAAATGGATTCCAACCTTTACTACAAGGTTGAAGAAGGGAACCCAATAATACTCCTACTGTATGTAGATGATCTATTTGTGACAGGTGAGGATGGACTGATTGTTGATACAAAGAGGAAGCTTGCTGCTGAGTTCGAAATGAAGGACTTGGGTATGATGCACTATTTTTTAGGTATGGAGGTGTGGCAGAATGCAGATGGAATTTCCTTGGGACAAGGGAAGTATGTAGTGGATATCCTGAAGAGGTTTGGTATGATGGACTGCAAGGCCATGACCACACCTATGGCATCGAACCTGAAGCTATTGTGTGATGCTTCATCAGAAGTGGTTGATGCTACAATGTATCATTAGATGATTGGGTCCTTGATGTACTTGACGAATACGAGACCAGATATTTGCTTTGCTATGAACACATTGAGCCAATTCTTGACGAATCCAAGACATGTTCACTTGGTTGCTACAAAGCATATTCTAAGGTACCTGAAGGGTACAGTTGATTATGGGCTCAAGTATGAGGAGAATCAGAAGATTAACCTAGAAGGTTATGTGGATTCATATTGGGCAGGTAGTTCCATTGATAGAAAGAGCACTTCAGGATGTTGCTTCAGTATGGGATCATGTGTGATCTCCTGGTTTAGCAGGAAGCAATCCTGTGTGGCACTAAGTACAGCTGAAGCAGAGTATGTTGCAGCTTGTTTAGCTAGTTGTGAGGCAGTGTGGTTGAGAAAGCTACTATCTGACTTGTTTGATCTCCAGATGGATGCTACTTATATATATTGCGATAACTAGAGCTGTGTGAAGCTGTTGGAGAACCCTGTGTTCCATGACAAGTCAAAGCATATCAAGATCAAATATCACTATATTAGGGATATGGTGCAGAGAGGAGTAGTGAAGCTCTATTTTGTTGCAATGGACGAGTAGATAGATGATGTATTGAACAAACCATTAGCCAGAGTAAAGTTTGAGTACTTGAGGGAGAAGCTTGGTGTTCTCCAGATCGAGTTTCCCTCCAAAGGAAATTGATGTATCTGTTGGCCCTTCTGACATGGTGGAATCCTGAGCTTCGCATGGTCAGATGTAAGTGTAGAGGTGCTCCGATGTGATTGTGGGTTGCGTCACCACATGATCAATGCAGAGACATTCTGATGTGATTGTGGGTTGTGTTACCACATGATTAGTGTAGAGCCATTCTGATGTGATAGAGGGATGTGTTCCCACATGATCAGATATAAGTGCAGAGATATTCTGATATGATTGTGGGATTTATTCCCACATGATTAGTGTAGAGCCTTTCTGACAAGATGAGGTCGGATGTAAGTGCAGAGCCTTTTTGACAAGATGAGGTTGGATGTAAGTGTAGATCCTTTCTGAGAAGATGAGGTCGGATATAAGTGCAGAGCCATTCTGATGCGGTGTGTTCTCACATGGTCAGATGTCAGTGCAGGGCCTTTCTGACATGGGTTTTGGATGTGTTCCTCCCATGGTCAGATGTGAGTACTGGGCGTGCCTTTTTGACATGGTTCTTGGATGTGTTCCTCCCATGGTCAGATGTAAGTGCTAGGCGGGCCTTTCTGACATGGTTCATTCCATGGTCAAATATAAGTGTTGAAGACATTGCAGACCTACCTGAAGGCTAGGACTACAACTAGCATGAAAAAGGGTTGTCTCTGTAGAACATCCTGTGACGAGTAGAATTGAGATATCACCAGTGATGATGACCCAATGATGATCCAACAGTGATGCTCCAGATCAAGTGATGATCCAGTGATGCTCTAGATCAAGTGATGATCCAGACTTGATGAATATGACTTGATGATGAAGATGACTTGAAGATGAATATGACTTGAAGACGAAGATGACTTGAAGACAAAGATGACTTGAAGATGAATATGACTTGATGATGATCCATATGATACAAAGAAGAAGACTTTTGCTGATAAATTGTGTCGAGAGAATACCTTCCTAGTTAAGGGGGAGTGTTGATGTATTTGTAACTTCAGAATGTATTCACTTTTATATCTTATGTATTGTACCCCGATGTTTATTCTGGGAAGTATCTGTAATGTAATTGAGTCATGTCATGCCTGGATGTTTCGATCGGGAGATTCAATAATATAAACAAGCCATGTAAATTCATAGAGCATAACCCTCCTTATTGATCAAGGGTTAAAGTCCCCGCAGTTGTGGGGCCCTAGGGTTATTAGACTCTCCTGGAGAAGTCGGCCCTAGTGAGTTATTGTCAATTTGAGAATTAGTATAAATAGAGAGGGAGATTATATATTTATCACACATTCACTCACACTCAGTTGTAGCGCATAAATGAGAGAGAAATAAGAAGCTGAGACAAGAGAGAGAGAGACTATTGTTGTCGGGAGATCATCTTACTATCTTTGGGTTTTACTTTTGGTGTTGATTCTATCTCTGAGGAAGTTGTGGGGTTTCCTCCTTTATGGTTTCCTAGAGGAAAAATATTTGTGTTCATTATCTCATGTGATTGATTGATGTGCTTGTTATTCTTTTAGATAAGATTCTAAGATCATATAGCTTAAATGTTAAAAATATAACATAATTCGATACATGGTCCAGAAAGGTATTGTAAAACTTCAGTACATAGCTACTGATGAGGAGATTGCAGATGTGATGACAAAGGATCTATCTGTGAAAATTTTTAGACAATTCCTAGATAATCTTGGTATGGAAAAGAATATGTCCCTCATTGAGAGGGGGTGTTAAATGTACAACACCATGAGTCATTCTCTAGGAGACTTGTGTTGTATCAAGTCTGGGACTTGTGTTGTATCAAGTCAAGAACTTAGGTTGTATTAAGTTAAGGAATCATGTGTTGTATCAATCTAGGACATTTTGTTGTATCAGGTCCTATTCATGAAAGATGCATGTACTATGATCTTGTGTTGTATCAAGATCATGATCTTATGTTTTATCAAGGTCGAGATATTGTGTTGTATATTCAAGGTTGGGATATTGTGTTGTATAAATGTCATAATATTGCACTGTATCAAGATTGGAGTCTTGTTTTGTATCAATATTGTTCTTGTGTTGTATCAAGACCATCTAGCTTGTGTTGTATCAAGCTAGGATTTGTGTTGTATCAATTTATGTGGATATGTTATGTGATGTATTGGTAATCATGGTCACTAGGTGCTATAAGTATCCTCTAGGGATTATCTACCCATGGAGTGATTTACTATAGCATATGAATATATGACCCAGGGTAATACATAGGATAATAGTATGGAACAATCCTTCTGAGTATGATATAATAAATATGTTTAATTAATTAAACACATATGGACCATGCAAAAATTAAATAATTATAAATGAGATGAGCACAAAGATAGAGTAAGGATTTGAACTACCCATTTTATACCTCCAGTGAACTCTAATTTCATATACATCGATTAAGTCTAAGTTGTGGAAACAAGTTTTAGTGAATTAAGGAATTTACTCCTTAATTTATGAAAAGTGTTTGTTTTTGGATGGCATTGATTATGAAGCACTAAAGACATTCAGTTAAACTCCTCACTAATGGTCAAGTAGTTAGTTGATTATTGAGTTCAATTCAATTCATTTTAGTTTAGTTCAATTCAATTTAGTTCAGCTCAATTCAGTTCAATTTAGTTCAATCAATTCACATTCATTAAAGGAAGTTAACACTCGGTGAATTAATGGAGGGAACATATCTTCTGCATGGGTGAGAGTTTAGAGGTGAAAAATTGGCACTAAGTCAAGAAAGGAGCATGAGGTTAATGTATGGACAATACACATAGTGTTCATAGTGCACAAAAGCATGCAACCATTCACCACCTCTCATTGTAGGACTGAATACGCTTGGTATTAAAGTGATATGCACTTGGAAAGGATGAGACAGTGGTCTGAGTGATCTCTATTCTCTAGTAATTATTTCATATCTCTTATAAGGAAATCAACAAGATTTGTAAAATCATTCTCTCCAATTATCTATCATACTCAAAGGGTTGCTGGGTTTTTCATCCTTCGGATTCCGAGGGTTTTCTCGGGGTATATCTTGTGTCTTATGGTTTGAATTGTTTATGAGATCAACATGCACTAGATTTGATTATCAAAAGTTTTAAAGTTCAAGAATATTTAATTATTTCTAAAACATTGACATGCAAATCCCACCAAGACATAGGACTCATATGCACATATACCACAAATTCAATGGACATAAGTGCACAAAACCCTACAAAGTTGAATTATCAATTAGGTTTACATCAACAAAATATGGAATGATGTGGTTAGATTTACCAAGAAGTAAGAGAATTGGAGCATCTATGAGTGAAAGGAATCCCAACTTGTGGACACATCTCTTGAGCGAGAAGAGTATAAATAGGCAAGAGATGGAAGTATTGATGTAATCTTGAATATGAATTAGATAAGACATTTTGATTTGGAAAGTTTCTAATTTTGGAGCATCAATGGCTCTTTTATCTAGAAGAAGTTAATACAATAGAGAGACAATTGCACAAAATCATGAAGAATAACAACAAACAATGCACAAATTAGAAGGATTCCCTATATGAGGATGTGCGAAGAGAACACATAATGAATTACTCAAATTGCAAAAAGTGTTAAAGAGTTGATAGTGCTAAATATCACAGATCTCAGAAAAAACAGATCATAAATATCAAAAGTCACAATGTGTTGATAGTGTTGAGTGTAGAATATTGTATATGCATATGTAGATATCATAAGACATAAATGGAGAAATCAGAATACGGAGATGCATATATAAGAAGACACAGATGGAGAAATCAAAATACAGAGATGCATATATAAGAAGACACAGATGCAGATATTAGAAGGCATAGATGCAAATCAGAAAAGACACAGATCATAGTCATGTTATAATTTGTTCATTTTAGGGTGGTAGGAAGGGGAAAGGAAATCGAATTGGTGCTTGTTTCTATTTGGTACTGGAGAATACATATATGAGAGTTGATGCTTCAATCTAGTTGGTGCTGGAAAATATAAATGGGAGTTGGTGCTTCCATCCATTTTATTTTAGAGAATTTAGTCTGTGCTAAAGAACAAATAGAGGATATTGTAGTCTTAAATAAGGTTGGTGCCTGACAATAACAAGTTGGAGCTGGCCCGCAGGGGTGTAGACTGACTGGAAAGTGTCGTGTAAATGAAGGAATGTTGTAAAGGAGGTCTCAAGTTCAAATATCACCTTGACTTATCCATGCCCCATGCTTGCGGGATGTGTGGACGCACCTGGGGTTATAGTGGCAGCCGACGAGAATGGACCCTGTGTCACACGAGTACAAGAACCGCTCAATTATGGATTCCCCCAGTACAAAAAATAAAATAAAATTGGAGCTTGAAAAAATAGGAATGATATCGATTCAAGTCGATGCCTGACATTAGCAAGTCGGTTCTTGTGTTGTAAATAGAATTCCTTATAGGTTGGTGCATGTGATCTACGAGTTGGTTCTTCCAATCAGGTTATTTCCTGAGTGAGTTGGTGCTCACGTTTTGGAAATTGATGTATCCTATATATATAAATTTACTTTACATATTTTTGTGCAATTATGTTATCTCCTGTTTTGGAAGAAAAAATATTTTGAAGTATAATTTGTTAAGTGAAAATTGTATAATCTTCACTTTATACGAATCATCCCCCCTTCTCAGTATAAATAATATTTCAACATGATTTCTAGATATTTATGAGTACTACTAGAATATACAGAGATTTTCAGTTCCTTAATTTTTATAATTCCTATGAGCTTTAGTGTCTTGGGTTGTGAGTTTTTGGTCATAACTATAGGTGAATTTGTCAATTTCTCTGCCTATTTTTTTGGAACCTTGACCTCATTAGTCTTAATAAAATGAGGAGGGATGTATTTGGTGGTTACTTATGTTTCATTTTTTTTAACATTTCCCCCTTGAGACATATCGCCATCACCATTTTTCAATTGTGTGCATGAAATTGATGATAGTGATACTCTTCTTGATGTTTCATCATTGTATGAATATGAGTTGTATGTTACAGTGATTTCATGTTCTAGATTCGACACTTCTACTTATTTTCCATTCATTATTTGATAGTAATGTAATGAGACATAGTCACATTTATGTTATGAAGTCTAGTGTTTCCCACATTCACGACAAGGGTTTTCCTTCTTTTTGTCCTTTTTTGAATGGTCATGTTTGTTGTTATCTATTGACATGCTACAATTGTATGATTTTATCATAATATCATCCCCTTGTTAAGTATTGAGATTTTTTTCAATTATTTTTTCCATGCTTCTGACCTCCACCAAATTCCTTGGTCTTAAAAGTTTATCTTGCTACGTATAATGGGATTCAACCCTAAAATATACAATCTTAGAAACTAATCATCTATAAATTCAGGGAACCTTGTAGCTAGTACTTCCCATTCATGGGTACATTATTAATTATTTCGATTTGCTGCAAATGGGTGAACCTGTTAGAAGTGTCGTCTTCTTCATCATCATGAAATAACTTAAGGAATTATTATTTGAACATTTTATAATTTACAAATAGCCCACTATTTTTCTATAATGTCCCCAACCAAACCTGGACTAATTTATGAGCTAATTGATTATCTAGTTTGCATTAAACACTTGTCATGTAGCTAACTCAGGGTCCGATTTCACTATTTTTTTACTAATTTGGTTTATTTTTTTTGTCAACCACTTGAACAACTACTACTCAGAATCCATAGAATATTCTTATGTAATCTTGATAATAATTATGTTAACTATTGACATGTTTCAATACATTTCTAGGCTTGATATTTCGTCAAACAATTCTTGCATCAATATTAAACTTGGTATACAACTAATATTTATTGCCTCAATGTCAAAGATGATTAATACATTCAAGAAATGAACAAAATTATGCTAAAGTAATATAGTATTCCACAAAATCAACATTTAAGGATAAAACATTATTTGCATTCTGACATGTAGATAGTCGTTATAGAGTACTCTCCATGAATGCTAACTTTTGTAGGTGGCATTGATCTTCAATTGGTTGCAGCAGCAGTATAATGGGATAGAGAATAATTAGGTTGGAAATCAGAATGTTATTTCTAAGTATATGCATGCTAGCTACTCCTTGGATGACTGTAGCTTTCCTAGAGTTTACAATCACCTACTAAGAGTGTACAACCTTCCAAAGGGTCGTGACTTGGATTGATGGAGTATAGAAAGCTATTGAACATTGAAGGAGACACCCAACAGTAAGATATACTCCATTATTTTATGTCACATGAAGTATTGTACAACACTCCCCCTCTTTTGACTAGTGTGTTCACTTCTAGAGGATGAAAGGCCCATTGCAAGGTCACGATTTGACTATGAACAAAAACTAGCAACTGATGTGAACAAGATATAATGCCTAGACTAGTGATGCGACCTCCCTCTCAGTAATGTATAATAGAAATCAATGTGGTTGGTTATGGCACTATTCGTTGGTAACTTATTCATACAAGTTGCCCTCAAAGACACAACTCCTTGGACTAACATTTTCGCCACATCACTGGGGTTTGTTTTCTACTTTCTCCCAAGTTTAGTTTGTGGTGATATTGTTCCCTCTTACAACATAAATGAAAAATTAAGTGAATATATGCTCAAATCCCACCCAATAAGTGTGCCCTCTCCATAAAACCACTTAAAAATCCTCAATCCTTCACCAATATACAAGTTTGATGGTTCATCTTCATGGAAATGAAGTGCAATATCCAGATTTAAGTGATCTTGTCTCTCAATATAGACTATTGTGGATGGTTTCACCACTGAAATAAATTTATCCCTTATGGTTTTCATCCCAAGAGTAACAAGCTACAATATCTCTCCAATGTTTTTGGAAAATAATTCATGAATCAATGAGAGAGTGACATATTTCCCTTGTTATCTTCATTTTGACCATTTTGGGTTACTTTTACCTTTTTCCCTTTTAATTAATAAATTGACTTTTTCAATAGTCACTTTACGAATTAATTACTCAACCTCACTTTATAAAGTCACCTTTTGCATGGTGACATTAAATAATAATTATTTCCCCTTTTTTATCTGGTTGAGACCACTTTGAAATCCATTTCCCATTACAGATCTAGATAACATAAAAATGGGGGCATGACAGTCCTCCCTTGCCAAATATTGCTTGTCCTCAAGCAATTCCATTACCACTTGAAACTCCACAAAATGAACCAAACTAAAATTTAAAATGATACCAAGGTCCCAAACCAACCGGGAAGGTGTAAAGAATCCTCCTCTCAACTCGCTGGAAAGAAAGGTACTAATGTAAGAGGTCTCCTGAATACTACCAATAAGTGGAGCAACTTGGTATTGCCAAAAATTAGTCAAACCCTCATTGAAATTCTCTACTAGGGAACCAATCCCATGCACCTTAAGAGTGAACTCCTGAAAGAAAAATCCAATCCTCATCGAAAATGATATCCCCCCCATGAGCTAATCACAACCTCTTTGAACTAAAAATACTGCCACTATGGTGAGATGCTACAAAATCCGAGTGAATAACTAAAAAGTGAAATTCTCTCCTCAAAACTGAATCTTAATGGAAAATATAAGTGATTATCTAGAAAGGTCCATAAAACCCTCTCAGTTGTTGAACTTCCAAGTCCTGTAATCCAAGGGTCCCATGATATGCTTAGAAAGAAACTGTCATGATGATGTTGCACCACTATGATCATAACTATCTATCCATCATTCCCATACTCTATCCTCCTCTCCTAAAACTCCACACATAAATACATGCAAGGAATAAAACCATGATCATGAATCATATGATGCCAAGGCATATCAGTGAATTTATAGTCTACCAATATAAAACTAGACTTGATCCTAGGTGACAAAAGGGAAAACTTGTCTCACCATATCAAACAAGTCTAAGTAATCCCCTTCACGATGAACCTGAAATTAAGTAGACCAATGACTTCCACAACCATATACAATGAAAGGTGAAGTAATATACCAACCATATGAGCCACTGTATCCTATAGCAAAATTGGAAGTCCACCACTTCCAATTCCTACTAATTTCTACTATGCCCAAATGATAACTATTGGAATCCAACTGAGACTCATATTCGATTCATGTATGCATCAAGTTGGTGGAAATAATTTACTATGAATCAACCATGTGCCTTCTAATTTGTCTATAGCTTCTTCCAAATTGCACAGATAATTCTACCACCTTTATAGCAAGCGATGCCATCCACCAATCTATGTATGTCATCCTGTGCACTGACCACATGCCTGAAATGAAAATTCCATTTCATGTCCATAATGTCCGATGTCTCATACGACTGTCTTGGGGGATCCTCCCATGTCCTGCTATATATTATGAGAGCATCAAAGGACAACAACAAAAACCTCTGTATGTATATGAAAAATAGGAAACTGGAAGATGCATTGCTAAACCTCATGGGCATGACCAATAACTGAAAATGATACCTAAGGCCGGTCCTGTGAGTATCCTTCTCACTGATCCTACTCTATGAATATTTCAATTTAAGATCAATATTTGAGGAATATACGACTCCATGTAACTCATCCCCATGTTCCCATGGAATATTTGAATAGTCACCTATACTCCACACTACACCTCTACCATAACATGCATAAAAAATGTCCACTCACATGGGTGCTCGACAATACTCTCTCCATAATCACAAGCATTGCAGCTATTAAGAACACGGTCTCTAGAGTCCACACACTACTGCAAAACGAGGGATTGATATCCTGTGGAATCTACCCAAACTATCAAATGAGAGTATGACTCTCCTCTTAGATCCATTGTATACTAGTGTGTGCCACCTATACAACTCTACATACCACTGCACACCACTGCATACTATTGTGTACCATTGTAAACCACTGGATACTATTGGACCATCATGTATCATCCTATGTCTTGTATGTGCCATTGTATCAATCACTCTACTAGTTTCAATTGAACCTAGATCCCCGACAGATGTGTCCAAATATAAAATATACCTATCCCCACCATCCATGGATGTACACACTTCCTTGTTGGTTGGTCCATAAGGTATATGATCAATTATGTCACCTGTGGATCTAACTTGAGCCTTCATTGGGATCTCCATAAGAGCCTAGCTCATGATCCATGTAATGCAAAATATGTACAACATCAAAAAACTTGGGGTCATATTTCTCCACCAATGCATGTAATTCTGAATGCCCCTCATTCTCAACCCTTACATAGGGTTCCTCCATCAAATCATAAGCTCCCCCAACCTTGTCCTATGTCAAGGATTCCATATACGAATGATTTTCTGCTATGTAGGATGAAGGGTGTAACCACCTCAACTCCACACGAAGTTGCTCAACCTGCATCTCTGGTTCTTGAAGAACCTTTTGTGTACTCTTCAAGGAATCTTGGGTGATATCAAGCTCATGAGTAAGTCTATATTTACTCTTCTTTCCCTTGTAGCGTACCATGGTACATCTCATCAAGTAGGAGAATATTATATTTATCAGAAAGCAGGTGTAGGTAATTAGTTTTCGTTACCACCACTACTTCTCTAAATGCCTAAAAATATGCAAGGAAAGGTTCTCCTCCCAAACTATCATATTTCCCTAGAGCTCTCCAACAACAATCTGCCACTAATGCATAAGTATCATCAAAATGTTTCATGGTTGTCGTAATCTAGTCTTCACTTATGTTCAATTGCCATTTCAAATGATGGGACTCATGGGAACTATTAACTTTGTCCAAATTTTCTAGTTTGTTTTCATCATGTGTGTTGGTGTCATTAGCCTCATAGGATAACTCTATTGGATGATTGAAGGATGTGGTTTTTTCAATTTCATTGTACGCATCCTCAACATGAGTAGATGCATGTAATTCTATTGGTGTCTTTTTCTGCTAACTCGGGTTCAAACTTCCCTTTCCGTCAACAACGCCCAGGATATCAACCCGACATAGTATCACTCTGTTGGAAACACCTATGATGCAAGTGAGGTCTCACCCGAGATATATATGGGTACTTCCAGAACTAGGTTAATGTAGTTATGAAAGGGGATTTTCTTAACACAACATCATTAGACCACTCGACTGAAACCAAGGAATGGACTTCTGGCGTCATATATACATTAGAGAATAAATCATATTGATCCGTCGATACATATAGACAACATGTAAGACATCTAGATTCTAACACATATTAATCGATATTCCACACTATTATAGAATTATACATTTTACAAACTCAGAAAATCTCATTAACAATAGACACAAATACCAAAGACATAAAAACACATATTTAACATGGAAACCCATATGGGAAAAACCACAAAGGAACTCTTCATATAGCATGAGTAATGCTTTAAATTCCTTTGGTCTCTGCACACAAATTTCATAATCCTCTATAGATATTCTTTATCAATTAGGTTTTTATTCTTCTCATTCTCTCATGTCTAGGTCTCTCTTCATCGGGTCCCTCTCTCCCTCTCTCAAGCCTTGGTCATCTGGACATAGCTTGGATTGACCTTATATGTTTTATACGATTTTTATTTTACCCATCGATTGGTTCTTAACTGTCAGACAACAAGTTGTTCTACCAACTAAAAACATCTAGATACATTAATATAGTCACTATCGAACCAACTTACAATCATATTTTATTCCAAAAATAAACTATTAGTCTAACTAACTTTTATAAAAAAATATGTCTAACTCTTGGTTTCGACTTGATCTTCTCCTCTTTTGTCACAAACTTTTCTGTCACAGTCTTTGCTATCGTTGCAAATAGAATATTCATTTTTTCAAATAAAATTTTGCTATGTTTTCCTAGGGCCAACAAACCCCCAACAGTCACCGGTGGCTCATCTCGAGCCACTTCAGTTCAAAATTTATATCGGGTCGAGTTTACTCTAAAAATATTGACATATTTTCATTATCATTCCAGCTTCTTGTTGCACCTCTTCCTGTACTTTCTACATTTTTTCCACAAGTTTGGAACTGATATGTTCCCAAGTTGCTATTCCTGTCGCACCCTTTCATGGATCGAGTGGATTATTCTTGTAACCTTCTGTGCTTCATCTTATACTTCTATGACACAGTATGTTCATTGCTGTTGTTGTGTTTGCAATTTAGAAACCTCATGCTGTAATATTTTAAAATCAATAGCCTTGCTCATATTTTCTATTGGTGGAAATTTTTTCAATTTAGTCCTTAGCTTATTAAAATTTTCTTTGGTAGTATGAAGCTACTCTGTTACCTTTTCCATCTCTGTATCATCCATTAAGGATTCCCATAATTGAGAAAACTGTGCATATGATTTTACACAAAGTGCCTCGAACTCCTAAATCTTCTACGCAGTTTCAGTCACTATCTTACATTGAGCTTTGAGTACCTTAGGGGGTGTACTCATAGTCAACTTTGTTTCCAGATATGTTACTCATTTGCGGAGGTTGACAACTACCCACCGAAGTCAAAAAATTATGGCCTTTGGAATCATCTCAGTTGTAATTCCCTCTTCAGATAATTTATTGCAAGTAAGTGTGACATCTTGCTCCAATCTCTTCCTGTTGTCCTGCCAGGTTTTTGCTTTATGCTCTATCTCCTTGACTTATTTTTTAAGTGATGCGATGGTCTTCTTGGAGTGATTTAGTTTGTTAAACACTGCATTATCTCTTTTATTCAACTCCTCTATTGTATTATACTAAATACTATGTAGTAGATACATTAGAACTATAGAAAAATCAAGACTCACATGACCAATATCCTTGACCATGGAATTATGTTCTAGTGTACCTAAATCAATTGCATTGGAAAGCACTTGAATATTTCTATGTGGTAGCGTCGAAGGTACCTCGAGAGGTCACTCCTCATATGGGCCAGTTTCTTCCTACAACATGGTCCCTTATGGTTCCTGGTCGACCGCTACTCAAACTTCTTTTACTGTGATGCAAAGAGTCTATAGTAAGTCTGTAATTCCATTGACCAAGTCAGTATCCCTTTCATCAATATTTTTGCAAATTTCATTTTCCACTTCCTCCATTCGATCTGAAATGAGATTATAGTCATCATTTGTAAGACTGACAATTCTAGATGTTATGTCGGCCTTTCGCTTCTTATGAATCTTCTTGGATTGTTAAGATATTTTTCTCTTATCCCCCAGTTCTGTATCTATTGGGGTATCGTTGGATTCTTATTTTCTTTCATAAGAGGAGCTTCATGGTATTTCTTATCCTTATGGATCTCCTCCCTGATTTACTAATGTTCCATTCTGTTACGAGTCAATTTCAACAACTAGTTGATCATTTGTGACAAGTTGCCTCCACTCTTGGGACCTGTCCTGAACAATTGTTTCAATATTTTTAGTCAAGATCTAAAATCAATTATACAACCATTGATTTTCAGGGTATTTTCTTGGTTGTAGGAAGATGTCATGAGCCTTGACCAAAACTATTAAAATGTGGTGGAACCACTGTATGGTCTCCTTAGTAATCCTTGCTTTCCTTCCAATGTGATACCACAATGCATCACCACATAAGTAGAATTCTACATTGTTATCCCTTTGTCGGTGCATATTTTCCTTGTCATACTAGAGGTTCTGGTAATGTGCCCCTGTAGAGGGGGCTAATTACCTCCTAAATGTCATCATGTAATTATAGTTTAAAAGATAAATAAATATTAACAAATAGGTAGTTGGAGCGGGTACAACCGCTCCAACCTACCTCATAATGTATAAATAATTACCAAAGATAATGAAAAGATGGATTGGACGTCCTTTCCCATATTTCTTTGTCTTTGATCGCTGTGTATGAATCTAATGTATGCTTGAATAATGTTGAAACCCTAGACTTCAACATTGGTTCCGTTTCCGGTAGTACATAACTGGAATATATGCTCACATATGATACCAGAGCAGGAGATCAAGGACTGGTGGGAGCGAAAAATTGCTAACTATCTACAAAATTACGCAAGAAGGAACAGATTGACAGACGCAGAAGCAAAAGCCAGCTTTTTCACTGATACTCACGAAAAATTTGTCGAATCCGTGCCCCATCTACTGAAGCAGCTTTTGGATGAGAAAGCCGGACAAGACTAAAGAAGCACAGTTACTCCAGAAACTGATTCGAGGAGGACGTACAAATCTCTCGGAGTGGTTCGAAAAGATAGCCGACGACTTCTGTGAGGAACAAGCAGTCGAAGACAGGACCTCTGTGGAAACCGTCCGACAGAAATTTTTCACAGAACTTACTGATCAATTCTTGTGTTCCTTACCGGCTTTACTGTTCAAGTTTCTAATAGAGAAAGGAGTAGGGCACATTGTTGAACCTCGACCTCTATTACGTGAACCCCCCTCAAACACTAACTGGGCGGAGAAGCAGAAGTAGTGGGAAAAATTCATTGCTGAAAGGGAGTGGGAATACTTCCTGAGTAAGTAGACACCATCCGAGCTTTCTAAAAAGCGTCGGGTAGGCCATGGGGGGGTAGCTGGTCGTGTGTCGAACCTCGAGCATAGTGGATCCTAGTCGACCAGAGTCGTCGTCACCAGTAATGCATAATCGACCGAAGAGGAACTGAAGGCATAGTATTGTACTACAGTATGTCGGACATTAAGAGAATCGAAAGGGATGAAAGACAGAAGAAAAGGGAAGCCAGACGAGAAAGGGCCGTAGAGCTGCAGCAAAACCCTAGGGAGACCGACCATGAGGAAGTACCGCCCGAGTCGGGTCATGACCGACGCAGAGAAGGCGAAGAAGAAGAAGCGGTGTCCCCTGAAGATGATGAAATGTGGATAGAGCAGCCAGAAGCTCTCCAACTAATTGTTCCCGACGAAGGAGTAACCCTTTCCACAGTAAGTTCGTGTACCAGAATACAAACTATCATTGAAGATGACCTTCGACTAAGAGCTGGTGACATTACACTCTGGAGCCGACTAGGCGATGAACCATACCCGGGTCGACATCTCATCATACGTTGACCGATCGAAGGTAATTGGGTGACCTTTCAAACGGCACCTTCCTTTCGTAGTATCCACTTGCTCCTGCCGACACATGAAGGAGCACCCCCCCTGCCACACACAACTTCAGAAGACACACAAGAGTCAGACATGAGCACGCAAAGTGATAGTGGGTCATTAAGAAGACAAATTATCAACAATCCGCTCTTCGACGAGACAGAGTCGACACCCGACGGGAGCACAAGTTCCGTCGACCAAAACCCCATCGTCACCCCGACAGACTCGTCCGACTCAACAACCCCTCCCCTTACAACACCACCTCCCCCACCCCCTCCCCCCCCTCCACCTCCGACATCATCAGAGAGTAGTGACAGTGACTCCGACATGGGTCACGGATCTGCTCAGATTCCCCTTTATGAGGGTGACGAAGACCCCAGACGACACTGGTTTGTCTGCGAGTCGATATGGGAGGCTAATAAAGTAACAGAAGAAGACCGACAGATAGCCCAGTTCGCAGGAGCCCTTCGGAAAAGAGCTCTCACATGGTATATGACATTTACTGAAAGGCAACCTAGAGCAACAAAATCAGAGATAAAGACGCAATTCCTATCCTTCTTCAAGACTCCCGATGCTAAACACCTGGCAGCTAAGAAGCTGAAGACGACCCAACAGAAGCCAAGAGAAACAGTCCGCGATTATGATAAAAGATGGAAGGATCTATTGAGTCAGTTGGACTATGTCATCGACGAACAATTACTCATTCAATGGTTCCTTGCAG
>LPNX010835085.1:0-12403 GCA_001517045.1 Pseudotsuga menziesii
TTGTCCTCAAGCAATTTCAAACATGGGTGTTGAAGAACCTGCTTTCTGTATGATTCTTTGAAGTTGCCACTGAGTTTCCCAACTTTGAGTCTTTGAGATTCTATGAAGGTTTGAGAGAGGAACCACCATGCTTGCTGTTGCACTACTCTGATTAAAATCACTTTATTAAGTGGAGAATCCATCTCCCATACAACACGTTTTTCGAGGCAACCTTCAGCAGAAATTCCGAGTTTGATTTTTTATTGTTCGTCACAAAAAAATGAGACAAATTTTCTCTTCCGAGATGAGATAAGTTGGTCTGAAAATTTATGAGTTTTGCTGTAAATATTTCCTGAAAATAAAAATCTCTCTTAACAAGTTTTCCCCTTGTGGGTTTTTCCTGGGCAAGTTTGCGAAATATTCCTTAGTTTGAAATTTCATGGTGTGCATTTATTGGTTTATTTTCTGTTTTTAAAGTTGAGTTTCAACAGTGTTTTTATCAGTCTGGAATATTGTGCAATTTTCAGCCTTATTTATTTCTGGGTTGGGCCTTAAATAGAGATAAATTTTGACATTCAAACCGGTGGCTGAAACTGAGATAAAGTTTCATGGTATCAGAGCTTGGTTGTGTAGAAAATTAAATTTTTGCAGACAGAAAGTAATTTCCAGAACCTAGAAAATTTCTTTTGACAGTGAGCAGCATTTAGTTGAAACTTGAACTTTGCAAAATATGACTTCCACTGGACTTAGAATGGAGGATAGGCTTGATGGGGCTGGGAATTTTATGCCGTCGAAAGCTAGGATCATGCTAATATTGGAGGAGAATGAGTTGTGGGATGAGGTGGTTCATAACACTACAGCAGTCCCTATTGTTGTTCCCCCTACCACTGATGCAACAACCCTTACCACGTCCAATAAGAAGGACATAAAAGCTAGAAGGATAATTCTAGATGATGTTAAAGACCATGTGATTCCTCACAAACTGAGTAAGACTAGTGCATTTCAGGTGTGGGATGCTTTAACTGGATTGTTTTAGAGCTCAAACGAGAATAGGAAGATGGTTTTAAGGGAGAAGCTGAAGAGTATCAAAGTGGTCAAAGGGGAGGTAGGGGTCTTTTTTATGGTAGTGCTTATACTAGTAAGGAGGATGAGGAGGATGTGGCTTTGACAGCAAAGGGGAAGAAAAAGTTCAAGAAGGGTCCAAAGAAGGGTGGGGCCAAGCAGCAAGATGGGCAGAAGAAGGATTTAAGCACTGTAAAGTGCTTTGCTTGTCAGAAGATGGGGCACTATGTTGGGCAGTGTCCAAACAAGAAGAAGAAGAAGCAACAGCAGACAATAGCTTCGACAGAGGTTGAGGATTTTGCAGCTAGATTTTAGAGAGAGTTTTCTTTGTGCACTGGACATGTTGATAGAGATAGAGCATCTATCATCGCCAGTGCGGGGATGTTGATAGTGAGAGGGAGTTTTCCTTGTTGACAGACCATTCCTACAATGGATCTACTTCCAACACATGGTATATTGATATTGGAGCTTCGAGCCACATGATAGGTGCTCGAGAGATGTTCTCCGAGCTTTCACAGGAAGAGAGTGATGTGGAGGTAGTGTTGGGAGATGATTCTACAGTCAGAGCAGTTGGGCGTAGGACCATTACCCTTTAGAGGGAGTCAATGATTCCCATTCTTTTGAGAGATGTATGTACGTGGGCATAATAAGAACTTGGTTTCACTTTCCATGATCAAGGATTGGGGTCTTGGGGTGTCCTTCCTAGATGGACATGTGCGTGTTTTCCAAGACTGTAGGACCATCTGCTTCATTTTCCATTGGAGTTAGATGTGGGAAACTGTACAAGCTCTTATTTTAGCCTCAGCATGCCTTGGCACATAGCAGCGGCAACGAGTTTTGTGAGTTATGGCATAGGAAGATGGCTCACTTGCATCAACCAACTTTGAGGTTGTTGGGACATATGGTTACAAGTTTACCAGAGTTCAGCACAGAGCGGAGTGATGTTTGCAGGTGGCATGCTTTGGGAAAGTACACCAAGATTGCTTTTCCTAGCAGTGATAGCAGGTTAGCAGGGATTCTTGACTTTATACATTCAGATTTGTGTGGACCTATGTCATCTGTTTCTCTAAGAGGATATGAGTACTATGTGACATTCATCGATGATCATTCCAGGAAGACCTGGATCTACTTCTTGAAGAGCAAGAAATCTGAGGAGGTCTTGCAGAGGTTCCAAGAGTTCAAATCGCTTGTGGAGAACCATACAGGGAGGAAGATACGAGCACTCAGATTGGATAACAAGGGTGAGTATACCTCCAAGGAGTTTGATTGATATTGCAGACAAGAGGGCATCAGGAGGTAGTTGACAGTTCCATACACTCCAGAGCAGAATGGAGTGGCAGAAAGAAAGAACATGTCTATTTTTGGAGCAACCAGAGCTATGTTACATGACCAGTCACTTCCTTTCTTCCTTGGGCAGAGGCATGTAGTACAGCTGTTTATCTTCAGAACAAGAGTCTGCATCATGCTGTGGAGAACATGACACCTGAGGAGAGTTTCACAGGCAAGAAGCCTGAGGTTAGCCATTTTCGCATATTTGGTTGTTTGACTTTACTCTCATGTCCCTTCTGAGAAGAGGACAAAGTTGGAGCCCACTGCAGATAAGGGCATCTTTGTGGGCTATGATGAGACTTCGAAGCCCTTCCGTATTTATCTTCCTTCTTAGAGGAAAGTTGTTTTGGAGCACATCCAGAGCTATGTTACATGACCAGTCACTTCCTTTCTTCCTTTGGGCAGAGGCATGCAGTACAGTTGTTTATCTTGAGAACATGACTCCCCATCGTGCCGTGGAGAACATGACACATGAGGAGAGTTTCACAGGCAAGAAGCCCAAGGTTAGCCATTTTCGCATAATTGGTTGTTTGACTTACTCTCATGTCCCTTCTGAGAAGAGGACAAAGTTGGAGCCCACTGCAAAGAAGGGCATCTTTGTGGGATATGATGAGACTTCGAAGGTCTTCCTTATTTATCTACCTTCTTAGAAGAAGTTGTTTTGAGGAGGGAAGTGAAGTTTGAGGAGGAGCGGGCCTTCAGGAAGTCTAGAGAGTCGGAGTAGGGAGAGTAGCAGGTTCTACACCTCATGTAGTTTCGCAGGTACTGTTAATGCAGCAGACAGGTTCACAGGTTTCTGGAGTTAATGGACCACACAGTGTAGGCACAGGTTNGGAGAGCAGCAGGTTCTACACCTCATGTAGTTTCGCAGGTACTGTTAATGCAGCAGACAGGTTCACAGGTTTCTGGAGTTAATGGACCACACAGTGTAGGCACAGGTTCACCAGTTACAATGGTTCATCCAGTAGGATCTTAGGGGATAGGTTTTGGGTCTCAGATTACAGATTCACCGTACAAAGCATCAGAATCACAGAGTTCACCAATTGCTGGTACACCAGCTTCTGGTTCACTGGTGACTGGGACTTCTACCTTTGGTAGTTCATCCGATGAGGATAGACCAGTGTGGGAGCAACCTTCAGGGAAGAAGAAGCCTAAGTGGCTTCGGGACACCTTGAAGGAAGCACAGTAGTTTGGGACACCTAGGGAGCCAGTGATGACTATTCATATGCCAGACAAATTGGGTATGGCATTAATGGCTAGTCTTTGTGATTCTAAGCCTTCTACTTTTGAGGAGGCCTCCCAATATCATGTTTGGCGAGATGCCATGATGGATGGGTACCATTCCATCATGAAGAACGATGTTTGGGAGATAGTTCTGAGACCTGAGTGGAAACTAGTGGTGACTTTTCGATGGCTTTACAAGCTAAAGCATAATGTAGATGGTAGTGTGGAGAAGTACAAGGCTCGGTTTGTAGCACAGGGGTTTTCATAGGTTGAGGGAGTGGATTATGATGAGACCTTTGTGCTGGTTGCTTGTTATACTTCGATCAAGGCATTGATTTCCATTGCTGCGGAAATGGGTTGGAAGATCTATCAGATGGATGTGAAGACCGCATTTCTCAATGGAATCATATAGGAGGAGGTGTATCTTGAGTAGCCTCAGGGCTTTGAGATTCATGAGAAAGAGTCTCATGTTTGTAGGCTGAAGAAAGCCTTGTATGGGCTGAAGCAAGCTCCTAGAGCTTGGTACTACATGATTGACTCCTACTTGTAGCGGATGGGGTTTCAGAAGAGTGAGGCAAATCCGAATCTCTATTTCTATCATGGTTGGAGATGATCTGCTCATTCTTCTGTTGTATGTGGATGCCTTATTTATCATAGGAGGAGAGAGACCCATTGCAGCTTGCAAGAAAGATCTTGCTTCAAAGTACGAGATGACTGATATTGGGTTGATGCACTATTTTTTGGAATTGGAGGTTTGGCAGGAGCCTGGACATATTTTCATAGGACAAGAAATGTATGTAGTTGATATTCTGAGGAGATTTCTGATGGAGGATTGCAGGATGATGTCTACATCGATGGTCACCAACTCGAAGAGGCTTCATGCTTCTGAGGGAGAGTTGGTGGATCCTACACTATACCATCAGCCCATTGGTTCTTTGATGTATCTGATCAACTCTCGGCCAGATTTGTGTTTTGCGGTGAACACTCAGTCAGTTCATGGTTGAGCCTAGGAGAGTGCACTGGGTAGCTGCAAAACATGTGTTGCGTTACCTTGCAGGGACAGTGGAGTATGGTCTGGTCTACAGGAGGTCGGATGGGATCAGGTTGATTGGCTTCACAGATTCAGATTGGGCAGGCAGTGTGGCAGACTGAAAGAGCACATCTAGATGTTGTTTCAGTTTGGGCTCGACAACAGTGTTGTGGTTCAGTCGGAAGCAAAAGTTTGTTGGTTTGAGTTCTGCAGAGGCCGAGTATATGGCAGCCAGTCAGGGCAATTGCGAGGCACTGTGGCTTTGCAAGTTGCTGGTGAATTTATTTGATTAGGAGCTGAGGCCTACGGTGATCTACTGTGACAATCAAAGTTGCATCTAGCTCTCTGAGAATCTAGTATTTAATGACCGGTCAAAGCATATGGAGATCAACTATCATTTCATCTGAGATTATGTTCAGAGAGGAGCAGTGACTTTGCAGTATATTTCCACTGATGAGCAGGTTGCAGATATTCTGACGAAATCTTTGGGGAGGGGCAAGTTTGTCTTCTTCAAAGACAAGTTGGGAGTGGTGCAAAACATCTTCCTCGGTAAGAGGGAGTGTTGATTTTTGTACCTAGGAAATTGTACCCCTAGGTGACTTTAGCCTTAGTAAAGTGACCCTTGCATTAAATGACTTGAGATGAGCATTGAATTTGACTTTAGAAATAAAGTCACTTTTCGGAAAATTTAAGTGAGGTGATTGAATTTAATTTTTAAACGAGAATTAATGAGCATTTAATTTCATCCACTCATCTTATCTAATCTCCACCGTTGAATTAGAGGAACCCTAGGGTTTTCATGAGAAAGGCAAGTGAAGGCAAAATCAGTCACTTTTGCAGATTGAAGCGAACGAGAGCGTTGAGATAGAAAAGTTTCTTTTTCTAAGAAAGAGAAAAATTTGCAGCACGCAAATCGAGGAAGGAAACAATGGAAACAGAAACTGAGGGCACAAATTTTGAGGTGAAGAATGGGCACATATTTTGAGGGAGCTGCATTTATTGCAGGCAGTCCATACTGTATGGCTCTGTACAAGGGCACGTTTCTTGAGGCAAGCACATGAAATCGGGTATAGTTTTCAAGGCAGTGTTGGACACGGTTTTTGAGGCATGTGGGTATGATTCCCAAGGAATTTTCTAGCAGCACGAATTTCAAGACAACCTGTACAACAGGCATGAAATCGGGTACAGTTTTCAAGGCAGTGTTGGACACGGTTTTTGAGGCATGTGGGTATGATTCCCAAGGAATTTTCTAGCAGCACGAATTTCAAGACAACCTGTACAACAGGCTGCCATACAGTCCGTACAACAACATGTTTTTCGAGGCAACCTTCAGCAAAAATTCTGAGTTTGAGTTTAAACTGTTCGGCACAAAAAACGAGACAGAAATTTTCTCTTTAGAGTTGAGATAATAGGTCTGAAAAATTTATTAGTTTTGCTGTAAAAATTTCCTGAAAATAAAAATCTCTCCTAACAGGTTTTCCCCTTGTGGGTTTTTCCTAGGCAAGTTTGCCAAAAAATTCTTGAGTCTGAAATTTCATGGTGTGCATTTATTAGTTTATTTTCTGTTTTTAAAGTTGAGTTTCAGCAGTGTTTTTATCACTCTGAAATATTGTGCAATTTCTAGCCTTATTTATTTCTGGGTTGGGCATTAAACAGAGATAAATTTTGACATATAAACCGTTGGCTGAAACTGAGAAAAAATTTCACCCCAAAGGCAAACTGTAAAACCCTAACCCTAAATTGAGCCTCAAAACTTAGATATAAATCCTCAAAGCTTATAAATCAAGAGCAAAACCTTAATCCTAAATTGGTGAATGGTAATCTGACTTTTTATGTCATGGATTTTGCTTCATTGTAATTTTCCAAAATTGATAGAGGCTCACCGTTGGTTCAAAAAATGATTGATCTGTGGACANTGAAATGGTAATCTGACTTTTTATGTCATGGATTTTGCTTCATTGTAATTTTCCAAAATTGATAGAGGCTCACCGTTGGTTCAAAAAATGATTGATCTGTGGACATTCATTGTATCAAATGTCTTGTCTATTATAGTGTTAGTTTCACAGCCTAGTGTAGAAGTACAATGACTATTTATTTCAATATTTTTGCCAATTCCTCACAACTTCGTTTCAAATAAACCCCAATGACTTGCATATGTGATAAAACAACTTGCATATCAAAATTGATACAATGGCATCTTTAGCCATACAAAATAGCCTACCACATTTATGAAGGGTTACATAAACCAACACATATTTCCAATAATCTTCCAACAAGCTTCAGTTTTCTTTTTTTCCTTTTTGAATGAGTATGAACCCTTGATCTATGGCCTTATTTACTCCGTTGCTAGTACACTCATATCCCTATCCTTATGTCGTAGAGAGAATTATGATGGTGCGTCGTTTAGCCAGTTCTCCATGTGATATGCATGTGAAATTTTAATCTTATTTCAAGCATTTTTATTTGTATAAACCATAAAATGTAAACAACATATCCAAGGGAACTCATTGGTGTCTAGAGATAGCATTATGGCAAAGTTCAATAATGCATGTCATCACAGTCACACCTAAGTTGCACTAAAACATGAGTTCACTTATTTATACTTGAGTGCTTAATTAATCCCCTTAAAACATGGTTGATTATGTCAAATTTGAATATCCAAGTCGGTTCCAAATCATAGACAATCCTGTGAATTTAGGCCGTTTATGAGCCAGTCCGCTAGTCACTTTTTGAACCAGTCGGTTGGTCAATCGACTGTCACTTGCCTAGTTGATTGTCTCGTCGGTGAGTGGACCACCAACCCAAATACATCATAGTTGAGTCTCTGGCTTACATCAAAAATTGTGTTTAAAACTTCAATCACAAATTTCAACACTTTTCTAGAGGTGCAATTAGCGTAATATTTGTTAGATGGTAACATTTGGATACATCCATCAAGTAACTTTAGGGTTTGAAATCGATGTTTAGAAGTAGTTGACATGTTCTTGTTTGAATACTTGCCAGTGGGTGACTTATCTATGGCACTTGAGATAGAAGAATATTGTTTAAAACAATACTTGAGTTTGCTAATTTTAATTGTTATAAATGACATGACTACCTTTAAATCTAATTGATGAATGGTAATCTAAAGTATGTAGGTCTCATGGCCTTTTTTATATATATAAGTCTGTTGTCGTTTCCTTGCTGTATTGTATCCGACATTTTTCAAAATTTGTTGTATCCGTTTCCCTCCCCGTATCCGTATCTGTTTCAGNCATGGCCTTTTTGATATATATAAGTCTGTTGTCGTTTCCTTGCTGTATTGTATCCGACATTTTTCAAAATTTGTTGTATCCGTTTCCCTCCCCGTATCCGTATCTGTTTCAGTGCAACTTAGGATCCCATCCTGTCTTCAATGTCCAGACTTCTTAAAATGCATAGAAGGCCCTTTATTCAGTGAGATCATCACCATTCTCAGCATATGGTGGTTCTTTCATAATGGCTACATCTCTGAGAAACTTGAGAGCACTGGCTGTGTGACCCATCTTCTTGCAACTTGTCAACATTATAATAGAAAATGAGCCAGATTATTGGATGGAAAAACCTTAGATTGACTTGTTGAAAAATACTGATAAAAGACTGCTGAAAGTAGATTTAATCTATGGTAATATGCTGGAACACCTCTGAGGAACCCTAAACTGCTGGAATAGAAATAAAGTAACAAGGAAATATCTCAGTTTTGATCATTTTCTGTGCTCACTCCAGGTAGGAATACGGGCAAAACTTATCTGAGATCTGCTTCCAATCTCCATACTGTCAAAGCAAAAACTGAGAAATTTCATTGAATTGATGGTTGAGCAGGCCTTACTTGTCAACATTAATTTTAATTGCAGTTTTGTACTGTCCATACCTATGCTTTACTATCAAATCTCTTCCATTCAGACCGCCATTGTGTTCATACAAGATCGTACGATGTAGATCCGTACATGAAAATTACAGACTTAAATTTTGTACAGACCCATACAGGTGCAGGTCTGGTGGCTCGTCCATACAGTCAATTAACTCAATTCATACCTGTACTACCGATTTTCACATGCAAATTACAAACTGAATTTCCATACAGATCAGTATGTGTGCATGTCTGGTGGCTCGTCCATTCAGTCAAATCGTGTTGATACTGCCAAATTTTCACAATTGTGGTTGATCCAACAAATTCTGATTGGTGGCTGAATTATGGCTGCTGTATGATTTCTGATTGGCATCTCATGTATGGCTTTTGTAGAATTCTGAATACACAAGCAATAGGTTCTCCACACAATTTGTGTTTGTCTCACGTCTTCATGTTTGGTGGCTGGACAGCTAAGATTTCCAGACACAAAGTCTCTCTCAATCTTGAAACGTGGGCTGCTCCTTCAACTCGACGGTGGGCTATGCTACCTTTTTTAATCGAAATGGTAGTTGTATCCTGGCATCACCAAGATTGTTTTAATTTGTGGCGACGTCAACATCTTTTTTCAACACTGACTCGCTTTGATCCCATGGCTTCCTTACAGTCAACTTTGCTAACCCATTAATCTAATCACGCCTTTCTGATTTTCCAGATCATCATGCAATGCAAATGAAGAGCATACTTGGTAGACAAGCCTTAGGCAATCTCTCTGAAACTATATTATAAAACTAGAAACTTTAGTTAGGGTTACATAACAGAACATGAGAGATAAACACAATAACACGTTATGATGCTAAGAATAAAATTGTACACATATTACAATGGAGTTCACCTCCCTATATACTATTAATCACTGAGCAAGTTATCTCCACTTATGAATGTGGGATAAAATGCTTTACACATAAAGTGAATATTAGTGCAACATAAAGTCAAAGTGACTTTATTACATGATAAGCCTTATATTCTAATAGTATGATGTTGGAGGAATGGAAGGAGTGTACTGTGTAATGGCCAAATGCCTCGTTGCATTTCACATACATTCAGTGTGGTGCACTCACCTGATTGTAATTAATGGCAAGAGCAATTAAAAATGCTTCTTGAGGATATAAATGCCCAGAATCTAAGAATGTGGAAACCACATTACTTGCAAAGAGCAAAGCCCCTGATGGCAGGTGCTTGAACTCCATCCATTCTTATGGAGGCACAATTTTCATAAGAATAGATTCTCTTCTAATCTCATGCTTCCACTGTGTTAGTATCATCCTGGAAGAATTTGAAGGTTTGGATTGATTCTTATGGATGGATGGACTATGCATTGGGTTCCATGCTCATTTCTAATTCCATTGCACAGATTATCATTCATGTAATTGAGCAGATTGGCACTTCCAATGTGTTGCAATCATCCCAGACAGTGCACTTGTTTGTAAAGCTGCAGGATTGGTGGTTGAAAGTAGGCACTATCATATTTTCTAGGCCCCCCTACATGCCCATTGCTTGAAATTTGCACTAGAGAAGTTAAACAGGAAGGCTGCCTGGATGGGTAACTTGTGGAAAAGTCTCATACAAGTTCACCATAATCAACCAATGTTATGGGCTATGGCAATTTTAAAAGTTCTTCAAACTGGAATTGCTAAAAGTAGGTGAAGTAGGATATGCTTCAATTCTTTATTTTGAAGCATCTTCTAGAGGTCATACAAGTAATACTGGATATGCTTGTTAGTGAGGTTTTGGCTCTTTAGAACCAATCAGAGATAGAGAAGACCTTCGTAGTTTGAAGGTTATTATTGATATATATTGGTGAAGCAAAATACACGTTGCCATCAAATTTACTATAATGCTTTAGAACTACTTATAAACATAGAGATAGATGGGCATTGCTTTAGGGAGCTGATGATTATAATTTATAAACAATGGACTGAACATGTAAAACAATAGGTTTAACAATCCATTGCACATTTTGGCACATGCATTGTTCCTGTCAGCCATAAAATGAGGAAAGCTCTGCTTATGGACAAGAAGATGTCTAAGAGTGAAGTCAACAATCAATAAATATTAAACGTTTTGGAATTCATCAGAGGCTGCAGTTATTAGATCCTAGTTTGCATAATTTTTTATTGACCAAATGACAGAAGTTTTTGCAGACATAACTGACACTGATGATAGAATATTGTAGTTCTTGTTTTATCACAAGTGGCTACTTCATCAGCATGTGAAAGGAACTGAAGCATTGATGGCTTCATCATTCATTAAAGCATAATAGATTGGGATAAAAAAAGGCAGCAGTCCTGTCCCTAATGATTCTAATCTTTATTTTGGCACTCTAAGGAAAGATGAGTAGAATGTACTATGGATTGGGATGTTGATCCTGAATTTACTGATGTGTATTCAGCTATGGCTGATCTTGATTTGCTTGAATGCACTTTCACAGTTTACTTCTGGAGCCTCTTCTGTAGGTTCTGTAGTGTTGCAAAGTAGCTCTCAAGTACCTGAGGCATTGGCTACAAGAGTTTTTGAATTGTCTTCCTTAGTTTGGATGTTTGCTGCTTTCTACCTTTTGCAACCTCAGTGTTGAGTTGTTCCAGTAGTGCATCGAATGGCGCCCTACAATTAATGCAACTAATTCATTAGAGGCTTTTATTCTTTATCCAGTCTTTGCTCATGGCACTATGCTATGGCAATTCTCTTCTGTAAAGAATCTGATTACTGGTCTTGATTAGGATTTTAAATATTACACCTTGAAAACATGTGCGCTAAAAGTTTCATGGATGAGAATAATAGCAAGCACATCTTTACATCTTATGTGTTGGAAGCTTGAACATTCAAATAGATTGGTTTCCTGTTGCTTCTTGCCCTCTTCTACAACAGGCATTCATTTATGTTTATTAAGCTGGATAAGTTACATTCAATTCAGTCTGAGCCTGCAATTGGCATTTAGATTATTTTTCTTTAGATGAGTAAAGTAAGATTGATTTCTATTTTTGCAGCTGTGCTGCACGAGCAGATTTGATGGAAGCCTGTGATATGCGGGATCTTGACACTCTCCAGAAAGAGTTTCCCCTGTGAGGTCATGAGTTAGTGATGCTGATGCCATCACAAAGTTTGTTCACTGCTTGATAACACAGTATACAAATTCATCCTGATAAGATGCTTTATCATTTCGAAAAATAAAATTCATATTGAATAGAAGCAACTTACCCATTAGGATTCTACTGCAGAAAACTTGTAAAATTGGGTATATCTTTACTGAGTCATTTGATTGTTGTATGATATGTACTTTCTATCAACCAGGCAATTGAAGCTGTCACAGAGAACTGATTTGTAAAGTAGATGTTTTTGTATTCAGAAAATTAAGACGTAAATGGCCGATTATGTTGAACAAGTCTCAGGCCTCAGCATATTGAGATTCTTTGCAAATTTCAAAATGTAGAACCACCTGCAACAAATGTAGGTTGGAAATAAGCTTGCAAAAAGATGTAGTAGTTGAAGTATATTGTTAGCAGAAAATAATTATTGTCATGTTTTGAAATCTGTTTGATATTGTTGGGGAATTCAGTTGTCCATTACATAAAGATTGTAAGTTGTTTGGCATCATGTCCTTTCCATTTATGCTAATTTTGTAGTACAGGAAGTTTATGGTACCTCTGTTGGTTGTCAACTGCAAATTATTAACAGTGCAATTACATGAATGAAAAAATAGACACTCTGAAATGGAATAGCATTCGTTGCAGTTACTCTCTCCATCAAACAATCTGGAAGATTATTTAAGTGTGATATTTTCTATTTCTGAACAATTATGCGGATATAACTGGGCTTACAGACTGCCAGCCAAAAATCCCTATTTTATAGGAAAA
>LPNX010835093.1:0-28866 GCA_001517045.1 Pseudotsuga menziesii
AATTTTATTTTATGTTTTGTGTCAAGCAACAAATCATACATTTAACATATGTCATAAATTTCATAAACAGGTTTCCTGACACCTCCAAGGCAACCAAGGAAATAATGGATAAGGTTGGCCAGCATAAACTGGGCCAGGGTGGCTACAAAAAACTAAGGCACGGAATCGTAAGAATTTGCAATATTCCTTTTTATAAATTTTCAAAATCTTACCAAGTGTTGGGGTTTGAGATTTGTGCCTACTAATTAAATTCATAGTTTTCTTAGAATAGTTTTCATTGTTTTTAAGCATATTGAACAGTATTGAACTTTGAGTTCTTGATTCCTTTTAGACTAGCACATAATATACTGCGTCCTCTCTAATAATAAACTTCTATTTGCAATATTGCAGGGAAGTACATTCATAGATGTCGCCACCAAGGAAGACCTCAAGATTGGTTTCAAGTATGGTTTTGAAAGTGTGGTTGAGCATAGAAAAATCTTGGGGCAGACTCCAATCAGCCCAATTGTGGGAATGCAGGTAAATAGAATGAATAAGGACATTTGAAATATTCTTGCTTCCTATTTTCCCACAATAGACCAATAACTATATTCTTATGTTTGTTTGGCAACAACAGTGCAACCGCAACAGTGAATCCAGCAGTACTGGGAGGGTGCCAGTTCATATTGGGGAGGACCCGTTGGATGATACTTCAAAGGACACTTTCCAAGCCTAGTAAAACTTAGTGGTTGATAACTGTAATGCATTCAACTTTGTTCCAGGAGCTGCTAACTCCAAGCCATTGTTCCCATTAGCTTCAATTGGTGCTGAATCTGCAGGAGGTTCCTCTATTATATCCTCTAATTATGACCTCACAAAGGCCTCCCTTGAACCCATTCTATCATGCCCATCTCCTCTTTGATGACTACACTGTTTCCTGAAGAAAAAATCATATTAGGAAAGATATGATGTGCTCTCAGACAATTTTTCAGGATTAGGTACTCTAGTGTCAAATTGGAAAATGCCTCATATCCCATAGCCAGTTGAGGATTGGCATGTCCTCCTAAGCCAAAACTTGTAGAAATATATAAGTTGAAGGGGTGCCAGTCTGTAGCAAGTAAGAGAAATTAGATATGTCTAAAGTTGAATTTCAATAGACCTTCATGAGGGGATTCAACTACCATCGTGGTGGATTGTCATTTTATGCAAATGAGATTTACATACCAAGCATAGCTGAGTTCATAATTTCATAGGTTGCAGTGCCACTTGATATTAGCATAATATTTGTAACATATATCATTTGCAAGCTTGGTGTTGAGATTGTAAATCTACAACATTTTTAAATGCTAGCTAGCTCCTCAAACAAATGGCTTTCCATTTCAGTTGCATTTCCTCATTAGAGCCACTGCACAAGTGAAACTCCTATAATTTCAATGCAAGGAAGATACCTCTCTTATCATTGACCAAAGATATGGAATTCTTCGTTGACTAAGCTCATTATAAGGCTAGAAGCCTGCTTCAACCATTGTAAGTATGTTGTCTTTACATCAAGTGTTAAGGATGATGTGCTAATGCTTAGCAAGGGTATGTTGTACCATGCTGGTTTAATGGTTCTCAAGTTGAAAAGCATCTAAGCATTGGTTTCATAATATGGGAGCTCCAACTAGAAGAGATGTTGAAGCAAACAACACTATTAATCAAATGTATGGGAGCTCCAACTAGAAAAGATGCTGAGCAAACAACACTATAATTCAAATGGGCAGCTGGGGATACAAGCCTATACTTCAAAAACTTATCTTGCAGGTTATTGATAATAAAGACTGGTTTCTAGAGATGTTGGTTCAAATGGTAAGTGTATTTCTTGATATGATATTAGTAAGCCTAGAATAAGTGTGTTAATATCTGAAAATTTGTGATATAATGTGATGTAAGGGGCCAATCATGTACATTCTCAACAATAGATCTAGTACTATGTGGAAAAATTTTATTCACTTAAATCACCATTTCAAGTACTAAGGCATCCCATCCATTTGTTGAGTTGCATATTTACTTATTGACTTAAAGAGTCTTTGAAGACCTAGTTGGCAGCTTTAGCAAACTTTCAATTGCATGACCATTTTGGTTTGGCAAACAAATCTTGTTAGTTGTGATTTACATTTGTATTGTGGACCTCATTATAGCCTTTGATTCAAGCAGTTTTGAGCCATATGTAGGGGAATGTTACAATAATGCAAAGTTCAATCAGTTGTTGGGAATCATGCCTGTGTGATTATGGATGTCAAGCAATTACAAAACTGGTCTAACTTTCAAGCAACTCTAGGCGAGATTGTCACAAACCAAAGTCTAAGGCCTTTAGCACTCATCAATTTTTCACTTTTAGTCAAATGCTCTTATTTTCATTCAAAGGAGATGCTCCTTGCATTTATGTGGCTTGGAACCATGAGTATCAGATTTTACTTATTCTATGAAGTCAAATACTGCACTTACTGTAGTATTTAGGAACTGTAGAATTTACATTTTGACCCCAAAGGAGCAACAAAGCCAACAAAGTAGGCCATGGCTTTAAACATAGCTTTCAAACATTCACAGTCATGTCTTTCTTTTGGCTTCTCCTCTTACCATTACAGATCCACCTTTTAATGATAGATTAATATTTATTTCATAAGATTGATATTAGGCAAAGGATTCTTCTGTCGAATCACATCAATTACTTTGCCTATGTGATCTCACATCATGTATTTTCCTAGAATCTCTTTGTTTGAAAGATTTTGGTGATGGAAATATATGATTAAGTGATCTCTAACAACATATTTTGCATCAAGGCAATGATTGACCATTCATATATGTAAATGTTACACATAGTATCTGACTGTTAGTGGGAAATTCAAACTCTAAAGGGTCAACATAGTCCTTGGCAGAGATATGACAGTCCCAAGCGTGTATTCCAGTTGAACAAATGACTGTAAAAAATGATGTAAATTCTAGATCTAAAATCACAATAATAAAATATATCCACCACAACTTCTAGCTCATCAGTAGTTTCCAACCAAGATATTAAATACAAATGACTGTCAAAGATATACTTTCCAGCTTATTAGATTATCACTTCAAGTTTACAAAATGATATCTTCCATCTCTTCAAAATTGTTGTAACATAGGCTAAGTGTATGAGAACTTCCTTTTGTATTTGTTTGCCAACAACCGAATGATACAAAAGATCATGTTATGACAGTCCCAAACAGATGTGTATATGTGCCTAGCTGAAGTGACATTAATGAGGAAGAAGCCAGGTGTCAGGAGATTGTTTGAATAGAAGTGATGGGTAATAGCATCCCCGTCACTATTCCTGGGGTTTGCATTTTTTTTTTAAAACTTATACAAAGCATGGATATAGAGACGGCAAGGCGTGGATACAGAGACGGCAAGGCGTGGCTATAGCGACGTCTTATTCCTGGGTTTACATTTAAAAAAAAAAACCTTATACAGAGCGTGGATACAACGACGGCCAGGCGTGGATACAGAGACGGACAGGCATGGATATAAAGACGGCTTAGACATCTAATGAAATATAGAATATTGTCGCTCTTGCAACGCAAATTAGGGGCCGTCTCTATTGCGATGGAATTGTTTCCACAGAAAAAAAATGCTTAGACGCGGCAATATCCACGCTTTTCCGTGGATATTGCCACGTTTTGCCGTGGCAAAATTGATCACTTGTACTAGTGTGAGAAATAATTTTACAAGTTGTGGTTCCAATATCATGAGGGATGGACCAAAAAGGTTTGTATAAAAGAAGTTCACTCCAACAAAACGGTTCAAAAGATGAAGAATCAAAGGGAGGAATGGAAGTGAAATGTGGATAGAATCTAACAATCTTGTCATGCAAGTTTTGTTTCCATGGAATTTTTTTTCCTATTAGGTGAGAAAGACCAAGAAAGAGTAGCTTCAAGCAGAGTTAGATGTTCAAGATAAATGGGTCTTTTCATGTAAGAAAAAATGAAGGGGGCTGTTGCAGGGGTGTTATTAGTGTCATTAGAAACACGATGAAAGATAGTTTGGCTCACGTTTAGGGAAAAGAAGTGACGGCTACAAAACAAAAGAGGATGTTTTTGCAGCATGTGACACGTCTCTTGTGCAGTAATGTCTCTTTCTGTAACTATTTGTGCAAGGAATTGTTTGATTGGCTAAAGAATGGGGGTGTCACTTGGTGCAACATGTGCAAGGAGAGAGAGAATTGCATGGTAGGTTTTTAATTTTGGCTCTTCTTTTGATGCATACTTTGAAATGTATTTGAGAACAACATGTTTACAAAGGAGAGGTTGGAAATCAACATTAGTCCTCCATATTTCAAGCATGGTAGGGTTGTGAATATTTAAAAGGGGATCATTTATTGCAGGATTGTAGGTTTTTCATCCATTTGGATCAATGAATAATGAAGAAGTAGCTTGTAGCTCATATGGAAAACCATAGCAACATTGAACAAATGTTCCTTTTTTATGAAGGCAAGTTGACTTTGAACATCCAGTGTGCCTTTGAACAAAATTGACGAGTTATTCATAGTCAGCTGATTAGTTTGATGCAAATATCGACGGTGATGCAAGACTACATGGATCATTTGTAGTATAATGGTGTGACCCATATGTGGATAAGTGGGAATTATGAGGATTCAAAGCTGTCACATATGTGTCAAAAACAAATATTCCCAATCTAACGTATGCATATTTGGTGCATTTTCCGACCAAATAAAATCATGAATGTGTGTCAATCCTCTATGCTACCATTCATATCTACAGTGGAGGAAAATGCATATATTAGAAATAGATTGTGTAAAGTAAAAATACGAAGAGAGAAAAAACAAGGAATAGATGGTATAATACATGCACCAAGAATTTGTTATATGAAAACCTTTTTTAAGCACATCTTGAAGAAATGTTTTGAATCTATTGTGCATGTACTATGATGTAATATGTTGATTTGATATGATGTTGTGAACCTTTGATTGATATTCTTGAGGTAAACCAGTAGGACGCTTAGAAGGCATTAGAGCATGCAAATTTGGCAATTTTGTGTCAGCTGCACTAAGGGTGAAGAAGAACATTGGGTGTACCTTTTTTTATTGATCATATTTGTGAGTTCACCTCTACTTTTTTTCCAATATGAACGTGTTCCACGTAATGAAGATCCAAACCTTGCAACCCTTTCACCAATTTTCTCACTAGGCATGTCTTCTAATTGGTTGACAAGCTCAAGTACTGTAGGAGGTAGTGTATCTTCAAGATTTTTTTTGACAAAAAAAGAGGCAGTAGTATTACTTCGATGATGCATAATTACATTGTATCTATAGTATCGGAAGATAGGATGTTGGCCAAATCTATTGTCATGATAGCGAATGAGGTGAAGTGTATATTCATGCATATCAACCTCATGAATATGTGGTTGTAATAACATTGATGTACCCATCAGAAACAAAGTTGGAAAAGACATGGAAAGAAGACCTTTTGTGTTGTACTCATTGATAGGGGACATTTCTATGGGGGGCCAATCAATGGAAGGTGGTAGTGGGATATTTTGTATGTGTAACAATTGTCTAATTTCTTCAACATCAATTCTAGCATTAGTATGTGTTGAAATAAATGATGAGGATTCCAATTCATAGGGTTCAAATGAATATGGTGGTTGATTTGTACAGGACAAGCTTTGTTGATGAGATAATGCATCATTTCTATTAAGATGCGGAATCAAAGATGAAATGTATGCTGAAATAAGAGGCAAAGAAGCTAATGCAATTGGGTTGACCTGTACATCCTTGTAGTATGGATCATTAGCCATTTTGAATTCAAGGGTAGCAATAGCATGTGTTCGACTAACAAACAGTTCATATGGATTGTTTGTAGAATTGCATTTTCGGACAATGAGGATGTCGAGTTTTGATAATAAATGTGGTAGGTATGTGGCAAGATTGTAAATGTATTGGGGGAAGCAAATAGTATGGCTAGAGTATTTATATTGACCACCATGAACATGTGTCACTTGCAAGATTAGGTTATCACAACTAATGATCATTTCTTCAACCTATGTAAGTACTGGAAGGACAGCTGGTTGGTTTCTTGGATCCATATTGTTTTCCAATGAAAATCGATAGCCTTTTCGTTCTAGAATACAACGAGAACAAGTGTATGCACCATAGAATTTTTTTGTTACAATAATAGGGTAGCATTCTTTGCAAATCGAGCAGACATTCATATCAGCTAGTTGGTCCATTTTTTTACAAAAACGTTGACGTGCGTCATTGAGCTGGTTGTTCAATCGATTTTCCATAGGATATGGAAGTGAAGCTGTGTCGACAGGTTCTACATGAGAAATTGAAGAAGACATGTCCATAGGAAGACGAGAAACCCTACAAAGAAGACGTTGTTTCTTGTTGTTTTTATCTCTGTTTTGTGCATATAAAACTCTTCTTTGGGCATTGTCTTGTTCATTGTCACGATTGGGCATAGTTTCTACGAGAAAATTCTGAAGTTGTTAAACACCTTTGATTTTTGGCAGCGACATATTTTCTATTTGTATTAATTGCAAACTATATGGATATAAAGCAGAAGATTAAAAACAAATGTTAATATATTGAATATGAGGAAGTAAGAATGTAGCTTAAAATAGTATAACTGGAGTGAATTTTGATTTTGAAGTGCTAGCTTGATAATTGTAAGAAAATAGCAACATAGAAGACAAAAGTGTATTGTGAGAAAGTATATATGAAAAAAAACAGTAAGTCACGTAGTAAGTTATTAGAAAAATTGAATTTCGTATTGTATATTTTTCTGCAATTATGTTGAAAGCTAACATTTGAACATTGAAACAACAGTATTTTAGAACAGTATTTGGCTTTCCTAAGTGAAAAGGTAAAGGTATTTGGATTTCTTCTTTCCAATGCAAAAAGAGGAAAGCAGAAAGGTAAATTTGATAAATTCATTTATCAATTTACCTTTTTCTCTTTCCCTTTCCGCTTTCCAATGCAAAAAGTGAAAAAGTAAATTGAGATTGAATTTATCAATTTACCTTTCTGCTTTCCCTTTCACCCCTTACTTTTTCATTCCGACATCACATTATGTCCATGTAGATGATCCCAGATTGCAAGGGATTATCGGTGGTACACAAATGTATGTTGGTGTTCAAATAGTATCTGACACGGGTGGAGTTATTCAATGAACTTATTATATAGTACCTTGTATTAATGAGTAGGTGTTGTTCAGTAGATAAAACCAAGTGTATAGTGAAATTAGAACCTAGTCAATTTTTTGTGCCATTATGAGTTTTTCCTTGGATTCTAGTAATATCGAGCTCTACTGGATCTAAGAATGAATATTAAAAAAACCTAATCTGTGGAAATGGAAAGCGAAAACGAAAAATTGATTATGAATTTACTTTTTTGGATTGGGGAAAGTATACCTTGGTCATATATTATTTAGATTTTGGAATTTGATCTTTGGTATATTGTTGTTGATACAATCATGATATTATGCCTTATCCAAAACATGAAAACCCCAATGTTACATGGAAGGTAATATTTTTGAATTGTTCAAGTCGTTTTGGGGGTTTCCAAAATATTTATTATGGTTTCTATGATTTAACTTAGTTGAATTATTCGAGTTTTTTCGTGTTTTGAATGCCTTTGGTGGATTGCGGAAAACTAATTTTTTTCAAAGAATTATTTCCATCGCTCATTCCGCATCCTTTATCCCGCAACCTACAATGCAGACTGTAGTATCTTGAAGTTTATAATCTGTCAATTTTTTCATCCCGCAACCTGCATCCCACAAATGGTGATTGATTTTGTTATTTTTGTTGCATGTTCCTGCAACCCGCAACCCTCATTTTGTGGGATGTGGAATGCAGGACAAATTGAATAAAACTTTGGTATTTATGTCATCCTACACCCCGCATCCCGCAATTGTGGAATGCAGATTGTAGGATAGTTAATAAAATTTAGATGGATCAATATTACTGTCAGTTATTTGGAATCAAAGAGTGCACTGATTCTTTACCTTGGTTTCCCATTGTTATCGATTTAATGTAACCGATAAAATTGTAAAATTTATCTATTTCTGCAAATGACTGTTCAAGTAAAAATTTCAACATACATGTATGAAATTGCAAGAAAGTGGTGCTGTAAGAGAGTAAAAAACATATCGTCCTATGTTAAACAACAAAAAATGGACTTAAAATTGATAATTGAAATAAATCATTATAAACAATGAAGAATGGTTAAGTATGAAGTTGGAAAAACTTTTGTATTTATGTGTCCATCTGAAATTGCCGTTTATGTGTTTTCAACCATGACAATTACAACTTTTAGGCATGCAACTCCACAGAAGGTCTCTATTCTAACTCAAAGAGTAAGAAGGAATTTTTTGTTGCAGATCCTCTAGACTATTTCATCAATTGATGTTGTTTCAGTTGAGAGAAGAGACTGATCTTTTGCAGAAATTCCCATGAGCTGGTTTGTAGCATCATCAAATGCTATGACACTATGAAGGTATCCAGTGATATCTTCCAAGTCAACATTTAGTATATATCGGTAGTCACAATCAAGAAACTCTCCATCACATTTAGCACAATGCCAAATGTGTTACTGAGAGAAATTCCTATGGCTTGGGGTACCACAACAGACAGCTTGACTCCAAAAATCAATCCTTTCCAATATGCAATAGAAATTAAATGTCTAACACTAAAGGATCAGACCTCATACCTTATTCCGGACGGTTGAAGTAGATCCCTGTTGAGCTTTCCAACTTCAACTTGAATTGATAGATTACTTCCTCAACAACAAGTAAACAATACAAGCATTCTATATATCATGGTGTTATATCTATTCTAGCATATATAATCAACAATGTATAAGAATTTGAAATAATCCCATGGATAATATATACATTCAAACACACATTATTGGATAGGAAAAGATATTTCTATTAATATAAATAAGAGATTACAATAGATACAACTTTTGACGACATGTCTGCGAACCGAAAAAACTGAATCCCCCACTTGGGCCTCCACCACTTCAATCCTCCATCTCTTGATAGCAAGCTCACAAGCAAAAGGAAAGCTTAGGAAGAACACACCAGTGCTCCAAGGGACAAAGGGATGCAGACTCAAGCATAATTTCCGGAAACAATGGACTATAGTTTCTTTGCTCTCAATTCTCTCATATGCCTTCAATGTACCATAGAGTTCCTTATATAGTTTTTCAAAGGGGTAATGAAAGGTCGAATCTGAGTAATCTCAAGGCATAGGGAAGGCCAGGAGTCAAGTGATTCGGATCCATGTCAAGGAAAACTCCAAAAGGATTTAGATTTTGTACACATCCCGATGTACGCAGTTATAGAGGTAAAATCCCCGTATGTACGTGATTATAGGTTTAAAAGTCGCGTATATCATTTTTCACATGTTTTTAGGGGTGGTCAAGGAAACATCAAAGGACAAAAGATGGTCCATGGGGTCTAAGGAGTCTGTAGCGGGACAGGGGAAGGCCATACAAAGTGAGATTCACCTGGAGTGGTGAAATTAGCTATAACAAAATGTCTCCAAGTTTGTGGGAAATATTTTTCATCCATTGTATTTTGGCAACAAAAAGAGGGCATGCAAGGAAATAAAAGTAATTCATGTTAGCATTTGTGATGGTTTCTACAAGAGAGTACCAAACAAGTTTTTCAGACGCTTGAAGAGTTTGCAAGTCATTGATGGTAATGACTTTACAAGAACCAGATTGAGAGTTATTGAACTTTTTGCTCAAAGATGGCGATGCTGAACAGAATCCATTGTCACAAAACCAATTTTGGAGAAGTGAAGTGTCTTCAATTTTTGGGTTTATAAAAACATTAGTGTTGGAAATAGTTCTAACATTTTTTTCATTGAAATTTGTAACATGACCACCTTTGATTGCTACAGCTGGAGGTGTAGGTAAACCACATAGGCTGGCAAGTTCAGCTCCTTCAATTTGAAAATGTTATCCCCAAAGTGTTATGTCAATACTATAGCCTGACATGTCACGGAGTCCAATAGTGCACCTAACAGTCTCAACACCATCTCATTTTCATATTGTGAATGTAGGAGAAACTGAAATGACAATCCCAACAAGGTCCATGATGGAATTAACGTGTATAGTTTGTATCTCTTGAATAGTTTTGAAGTTAAAGCAATAAAAAGGTATTAAGGGGTATTCATTTAAGCATGGTTGGATGGTTGAGGAGGATCCTAGGAAAATATCATTATGTATTTTCAAATGGTTGAAAATTGGATTGGATGCTTTCACTATTCCATTTGATACTATGTACACTATTCCTATTTGTATTTGGTCATACAAAGACATAGCCAATTCATTGAATGTAGATATATGTATTTCATCATGTGAAGCATTAACAATGTCAAATACAAATATTTTTCCAGACCCTCATTGGTTTCCATATTCATGTAGCAATAACTCAACCTTGGATATTCCAAACTTTGCTAGAAGGTTCCAGTGATGTGAATGGTATAGTTGATGCAGCTAAGGTAGGGTTTTCATCTACTGAGGTAGGATTCACTAGAGCAGAGGAAGAAATATGTGAGGGAGAAGATATAGGTAAATGGTAAGGTACAAGATCTCCAATAATTGTTGCATCCGCTGTGACAACTTCGAGTGCAAGCAATGCGATAGTCCTATGAGTATAAGTATGTTAGAGTTCAATGGGATAGAAAAACCCTGGATGCATACACAGTGTGAAATTGGCTAAGTTGTGAAAGACAACAAGGAAATTAAACATACGTTACATTATGTACAATGTTGCATGTACATTTGGTAACTTTGATTATAAATCCTTCTTTTAGTTGTCTGGTTTCTACAATACTACTATATATAGTTGGAAGCAATAGCTCATGCCTGTGAAGCCCGTCCGAGATAGATATTCAGAACCGAATAGATGATGAGTTGAGTGAGTTCACTTGGTTTAATGAGGACACCTATACCAGTAGAAAAAGGTCGATAGCACCATGTAGCAAGAGTGAAATAGAATCTTCAGTTAGCATAGTCTGCATAGCGTGACAGTTATATTTTCCTGTGAAATGAAAGAGGGTATGAACAAAAAAACAAAAATTGCAATGTAACATATTCATGTGATGGAATGACAACAAATATAATGCATATATGACAACATACTCAATTATCAATTTACCTTTCCCCATTCCCCTTTCCAATGCCTAAAGAGGAAATCAAAATGATATACTGATAATCAATTTAGGACTTTAGCTTCCTGCATTCCAATTTTCGATGCGAAAAGCAGAAAGGTAAATTCATAATTCATTTATCAATTTACGTTTACCCATTCGGATTTCCAATGCCAAAAGAGGAAAGCAGAAAGGTATTTCATTATCAACTTATCAATTTACCTTTTCACATTCAAATTTCCCATGCGGAAAGCGAAAATCGAAAAGGTCAATTGATAATCAATTCATCAATTTACTTTTCCCCATTTTGCATTCAAATGTCGAAAGTGGAAAGCGAAAACATAAACTGATAATCAATTTATCAATTTACCTTTCTGTATTCCACTTTGCGGAAACTTTATCTTGGGGAAATCGTCTAAGAAAAAAAAGGGTAATATATTTAAACACATCTCCGTAATTCGAAAAGTGGAAGTTGGAAAGTAGCAAAAATTATGTTGGAAAATATAAATTCCAACTTTCGGCATTCTCCAAAGTGGAAAGCAGAAACTGGCAATATAAATTAAAAATTTGGAATATGTGTTGACGCAAGTAAAAAACCGAGTATATATTGGCCCCGTTGCTTAATAAATAAAGAAGAATGCGTAAACGCTACCCAACTTCTATTTACATACACAAATACCGAAATCCAAAGGTAGAGTTTTCGTATTCCGTATTTTCAATGTAGATGAAATATGGTTTAATCTAAAACATTTAGAAGACTTTGGACGATCAGTGAAATATAATCCATGGATTTATTTTAAAATTGTAAAACATTTATATCAACTTGAAGAGTTTCCGCAATTAAAAGTTTGTAAATTAAACTTACACCAAGCCGGAATATTGAAAAGAGTTGAACTGTCTCAAAAAAATTAGCAATTTTTATGTCAATATATGTTTTTATTTGAGATTTAGGGTGGACTAAGACCTATGCTTTTTTATCTCTACCTATGAGCACGAAACAAATACATTTTTTCTTCTTCATTATATTACACAGTTTATAGCTTAATTTTTAAATATTTCATTTAATATTTTATTCACTATCCCGCAATCCTCATTCGCAATTGCGAGATGGGGGATTACTTTTTTAAATTGTTATTCTGCAACTCCACTTCCGCAATTGCGGGTTGCAGGAATTATTTTGGTTTAAGATTTTTTGTGTATTTCCACAACCCGCAACCCACAATTTGCGAGATGTGAAAAACAGAAAGGAAAATCGCTAAATTCGGACTTTCCACATTCTCCAAAATGGAAAGCAGAAACCAACAATATAAATTAAAAATTTGGAATATGTATTGATGCAAAACGAAAACTGGGAATATATTGGTCCTGTTTCTTACTGCATAAAAGCAGGATGCGGAAGTGCTACCCAACTTCTATTTACATAAACAACTTCTTTATCTTTGTTACCTTGGAAAGAAGAAAGCTGAAACGTAAATTCATTATCAATTTATCAATTTACGTTTCCGCTTTCTGAAATGCAAAAATCCTAATACATGTATATACCAAATATCAAATACCAAAATCCAAAGGTAGAGTTTCCCTATTATGTATTTTCAATGTAGATCAAATATGGTTTAATCTAAAACATTTAGAAGACTTTGGACGATCTGCAAAATATAATCCATAGATTTATTTTTAAATTGGAAAACATTTATATCAACTTGGAGAGTTTCTGCAGTTAAAAGTTTGTAAATTAAACTTACACCAAGTGAGAATATTGAAAAGAGTTGATCTGTCTCAAAAAAATTAGCAATTTTTATGTCAATAGATATTTTTATTTGAGATTTGGGGTGGACTAAGGCATATGCTTTTTCAGCTCTACCTATGAGCATGACACAAGTACATTTTTTATTCTTTATTATATTACACAGTTTATAGCTTAATTTTTAAATATATCATTTAATATTTTATTCACCATCCCACAATCCCCATTCATAATTGCGGGATGTGGGATGCAGGATTACTTTTTCAAATTGTTATTCTGCAACTCCACTTCCGTAATTGTGACTTGTGGGAAGTAGTTTGATTTAATATTTTTTGTGTGTTTCTGCAAGCTGCAATTTACGAGATGTGAAAAGTGGAAAGGCAACTATCTAATATAAAGATATCAATTTACCTTTCCAATTTCCAATGCAGAAAGCGGAAAGTGCACAACCCGCAAGTAATTTAAGTTCGGATTTTTGTTCTTTGTTTCTACAATGCGCATCCCGCAATTGCGGGTTGCGGGTTGTGGAAAGTAGTTTGCGAAAAGTGGAAAGGGAAATGTATAATATCAAGATATCAATTTACCTTTCCAATTTCCAACAAGGAAAGCGGAAAGTGCGCAACCTGCAAGTATTTTAAGTTATGATTTTTGTTCTGTGTTTCCGCAACCCGCAACCCACAATTTTCAGAATGCGGAAAGAAAAAGGGGAAATGGCTAATATCAAGATATCAATTCACCTTTTACCTTTCCAATGTGTAAATCAAAAAGTGCGCAAAGCAAAAAGGTAAATTGATAAATCAATTTACCTTAGTGCGCAATAAGAAAAGTGGAAAGGTAAATTGATAAATTGATTATCAATTTAGCTTTCCACTTCAGAAAGCCGAATAATGTTGTATAATTCTCATGTTTCAATGGTGAAACTGCCTTTCAACAAAATTACAGAAAAATATACCCCACGAAATTGAAATTTTCATATAATTTAGTACGTAAGTAAATAATTAAACATGTGCTAAAATTTGAATATAAAATGTTTTAGAATAAATCTATCTACATAAATTTCCCTATATTCAAGTAAAAACATATCGAAATACGTGGAAAGAGGAAAGGTAAATGGCTAATGTGAAGATATCAATTTAGCTTTCCACTTTCGAATGCGGAAAGTGGAAAGTGCACAACCCACAAGTAGTTTGATTTAACATTTTTGTTGTGTTTCCGCAACCCGCAACCTGCAATTTGTGAGATGTGGAAAGCAGAAAGGTAAATGGCTAATATCAAGATATCAATTTACCTTTTACTTTTTACGTTTTACCTTGAAAATGGAGGATGTCCCATAGGAATCTGTTTTTCAGTGGGTAAAAAACTCGGTTCATACTTCTCAGTAGTATAAACAACAGTTGACAAAATGGCCTCTGTGTTAGACACTGAAGAAGTTGGAACTACTCAGCTTGTTGATAATTCTCAAGTAACTGCTACAACTTTTCAATTTCACACTCTGATCAGACCATGGTTGCACACTAAGGTAAATTGATAAATTGATTATCAATTTACCTTTCCACTTCAGAAAGACGAATACTTTTGTAAAATTCTCATGTTTCAATGGTGAAACGTTGTCTTTCAATGAAATTTAATTTTTCGTGAAATTTAGTACGTAAGTAAATAATTAAACATGTGCTCAAATTTGAATATAAAATGTTTTAGAATAAATATATCTACATAACTTTCCCTATACTGAAGTAAGAACATATCGAAATTTTTCATGCCAGGAAAAAAACATTTCAAGGAATAAAACCCTCTATTTTGGACCTCTCGTTTCCATAGGGCGAAATTCAGAAATCGGAATAGTCTTTCACAAAATTTTATATATTATTTTGCAATTTATCCTTTCATTCCATAGACTATAGGGGAAATTCAGGAATACATTACACTTATCAGTTGAAAAAGTCTGATTTCCACATTCCAAAAAAATACAGTGCCACAAACCTTTCCGACCTCCGCATTACACAAGGCGGAAAGCGAAAGTCAAAAATCATGGAAACTTATGCTCAACTCCTTACCTAAAACAAATCCATTATAAAATCTGATACCTATCAAGTTATTGACATAGCATGAGTATTACACCATTATGAAGCCACATAACCAATACAACTAAGTAATTTAGCAACATAGCAACAAGAACAGTCAAAACAAACAAAAGGTATTTGACCATCTCAAAACCAGACTAAACAAATATTCAAAACATTTAAAAAGACTAAATGAGTACCTGCAAATTTAACAAGCTACGAAAACCTTTGTTGGAAACTCTCTAGAGTAAATGGAGTGAAGAAAAATCAATATGTGTGAAGCAAATAGTAAGAAATAGTGTTTACCTGAAGGTCTGTTTAATGTACAAAGCAAAGGCTGTAAATACAGTATTGCAACAAGATTTTGAATATTTCCATAAGGAGATAAAAAATGAAGATATTGGCCCATGTCTGAATCATATGACAAGATATCTTGCATTAATTGAGCAACAATGCATTGATGAAACATAAATGATAATGGATAAAGAGACATGGGAAAAGTGTATTAAATTGAGTAAAGCACCAGTGAAACGAAACCTCAACCAAAATGACCCCACAAGTTGTGAGCATAAACATAGAAAAACCATCCTGAATATCTTAAGATAAAGCCACAAAAACTAGTAGACAGAAACTTTCACAAAATCGTCGATGTAAAATCTTGGCAAGGACTCCGTCGAATTGAGAGAAATGAAATGTAGGGAAGGCACTAAAATCTAGTATCGTTTAGGCCCAAAAATAGATGTGTAGTGAAAACACACATGCCACCTGTCCAGAAAACACAGTAAACACCAACTACAAAGAACAATCCGCAATTGGCAATCAATCCATCAATCCATTCACCTGCAGTACCGGCCGTAATAGAGAAGAAACCTGTGGTTTGCGGGATTGAAGTTCCCGAATCGAGACTATAGAATCGGGGAGCCAACTAAACTGAAGTAAAAAAAACTAAAAAATATATCCATCATTCCATTTCATCATAATTTAATTTGGAATCTGACACACCAGGTTTCCAGTCTCCATTCACTATTCGATCGTGACACCTGTCGAATTGTTAATGGCAAAGAAGATGAGGAATCTTGCGAGACTGCGTCTCCATAGGTAAAACTCCTTTGGCATAAAAATGATCAAGAATAGCTTTTAATACTTCATTATGTCGAAGAGACACATTCTACAGCCCAGTAGGGGGAGATGTGGAAGTCATTTAGTGCCTATCCTAGAGCTGACACGTGTCATTTCTAAAAAATAATAAAATGTTATAAAAAATAACATGTTCGCTCAATTTAGATTTAAAATATTTTTTAGAACCACATATATAAGACTACAAATTAAAACCATAAATGTTTCTTTCACATCTCCTCAATATTTCCACTCTAAAAAAGGGGTTTGTAGTTAGATAGATTTGATCCCTTTCGGCTCTTTGTAGATCCTTTTTAAGATGGATCTATGCTCGTAAACATACAAAGAAAGAAAAAACTAGCAAGTAAATTGGTGAAACTCTTAGCACAAAACAAATAAACCACAAAAACTATGATGACTCCATTATTTAATTAATTGGACTGACAAATGGGAAATAAATAAATAAAGATGGTTTAAATGATATCTCATTGTAGGAATCCAAGATAGTGTCATGGATGAGGTTATCCTTGGATGTAATGAGTCCTTTTTTGGAATATATTAAACCCACTCACAACTTAGGATAAAATAATTAATCATTATTTGATCAATTATTCACCCACTAGCTTAATTAGTTGGCATCCACTTGCACCTTTAAGTCAATGCATGCCATCTATATCCTAGAAATGATTTATTTCTGATTCTTGGTTGATCTAGAATTAATATACAGGACCTTACAACAGATTCTGCTTTTTTCTGCTTTTTCTGCTTTTTCTGCTTTTCTATGGATAAGATAAAAGCTAGTCAACTAGGAAACTGGGAACTTTTGTTTCCAACCCATCCTCCATTAGTTTTTCTCCATTTTCTAGGATTAGCATGTTATTTCCATCTCCTTGACAACTCACTCATGCTTTTTCCAACTCGTGAGGTCCTTGATAGATTTAGCAAGTGCTTTATCCATCTATGGGGGTTTGCTATATTTTAGTAAGTCATCCTTTTTGAGCTTTATGAGTTGTTTCCATACAATTTGACTTTCCTATGAGGGAAGAACTATTTATGTACACCATTGTTCATAATTATTCAATGGAAGGATACACACCAATATTCATCTCTTCATTCATGTGATTCAGTCTCTTTTCTTCTCTCTATTTTTCATGTGTATGCTTGTGAGAATTCTTAGTAGCAAGATCTATTTCCTGTGCTTCTTTTTAGCATCATTGCACATAGAATTGATCTATTATTTCTACATGGTATCAGAGCTACAAGGTTGATCAAGTTCTACAGAGTTGAGGAGCACTTCCAGTCTCCTATCCCTCTTTGAAGAAGAGCTTGTCTAGCTTACAAGATTTTCTCCTAGTTTGTTTTGTAGGTTGCAGAGAGTATCTCTTAGAGCATATCAACAACTTAAATATGGATTCAAAAGTTACTCTACTATCTCCTTTCAACTATGCTGATTGGAAGCCAAAGATGAGTGCATACTTGAAGAGGCAATGTCTCTTTGATGTCTCCATTGGTGCATTGAGTGAACCTAAGTCTTATGAAGAGAAGATTGATTGGCTAAATAATTGTGATAGAGCTTATGGAATTATGTGTTTGGGAATGTCTCCAAATATATATCATCTCATAGATTCTGCTGAATGTCCATTTGAGCTTTGGATAATTTTGGACAAAGCTTTTGGTTTAGAGGAAATTGAAGATGAAGCATGGAGCAAACCTAGCATCTCCTCTTGTTCTCTCTCTCAAGATTTATTGGCCTCTACATTCTCTGATGAAGTTGATCATGATGAAAATTTTTCTCATACAGTTCATGTTGCTACTACCCTCTTTCATTCGAATGCTTCCTCCTTCAATGAAGAAGCAAATATTGAAGAGACATCTTTTTCTGTGTCTCTTGAAGGTGATTTTTCTTCTTGTGATACTAATGATGAAAAAGAAGTAACATATGGAGTTGCTGCTGATATTTATTATGATCCTATAACCCATTCATTGCTCTCTCAATCTCGTATCTTAGATTCTGAGATCTATGTGCCAGATTCTTTACACCTCTTGCATACCTCTCTCATTGATGGTGCGCAACCCAGTGACTTACAAGATGTTTGCTTAGACACATCAAGCCTTATTTGTGTCATACCACTTACCTTACTTGATATCATGTGCTTCAGCATATCCTTCTTTGTTCTTGGCATCAATACTCAGAGCCTTCTTGAAGATTGTGAACATCTCATTCTTTCCTCCTTTCATACAGAGGATTCATTACCGGTGTATTCCCATGAGTCTATTGATATGCTTATATGTGATCCTTTGGGTTCTGATTTAGAAGAATATTTGCAGGTTGATACACATATAATACCACTATCCATACCATCTACCATAGCTCTGAATAATCCAAAGACTATACAAATCCCAAGCCCACTAATTGATTCCTCATTGGTCTCTTATGCAGTGATAATTATCTTACATGATTTGAAGTCTTTCTTAACTTTCAGTGTCTGGTTATCCATGAACTTAGTCATATATCTACTAATATTAAACATGTTTGGATCTGTTCTAAACACTTATTGTTCAGATCTTAAGCCCATCCATCATTCATATTTTTACACCTATCAGTTTTCCCCAGTTGTTCATAATTTTCCTAGTCTAGCCCTATATCCTCATGGAGCCACTGAAGCCCTTCTCTTTGCTGTTCCATATGCTAATGTTTCTGATATATCAGTGTTTTATCAGCCTCATATCAGGTCTATACAGGTGCTACATCAGATTGGAATATTGACATGTGATTCACATCACAATTTTGCAGCTATTCAGGGAATTGGGTGTGAAATAAATTGTCTTAATTTTTGTACTCTTTGGAAAGGAGTATGCACATATGTCTTTTCCATTTCAGATTATGTTTGCAGATCAGAGTTTGACAGCAGAAAGAAGCATTCATATAATGCTCCTACTTCATCAGTTGATGAGATACAAGGAGTCTCTCCTCCTCCTTCTTGCAGGTCCTACACTCCAGCGCATGATCATGGAGTTCATGATTTCTTCAGCAAGCCCTTCATCCAGAAGCAGTTCAGTCAGCTCATTAAATTGAATATGAAGATATGTTGAAGACATATTTCAAATTCTGTGCCTTGTCCTATCTTGAGGGAGGATTTTCCCCATGTGGTTTTGCCTCTTTCCTCACTTTTCTGGACATAATAATTGTTAAAGGATGACCATAGCCTTGTTGCTGGGCCCTATATGCATCCATATGCATCCATATTTTTTGTCATACCATCATAAAGTCAGACTTATAGGGGGGTGTTGGAATATATTAAACCCACTCACAACTTAGGATAAAATAATTAATCATTATTTGATTAATTATTCACCCACTAGCTTAATTAGTTGGCATCCACTTGCACCTTAAAGTCAATGCATGCCATCTATATCCTAGGAATGATTTATTTCTGATTTTGGGTTGATCTAGAATTAGTATACAGGACCTTACAGCATATTCTACTTTTTTCTGCTTTTTTCTGGATAAGATAAAAGCTAGTCAACTAGGAAACTGGGATCTTTTGTTTCCAACCCATCCTCCATTAGTTTTTCTCCATTTTATAGGATTAGCATGTTATTTCCATCTCCTTGAAAACTCACTCATGCTTTTGCCAACTCGTGAGGTCCTTGATAGATTTAGCAAGTGCTTTATCCACATATGGGGGTTTGCTATATTTTGGTAAGTCAGCCTTTTTGAGCTTTATGAGTTGTTTCCATACAATTCGACTTTCCTATGATGGAAGCACTATTTATGTACACTATTATTCATAATTATTCAATGGAAGGATACATACCAATATTCATCTCTTCATTCATGTGATTCAGTCTCTTTTCTTCTCTCTATTTTTCCTGTGTATGCTTGTGAGAATTCTTAGTAGCAAGATCTATTTCCTGTGCTTCTTTTTAGCATCATTGCACATGGCATTGATCTATTATTTCTACATCCTTGAGGTTTTCCTTCAATGTAATCAGTCCTAGTGTAGGACACATGTTGTCCTTAGATTTAATTAGTCCTTATGTGTTCCCATATTGGAGATGATGAGAGGTCACAAGGCACTTGGTGTGCGCCTAGGAAATTATTGCATACTGGTAGATGCAGGTCATCATTGAGATGTAATGAGTCCTGGCACGCTACTATTGTAACCAGGAATATTTCACCTTCTGCAAACAGAAGCTGTTCCTCTGGTTTGAATGGTTCAGATCCATAACAAATGAGTGAACAACAAAGGATGAAGACTCTCCCTGGATGTCATAGACACCTGGAATGCCGCTTCTATAGTGAACCTGTGTACCTGCACTCAAATCAAACACGCAAACCCATCAAATCTACCAGAACATAATCTACTTATCCATGTTAGTGACTAAGGAATCTAACAACATGTACATGTGGAATTAGAACAACAGTAATGTGGGACGGAAATCAGCTTTGCATTAAGATGAATGGAGAAGTTTACAACCAATTAATCCTTAGTGTCGACATGCATCTCCATGAGACAAACAATTCATCCCCATAAGCTCCAACCTTTCTCTCTATGCTCTCCAATGGCTTTGGTCAAGTGGTCAATCCAATAGCATAACAATACCTCTATAGTTCTCCCCCTCAACCATGGACATGAGCTTGCATTTATAAGGCTCAATGGATAGAAATGGTTGAGATATTTGTGGATGAGGTGGCCTCTAAGATCCTATGATGGGGGATCTCGCGCTCAACTAACCCACAATGATAGGGATAAGGGAGGACACGAGGTTCATGATCTAGAAGCCTCAAAAAACTTCTTTTTTTCCCATTTTACTCAGGCTACCAATTTTCTCCTCTTATGACAGAGCAATTCAGATGAAAAATTCGTATGGACCAAGGGCCATAGGTGGTGGCACTGCTTATGGCAAACAGACTGAAGGCGGTACAAGAAAGGTACCGCTCATGGTTCATAGGGAAAGCACGGTGCTGAGTATTTTTATATAAAATTGACAAACACCATGGGTTTCTACTCCAAGCACTGGGATTAAGGGAAAGTATGTAAAGTTCTTATCACATGGTGGTGATAGGATTTTGGTATAACAAGATGCCCCCCAAAGCATGCGTCTTAGAGGGATATGATAAACGAGATCTTTGAGAGAACGAGTTGTCGCTATGAGGTGAAAATGTCAGCTCGATTAGAGAATTTCGTCAAGTAGGCATCTATAGTACATCAATATTTTTTACTCATAGACACAAGTAACCAACTCATGGTTGCAGACCAATACAAAGTAGATCCATGAGATGAATAAACAAGCATGGCTACTAGAATACAACGTAGATCCATGTGATAGAGGACTCAAAATTGGACATAGCTACCAGACATACAATGTAGATATTTGTCATACAGATGCAAATTTGAGCATAGACATGACCATACAAATGTGGATCCATGCTAGATATACAAAACTCCATCGCAACTTGGGGAAAGCAATGAGCGCTTAAACAAATACCTGGGGTCTTTGTCTTGTCTTCCACAAAGTACGATTCTATCCATGTGATTACAATGATCTAAAGTCGAACATGGTAGAAACCACTTGATTACTAGCCAATGATGTGAACTGTTAACAAGTACAAGGGAGATCACCATTGATGTTAATGATTCCTAAGGTACCCTAGTACAATCTACTGAGTGTGAATAGATGTCCTGATGTCGAACACCCAGTTGATTCTATCGATCAAAGGTCAATGATGTGAACCTATTTCGAGAGCGAGAGAGTCTATCATTAAGGCATATAGATCTCAAGGTACTAAGTTTTGTTTCTAAGATTATTTACCAGATGATGAGCTGATGTCGATGGGTAAATCCTTGTCGAAGGAGAACCATGATGAGTCCCACATCGACGACATGAAACTCGGAACATAGTTTTGGGATGATGTGAATGTAGTAACCATAGGACTGACTCAAAAGTACTAACACAAAGACTATTTTGACTGCAGAGGTAAAAATTCTTCAACTTCCCTTTGAACATCGGGTGGCACTACCAAAGACTTCGAAGCATAACTAAAACGAGATAAACACACAATGCGACTGTGGAGAAAGCATTCTTTTGAAAGACTCAAAGGAGTGGTATGACTCATGAAAGTGGATCGTCATGGAGATCAGCTGAATACCCAATTGACTGAAATGATATGAAGACAAGTGCCATGTTCAAAGGTAATGACAAACTACTGCCATTGATTTGCAAAATGATTCCCTTCCCATTTCCCCCATCATGATTTATGAGTGCCTCTTGTCCGTTTTACGAGTTCAAAGAGGGTAACAAACACTCGGTATAGCTTGTCTGAATAAAAGTCTAGTCTCATATGTTTTACGAACCTGAGAGAGGAGGGGTTCGTTCCAAAAAATGGGTCTCTCAATATTTAATTTAACAAGTCCAATGAAATAAAACTCGGTATCGTTCATGTTTAGAGAGTCTGAACGACTATAGAAGAAGGCTCCAAAAGGTATTTTTTTGTATGATTTAGTCTCTAAGGCCTGAAAAAATGTAAAACCATACCTTAGAGAACTCTTCCAGTCATGATTGGCTGGAGTGTTCCTTTTTCGTAAATAGTCCATCCAAACTGAAAAAGAGATAACCTACCATCGGAGGGACAACTCTTCAAATTCTTTAATGAGCGTGAAGAAGACAATATCGCTTGACAATCTTTTTGTATTTAGGGATCCTAAAAATATTTTAAACAGGACTCCATGAGGTTTCTTTACACAAGTCAATTTTTTTGATCCTGGAAAGAATTGGAAACAGACTCAGACCTTTGATACTAGGTTTAAAGAGCGTGATCAAAGTGTTGTAATGAACGCTCATCGACTTTTTTTGTTTTATGGTAGTGCGAAAAAGTAAAAAATGAACTCCCAAGACTTTACTGCTACTATTTTTATATTCTGCAATGACTCAAAATAAGTGTTAAATACCTCGATAGCCAACATTAAGGGATTACGATAGATAAGCTTCGAATAATCAACGATTTTAAATCAAAACTATAGTATGTCAACCAAAAAATGTGTATAAAAGTCATGTAAATAGTGAAAAATAAAATCATTTTACTATTTACCCATAGTAGAGAGCATTTGGAGCACTTTCCTAGTTAGATCTTCAGTTGTTGATATTGGGAGTTTCCACCATCGGATTTGAGCACCGTCAGTTCCAGGTAACAGTTCAAACCCTTCTCTTCCCTTTCATGGTCTTAATTTTTATTTTAGATGGGGTTTTGGGCTTGTATGGAAATCCCTAAAACCATGGGAATGGGAACTGTGCTTATCCCTTGCGGGATACGCGGTACCTCACTAGAACTGCACTGAAAACAAGGCTCACAGGCGGTGCCACCACCTGTCTTCAATGGTGCACAGGCGGTGCCGGCCATGAAGATTTGAAATTGATAACACAAGCAAAAATAGATCATTTATTTGGATTTAAATGATTAAAGATGATTCTAATATGTGTTATGATTGTTTTTGGTAGGATTTTGCTGATAAAAAATGGTAATATGAAAGGAAAGACAACATGAAAATGATGATGCTTTCACCAAAAGGAATGTGGGTTGCATAGCCACATTACGAGACCGTGGGCTCCTGAAATTCTTTCAGACTCCTAGTATGGTATCACACAAGTGGTTTCTATAGCACATACTACGGATGTGGAATCCGGAGCAGCAACACTTTGAGGTTGGGGCTCATGTTCTGACAGTAGAGGTAGAGGACATCTACTTCTTAACTGGACTCTTGAGACGGGGTGCCCCCATCTCGCTGATAGGTTCCCGAGGAGGGGATATTACCACACAAGAGTTGATAGACCGTCATTGTATCCTAGGGATGAGGACATCGGGGAAGAAAATCCCCATAAAGGCAGTGATGGATGGCCCTTTACAAGCTGTCTTGTTTATGATGCAAAGAGTGGCTGGAAGCTAGGGAGTGCATTAGGCTTCTATGGCACACATGCTATATGCCATAGAGGCCATGGCACCTACTGTATTCAACTGGGTGAAAGCTCTGTTTCCTATATTCAAGGATCAGCTGACTAAGTGTTGGCAGGGGGAACTAAAGTAGTTCAGCTTTGGTTTCATTCTAGCCTGCTTCTTCTTCGAGCGGGTACCATAGATGAGACCTCAGGTGGTCTTCACAGAGCTGAGAGTGCGGGACCCCCGTATGCAGAGGTGGGTATGGATTATGGCCAGTAATAGAGCGGGTAGGGGTAAGGTGAAGTTTGGTGACCCGTTCTTCAGATGGCTTTGAGATCAGATCCTCATGGTGGAGGACTATGCTTATGCGGGTACGAACTTTAGTGGAGACCCTAACCTACCGCTCCCACCTAGCGGACAGTGGGGTGACATCGGTGAGAAGCAAGAACCCTAAAATGGAAATAATGTTTTTATGTTTTTCAATGTTTTATATTTTTATGTTAAGTAACGAGACTTAAACATTTTCATGCAGACGTTGGAGCAGCATGACCTAGGGGATCTTCCCCATTGAATAGATGAGTTGGAGCCCGCTTTGTACTGCAGAGTGATGATATTACTGGGGAGTTAGAGGAAAACTTGGAGAGGTTGACCTTAGACATCCCTGACGCTTCCATTGATGACCTCCCTCTGAGGTATCAGAGACTTGCAGTGGGGGTACCGTGTCGATTTAGTAGGCTATTGCATAGAGTAGCCCGAGAAGTGATGTGCTACCACAAGCATCACTAGACAGTGTATACATGATGTATCTACTGAAAGCTGATAGCTTCAGGATTTTGTATGGTGATTTTTTTTTGAAATCCTACGTGCTTCAGATGAGGTCTTGTGACCTATTTTTTGTAAACATGTTCATATATATATACATACTTTTACCTGGTGTTTATATGTCTCAAATGGTGAATGTATTTTACATGAGTTTTATGTGTCTTTAAATGTTTATTTACAATGGACCATGTTTGATTTTAATGTCATGAATGGGCAACATGCCAATCTAGGATGTAATTAGCTAATGAGTCAGCAACTACATTATGTTCCCTAGGGATATGCCTATAAGTGATGGCTTCAAATGACCTTTATAACAAGTGAACCCTTCGGAAGAGGTGGAGAAGTATAGGATTTCTAATGGTGTAGACATGGTTTAGATGACAAACCATGAGTTTTGAGTCCATCAAGACTACCAGATTGCAAACATCTTGGGAGGAAGCTTCAGTTAGAAGACCTGTGACTTCTCGATACTCAGCGATGTTGTTGCTAGCAGGACCAATACAAACTGCTCCTGAATTGACCAAATCTTCAATTGGGGAATAGAGGACCCAAGCAGATGAGGCAAGATGCAAGGTGTGGTGACAAGCACCATCAACGAAGCTGTAGAAAGCCATCTGCATGACCAAAACATGGTATAAACAGATGCAGACACTGAACTCAAAACCATATTGAAAATACCGCAAGCACAATGAAAACCAAGCAATATAAATATATACAAGATACTATAGAAGAAAGACCTAGACATAGTGCCTCTTTAGGTACAACCCATTGCAAGGTTTCCCTAAAGGGATTCCATTGTATTCAACGAGCTCATAGGCTCCTTTCTCTAAAACTTTAGAAATGACGAAAGGACCATACCACATGGACCCGAACTTTCCTTTCCCTATTTTGTCGTATCTCTGGTCGTAAGCCAACACTAGGTCACCCTTATTAAAAGCACGAGGTTGGATGGATTTATCATACTGTGCCTTGACGTGTTTCTTATGTGCCTCATTATCCAAGGCAGCATCTCTTTGAGTCTCATCAAGGTTATTCAAGTACAAAAATATTTCTTCCTCTGCGAAAGTGTCAGGGAGAAGTTCAACGACAAGTTGTAAGGATAGAATCTGACATTGAATCGGTAAGACAACTTCGAGTCCATAAACAAGCTAGAAAGGCATGAAACCAGTAGTTGTTTTCACTGAAATCCTATAAGCCCAAAGAGTGGAGAAAAGAATGTGGTGCCAGTTGGATCTATGATCTCCAACCATTCGACGAAGCATAGTTTTCAAAACTTGTTAATGGCCTCTACTTGACCATTAGCTTGTGGATAATATGGCGTAGAGTTTTCATGGTGAAAACCTAGCTTGGCACTCAGTTCCTCCATCATTTGATTACGAAAATGTGATCCGTGATCAGTAAAAATGGACCGCGGGACTCCAAATCTAGCTATGATATGATTGAACAGGAAGAGAGCGATAGTATTACCATCTTCCACATATGTAGGCATGGCCTCAGCCCACTTTGTGAAATAGTCAACACCTATGATGATGTAACCATGCCTCCCAGCTAAGGTAGGCTTACAATGCATAAAGTCAATCCCCCATTTGGAAAATGGGCCAACGCCAATGACAGGGTGTAGAGGAGCAGGATGAGTGCACTTTTTAGGATAAAAATGTTGACAAGGTGGGCATTTCTTAACAGCCTCGTGACAGTATTTGAAGATGGAAGGCCAGAAATAGCCAGCGCGAAGGATTTTCTGGGTTGTAGCCATCCGAGATAAATGACCGCCACATGCCCTAGAGTGGCAATCATTCAACACATGTTCAGCCTCCTCATGGGTGAGGCATCGCCAGAGAATAGAATCAATCCCATGTCTATACAAGGTATCATTCAGGATGAGGTAGTATTTTGCGTGGTGACGGATATGGCAGTAGTCCTCATGGGATAGATTTGGCTGAAATCTTTGTTTTTGGAGATAAATAAGAAAATATCCATACCATGGATTGATAGTGCTGATCAGGAACATAAATTCATCAGGAAATGAATCACTGGTGCTCAGATTCCATCACAGCACAGGGAATATCACACATGAGCTCGGCAAAAACCAAGGATTTCTTTGATGTGGCCTTGGAAAATTCCAGATCAAACTCCTGAAGTATGATGATCCATCGAGAGTACTTGCCCCCGAGCACCTGACAAGTCAAGATGTAATACATAGGGTTCTGGTCTGCCAATATAGTGGTTGTGCGGAGCAAAATGTAGTGACGAAATTTTTGTGCAGCAATGACCATGTCCAATGCTAACTTCTCTACGCGTGAATATGGAACTCCTGAAGTATGATGATCCATCGAGAGTACTTGCCCCCAAGCACCTGACGAGTCAAGATGTAATACATAGGGTTCTGGTCTGCCAATATAGTGGTTGTGCGGAGCAAAATGTAGTGACGAAATTTTTGTGCAGCAATGACCATGTCCAATGCTAACTTCTCTACGCGTGAATATCGGGTTTCAAAATCCATAAGATTCTTACTAGCATAGTAAATCATGTGAACCTGACCGTTGGGATTTTCCTGCACCAAAACCATAGAAACGGTAGTAGCAAAGGTAGCAAGATACAAGAGAAAGTCCTTTGAATAATATGGGGGGTGTATCATGGGTGAATGAGTTAGAGCATGTTTAAGATTATCAAAGGCACATTGAGCTTGGTCATCCCAGAAGAACGGAGTGTCCTTGTTAAGGAGATGCATATAGCCGTGTGTTTTCTCTGCAAAATTACACACAAAACAGTGGACAAAGTTTTCCTTCCCTTGCAAACTTGGAGTTCAAGGATATTAGTTGGGACTGGTAGATCGAAAATGGCGGCAATTTTCAAAGGGTCGATTTGGATGCCATATTTAGAGACAACAAAACCTAGCAGACGTCTCGTCTCAATGAAAAAAACACATTTATGTGGATTGAGCCGTATATTATAATGACGACATCTCAGGAAAATATCTCAAAGATGACCAGGGTGGTCCTCCCATTGCTATGAATGAGAAGGGAGGTCGTCAAGGTACGGTTCAAGAATATGTTTAATGTCATGAAACAAATAGGACATCGCATGCTGGAAAGTGGCTCCAACATTTTTCAAGGAAAAAGGTAACTTCCTATACGCAAAGTTTCCCCATGGGAAAATGAATGCCGTCTTGTGCTGATCGGTGGGTAATATCTCAATATGATTATAGCCAGAGAATCCATCCATAAATGAGAAGATGACATTTCCAGCACAGTTGTCGATAATCTGATCAATGTGCGGAGTAGGAAAGTTGTCCTTGGGACAAGCTTTATTCAAATCCCTAAAATCGATACAGACTCTAATGGTCCCCTACTTTTTATTGAAAGGGACAATGTTTGATACGCATTCTATCAGAGGTATGGGATAAATAAACCTGGCTTTGAGAAGTTTCTCAATTTTAGCTTTAATAGTTGCGGCCTTCCATGGATGGACTTGCCTTAGTTTTTTCTTGACAGGTTTAGCCATGGGATAGGTTTTAATCTCATGGACCACAATGGATGGGTCAATCCACGACATCTATTCATAGGACCAGGCACAAATATCACATAATTCTTTGAAAAGTTCCTTGTATGCTTCAGATTCATCTACCGAGCAGTTCTGCCCAACATGAACATGCTCGATGGTACCAGGCTTGGATGATATGTCAATCAGGTTCGTCTATGTAATGTTGCAAAGGTTTCCTTCAAAATATGTGTCTTGCAACATTATGGGGCTTTGGGGTATGTTTACAATATCAACAGGAAACAAGGATGCATTGTAGCTAGGGTTTTCACCCTAGCTTGTGCTAATGAGCACCTACTAAGGAATCTGGATTCCTTAGTAGCAGTTCGATTGATGTAAATAAAAAGCAAACTAAACTAAAACAGTAAAACTAAATGACAGAAAGTAAAAATGACAAGATGTATAAAAAGTATTTGTATTTGGGTTACCTCTGATGAAGAGGTTGGTGGAGTCCGTTGCGCTGGTCCGAT
>LPNX010835103.1:574-64163 GCA_001517045.1 Pseudotsuga menziesii
AATGGGAAGAGGTACTCATCACTAAATATCTTTGGTAAGAGTATTTGTATTATTTTTATTAGCTTTAGTTACAGGGAAAATTGTACACAACTCTCAAGAATTAGTTTATCATAAATACTAGTTACTGGTAAGTTGTAATATTAATAATTATGTAGTTTGTAGATTGATATCTATAATAAATTTGTTTGAATATCATCATTGTCAAGCAATAACAACTTCTTAAAGGGTGCTAGCTCAATGGTAGAGTGCCTGCCTAATTATAGGCAGGAGTTTGGTGGTTTGATTCCTCCATGCCCTATCATAAATTTGTGACTACAAAAATGACTAAATTTGCATATATACGACTATTAGTAGCTAATTTCCCATATCTTAGTCGTATTTATCTTAGTCATTAATATGTTAACATCTAGTAGCTTATTTAGTCATATATTTGGTCATTAATGGTTGCAATCAGTGACTAAATCATTGACTAAATCAATGACTAAATCAATGACTAACTTAGTGACTAAATCCGTGACTAAATCAATGACCAAATCATTAACTATCAATGACTAAAAAAATGGCTAAATCATTGACTATCAATGACTAAATCATTGTCTATCAATGACTAAATCAATGACTACTAAGTCAAGCTATTAATGACTAGTGAAATACGACTAGCTATAAGATAGTGGAAATTTGCTACTATTAGTCACCGACTCAAAAATAGTTGTTTATAGCTTGATTTTAGTCATTAATTTCTCATTTTCTACTAGTGATAGTATCGCCATGACTTTGCGTAAGAGCATCATACTCCTCTTGATCTTTTTGCTGGAATTTTCCCAAGACTCCCTTATGTCAAGTTGTAATTGCATTATCATGAGTTTTGCTTACCTTATTGAGCCTTATGCTAGCTTCCCTAACTTTGATTATCATCCATATAGCCCGAGCTTGTCTCATGTCCACCTAAGCAGAGCCATTTTATATATCTTTTGTAGCTTGGTTCCCCATTTTTTTTTACCAGGAGGGGACTTTCCCCTGGGTGTCGTTATCCTATACATGTTTCCCTGCATTGAGGATAGGTATGTTTCGCTGCTTGGAACTAGTTTATTTTCCCATTGACACTTGTCTCCTCCTAGATTTGTAACTATAAAGAACTTTTATTCTGTTTCAATCTTTTCAAAATATTTGAAAAAGTCCAAAAAAATAAAAAAACCAAAAATCCAAACAAGAGAAAATGTTATCTTTGGCAGCAGTGGCATCGTGTCACCTTCGAACAGAGCACTATATGTCACATCTATTGGTTGGGTTAGTAGTTTGACTTTAGGATCTGTACTCGTTTCTCTGATTTTATCTCCACCGACTGGTTAAGATTCCAGTCCCTATGGAGCCTCTGTTGATGCCTCCTATGTCGCAAAGATGTCCCAGTTTTGTATATTGAGTCTATGCTACCTACATTTAGTCACCATTTACCTTTATGCTCTTGTTCAAAGGAAGTTGAATCTTGAGTCGGCCATTCCTCAGTTTTCTTGACTTTGCATGTCGACCATTCCCGGTACTGGTACTGGTTCGAGCATATTATGATCGATTCCTTCCACATTATATAGCTTTGTTGAGTACCTCGTTTTGGATGATGAGGTATGCCTTAATGCCCTCCTTCAAGTGGATTTCATCCCATCAACTTCAGATCATTTATTCTGGGATAGGAGTCTAGATTCATTTGAGTTCCTTGAGACTTATAGTCATCAATGGTAGGTTCTCTCACCATCGATAGTTTTTGGAATACATCAATGTCCCCTGATCAATGGATTCTGTCAAGTGTTCAACCTCAACACATTTATTCACACTTGTTATATTGCACTCTAGTACCTTGATTCCCATTTTCATTATCGATGGGTGATCTCACATCTGTTAACAGTATACATCAATGACCAATATTCAGATGATGGACTACTATGTTCGACATCAACACCTCTATTCACATAGCAGGACATGTACTTGTAGCAGATTGTGTAGAATACTTTCCAGATTGGTGGCATTTCTGATATGCTACCTCCTTGATCGTGCCAGTGTTCATGAGATTTCAGCTCTCGTGACTTGATTCCAGTGTATGTTAGATATCTTCAGCTTTCATAGAAATCATGATCCTTTATATATATTCATCATGGATATTCTAATCTATATATATTATACATGGTGATGACCACACATGCCATATTTTGTATCATGCCTATTCATGGACATTGTACTCTTATGTATTTGGGACTGCTATATGTACTTGTAGTCATATGCAAAGATATTTGTACTATATTGTTGGATGGCTAGTTCTTCCACCTGGTTCTTCATCACTCCACTTCTGGGATGTACTTATAATGTACTTTGGCCATCATATCACCAATCTGACCTCACACACTAGGGGGCATTTGTTACAACTGATTTTACCACACATTGTAGATCACACATTTATGGCCTTCCCTGTCCCTCGACAGACTCTTTGGAACCCATGGACTATTTTTGTACCTTTGATATTACCAAGATCATCCCTAAAAACACCTATTATTTGCTATACATGACTTTTAAACCCTTTCTCATGTATACATGCAGATATAACCCTTAAACCCACGTACATCAGGATGTGTGCAAAAGGCCAAATATTTTTGGAGTTTTTCTTGATGTGGATCTGAGTCACTTGTCTCTTGGCCTTCAATATGCCTCAATATCACTCAAATTTGACCTTCCATTACCCCATTGAAGCACTATATAAGGAACCCTTTGGATACATTGAGAGAAGGAGAACTGAAGAGCAAGAAAACCATAGTCCATTGTTGTCGTAGCTTATACTTGAATCTACATCCCTTTGTCCCTTGAAGCACTTGGTGTTCTTGCCAAGCTTGCCTTTGCTTGTGAGCTTGCTATCGAGAGATGGAGGATTGAGGTGGTGGAGTCCTAGTGGAGGACTCAGTTTCTCCGATTCGTAGACGTGCTGACAGAGGTTGTCATTCATGTATTCTCTGATTTATATTAATAGAAATATATTTTCCTCTCCAATGATGTGCATTTAAATGAATATTTAATCCCCATTGAAGCACTATATAAGGAACCCTTTGGATACATTGAGGGAAGGAGAACTAAAGAGCAAGAAAACCATAGTCCATTGTTGCCGTAGCTTATACTTAAGTCTACATCCCTTTGTCCCTTGGAGCACTTGGTGTTCTTCCCAAGCTTGCCTTTGCTTGTGAGCTTGTTATCGAGAGATGGAGGATTGAGGTGGTGGAGGCCCAGTGGAGGACTCAGTTTCTCCGATTCGTAGACATGCCGACAGAGGTTGTCATTCATGTATTCTCTGATTTATATTAATAGAAATATATTTTCCTCTCCAATGATGTGTATGCTAGGATGCAGAAATGTCCATTTTTCATCCACTTTATCTTCCTCTATTCCTCACATTTCATTGTCTCATTAACCTTTTATCATACCATTTCCATACATATATGTGGGTTTCACCTTATTATTTCCACTTTATTTATTTTTAGTATTATAAGTGAATTTATGAATAAATATTAGAAAATTAACATGTTTTTCACTAATATCTCAAAGTATGGACGAGCTTTGTAATGTGTAGGAATATGTGAAAGATTAATTGAAAGAAAAGAATTCACTTATATCTCCTCCATCATTTCAAGGAGATAGTTATGCAAAGAATATTCTAAGGAGAAGATCATGAAGATTTGGTTGAGAGACATGTGGAGAATTTGTGAAAGATATGTGGAGGATTTGAAGGGATCATATCTTGTAATAATAAGAAAGTAGTTGAGTGGTTGAGTGAATAGTGGATCTCTCATTATGAGATGGTTATTTCCTTCATGTATAAAAGAGAGTGCTCTCTCTTCATTTCATAATAAATATAAAAGGGGATATTATCTTAGAATATTTTAGATCTTAGATTATCTTAGAGAATAGTAGATTGTAGAAGTTAGTCTTGACTTTATAATATGGAGAAGGGAATTATTAGCTTTTGTTCATAATCTTGGTTTGATGCTTTCATGATTTATGATTGATTTTTGTGATGTAATTTAAGATTGTTATATGGTTAATGTGAGCTAACACGTGTTGTCTTGTTGCTCTTCATATGTTGTCTTTCTTTTATGCAATTTACTTTCAGCCATGTGTTTCATTTTCCATCATTAGATTAGCAATTACTTGTTTTAGTTTAAGGGGGGTTAGATTAGATTAGTCTTAGTTTCATGGGGGGTTAAATTAGCTTAATTTCACTTCAATCTTGCATATACTTTGCAGGTGCTTCATAAGCCTATGAACCTCGGATTGACAAATTAAATGGCTAGGAAAATACTACAACGAAATTAAAACAACATTAATTCGGCCCAACATTTTGGCGCCATTGCTGGGGAAGCACGATGGATTGAGGTGTAGATTTCAATTCTTGCAAGTGTGGTAGTGTAGATTTCAATTCATGCAAGAGTGGTAGTGTAGATTTTGATTCATGCAAGTGTGGTAGCATAGATTTCAATTCCTGCAAGTGTGGTAGTGTAGATTTCGATTCCTACAAGTGTGGTAGCGTAGGCTTCAATTCCTACAAGTGTGGTAACATAGATTTCAATTCTTGCAAGTGTGGTAGTGTAGATTTCAATACATGCAAGTGTGGTAGTGTAAATTTCAATTTTTGCAAGAGTGTTTAATTTCCGCAATTGTGAAGAGTTTTTTTCTTTTCTTTTTTTTTGAGTGTTTTTTTTTTACATAAACGGTTTGTTTTTATTTAAGATTTTCAAATTTCAGTTTTGGGTGCTGTAAGAATCCATTTTTCAACATGGTTTAACAATGAGTATAAGTCTGGAACTATTGACTCATGCCTTGGCAAAAGATGGATTTTCCTCTTCCTAGGAAGAGGAGGTCTTGGCAGCAATAAGAGATTTAACTACTCCTCCAGAATCAAACAAGGAATCATCATCTGAAAACTCCTGCGCATGTGAAAGTGAACAAATATTTGAACAGGAGATTGATGAAGATGAACAAGAGATCGAGGAGGACCACGAGGAGTTGCAGCATGATCTGAGGAGTGAAAACTATGCCTACGAAAGCCCTATCGAACGATGGTTTCAAGTGAGAATGAGGTTAGAACAATTTAGTTTTTCTTTTTATTTAGTTAGATCACAGCCACAAAAATTAAATTCGTTCATCTTTGTATATTGCCATTGTTCATTTATGCGATTGAAAGATAATATATTCTTATTACTATTGCATGTATGGCTACACTGGCTATTTGATTACACGTAACTGTTTTCTAATTCCCAATTAGCATAGAGTAGGTAGGATTTTATTTCTAGTTTTTTCTTTCACCTAGAATAAGTATGCTCTCCTCTGCGCTTTGTGCGATCGTGAGGATCAAAAAGTAGGATGTTTTCTAAAATTTTCAGGAATGAATAATTAATGTTTTACAACATGCTTAATTGATTTCATCTTTATTTTGCAATTCATTATCTCCATTTGCTAAAACCTTTTTTAAATTGTTAAATAAAAATTGTCTGCAATTTCATTTTTAAGCTGAACAAACACTTAAATTATAATGCTGAAAAGCAACTACAACTCCAAGCTGAAACAACGCAAATCTATTGCACTTTTTTGACATTTTGGCTTGTTAAAATTCACTAAAACACAGTCGGGATAGTCCTATTTTTAGGGACCATAAGGGATTAGTTTTAAAAAAAATTTCTATCCAAAGTATCCCTTTAAGTCTATTTTCCAATCCAATTTTAATTCTTCAATTTGGTTCTAAAACGAAAAAGATATGGTCAAAATACTGACTGGGGGTGAAGTAGGCAGCTCAAGAACATAGTTGGGACAGTCACATTTTGGGAGACCTAATGGATGAATTTTAAAAACATGTTTCTACTGCATACTATCCTATAAATATAGTTTACAACACATTTTAAATCATTCTATTTTTAGATCATACGAAGAATATATGCCCAAAATACTGACTACTTATCATAAATCTGCACTCTAAAAAATCTACTTTCTCAGCTGTTCATTGGCATATTTGACCCATCAATTCTTATTTTATTCAAAACATGTTTCTATTGGAGATACCTAGATGAATATATTTTCATATCCAATTAGAATCACATCAATCCATCTTTTAACGAAAAAGTTGTACTCAAAATAGTGACTGTTGGTCTTGGCTGAAACTCACAAACAACATTGGGATGCAGGTTGTTATTCAGATTATATGACATACCATACCATAGAATTTTTAAAACCTATTTCTACTGGAAGTATACCTATGAATCCAATTTCTTTTGGCTTTGGAATCATTCAAATCAGGCATGAAACAAAGAAGTTATTACCAAAACACTGTCAGGTAGTCTACGTCGGCCCAACATTTTGGCGCCGTTGGCAAAAGTGCAGAATTTGATTTAAGGATATATTGCAAACAATGAACTGGTTTTTATTAAAATTTGTACATGGAATGCATAACATCATGAAGAAAAATTGTGGTAATTTTTAGCTCAGTCCAGTGTACGGTTTTCAAGAAAATGATCATCATCACCTACATCCAATTCACATATTTCTCGAAATTCGTGATGTGGGTTTATCTAAATTTTGGTGTGGAGATACAATATAATGGTAGTTACTTGTTTGAAAAATTTCATCCTAAACCAGTTTGTATTTTGTGAAATATTGGTTCAGAAAGTTCAGCTGCAACACATTTTTATTCATGCTCATCTACAAAAGTACAAAAATTGAAATGGGCATATCTTTCAATTGGTAAGTTGGATTCTCATTATTTTTGTACAGGAAGTGTATAATACCAATGTGAAAAATATTGACAATTTTCATCCCAATCCAATGTACGATTTTTGATAAAATGGCCATAATCACCTACAACCAATTTGCATTTTTCTCGAAATCAATGATGTGGGTTTGTCTAATTTTTCGTGTGGAGATGCATTAAAACGGTAGTTACTTGCTAGAATTTTGTTTTCTTAAATTCACTTTGACAATAATTATAGATGAAACCAACACAGGAAATAGGTAATTTTCTTTGCAGCTTATGTACTTCTTTTTGCATGATATATTTTCTTTTACGAACTTCTCACAATTTTTATGCTAGGGAAGAGGATATGCAACCAGATCAGTTGGGGAGGGAGAACTATATTCAATAAATATTCACTAATAAGTTTTCATGCAGGATTTTGTACTAAAATTTTTTTTCCAGGCTTCAGAGACTGTCGCATTTTGATGCTGAAGTGATTTTTCAAAGAAACACAAACTTTTTGAGAAACATGCTGTGATAGACAGCCTCAAGGAGATATTACTCATGATGTTTGCTCATAAACATCATAACATTGGTTGTTACACAGAAACCATCCATAAACTTGCGTCATGATTGTTTATCCATATTTTTCCTTCAGAGCACCTTTATCATCCATGTCTTGAAGTCCACTTTCCATCGTTTTATCTGTCATGACTTCACACATGCCTATCTTTCTGAGTTGCATACATCTCTTTATCTTTTTCAGTTCATTTTTCCATTCCAGTTTGTCTTCTGAATAAAACCAGCTCCCTTTCCATGACTACATAGCCTTGATATATCCATTGTTTGACTCTGAGATCTTTTCACTGATAGTCCTACCAATATTTTTATACCAACTCACATTGACTGATGTGGGATTCCTTAAGGCCCACCTTTAAACAAGTCTTTTTCCATCGACCTCAGCACCTTATCTGGGATATAGACTAGAGTTCATTATTGAGTACCTGGAGGCTTGCATGCCTTAATGGCAAGTTCTCTTGCTGACAATCATGGGAATTCATCAATGTCCCTTGATCATCAGATCTTGCAAGTGGCTCAACTTCAACACATCTATTCGCACTTCACAAGATATACTTGGGTACCTTGGCACTCATTGAAACCACTGGTGAGTTGCCTCACATTGGTTAACAACATTCATCAATGGCTGACAATCCAATGATTTCTCTTCATGCTCAACCTCAACACATTTATTCGCATGACTAGAATTGTACCACTGGGTTTTGTAGCGAGTGAAGACTATACATTATTTTTCATGACTCCATCAGCAGTTGCAAAAACATGACTTCAGATCTATGATTATACCACAGTTTCACTTTCTAACTTCCACATTTTCCATTATTTATTAGTAGCAGTTCAGATTCCTTCACTTCACATTACAGTAGTTCTAGCAGTTACAGTCGCAGTAACATTTACAGTTACATATTCTCCATGATTTAGTAGCAGCAGTTCTGATTCCTTTACTGCCCTTGATCTAGCAGTTACAACTGCTATAGCAGTGACACATTCCATGATCCAGCGGCGTCATCTACATTCCTATTGCATCATTCATCTACTTTTTGGGTAAGTGGGGGTATGTTGTTTTCTAAACTTTAATCATGCAATTCCTTACATGCTAGAAATGAATAATTTGGAAAATTCCCTCACCATGATCCATTTCTTTCACAGCCCATGCTAGGTTGCATGAGGACATGCAACCACATCAGTTGGGGAGGGGGAACTATATTCAATACATGCTCACTACTATCATTCCATTCTTTTCACCACCATCACCCATTTGTCATCTCATTTACCATTCACGAGCATTTATTTTTCGACAAATCCTCTATTGCACTTTTCTTCAAACACATTGATATACATATTGGCATGATTCATAAAGAAAAGGCTTTCTTATGCATAATGATGCTTTCTATACACATTAATAGCTTATCATTTTCAGTGAGTGTCTAGTTAAATTATTATGCAGCTAGAAAATAAATGACGAAATGAATGTTGTTAACACAAGAACCAACATTCTTTACATTCATGGTTGTCACACAAGAACAAACCATAAGGAAAATGCCAGTTGTTACTCATGCACTTCACATCATGAAATGAATGTTGTTAACACAAGAACCAAGATTCTTTGCATTCATGGTTGTCACACAAGAACCAACCATAAGGAAAATGTCAGTTTTTACTCATGCATTTCACATCATGAAATGAATGTTGTTAACACAAGAACCAACATTCTTTATATTCATGGTTGTCACACAAGAACCAACCATAAGGAAATGCCAGTTGTTACTCATGTATTTCACACTTAATAAATATTCATTGTTAAAAAGACATCATCAATCAAAGCCAAAGTGTAGATGCCAAAAGTTCTTGAGAAGAGCCATACACGGTTGCATGAGGACATGCAACAAGTTCAGCTGGGGAGTATGTTGGGACGCAGAAATGTCCATTTTTTGTCCACTTTATCTTCCTCTATTCCTCACATTTCATTGTCCCATTAGCCTTTTATCATACCATTTCCATACATATATGTGGGTTTCACCTTATTATTTCCATTTTATTTATTTTTAGTATTATAAGTGAATTTATGATTAAATATTAGAAAATTAACATGTTTTTCACTAATATCTCAAAGTATGGATGAACTTTGTAATGTGTAGGAATATGTGAAGGATTAATTCAAAGAAAAGAATTCACGTATATCTCCTTCATCATTCAAGGAGATAGTTATGCAAAGAATATTCTAAGGAGAAGATCATGGAAATTTGGTTGAGAGACATGTGGAGAATTTGTGAAAGATATGTGGAGGATTTGAAGGGATCATATATTGTAATAATAGGAAAGTAGATGAGTGGTTGAGTGAATAGTGGATCTCTCATTATGAGATGGTTATTTCCTTCATGTATAAAAGAGAGTGCTCTCTCTTAATTTCATTATAATTATAAAAGGGGATATTATCTTAGAATATTTTAGATCTTAGATTATCTTAGAGAATAGTAGATTGTAGAAGTTAGTCTTGACTTTGTAATATGGAGAAGGGAATTATTAGCTTTTGTTCATAATCTTGGTTTGATGCTTTCATGATTTATGATTGATTTTTGTGATGTAATTTAAAATTGCTATATGGTTAATGTGAGCTCACATGTGTTGTCTTGTTGCTCTTCATATGTTGTCTTTCTTTTATGCAATTTACTTTCAGCCATGTGTTTCATTTTCCAGCATTAGATTAGCAATTACTTGTTTCAGTTTAAGGGGGGTTAGATTAGATTAGTCTTAGTTTCACAGGGGGTTAAATTAGCTTAATTTCACTTCAGTCTTGCATATACTTTGTAGGTGCTTCATAAACCTACAAACCTCAGATTGACAAATTAAATGGCTGGGCAAATACTACAACGAAATTAAAATGACATTAATTCGGCCCAACAAGGAACCCTTTGGATACATTGAGGGAAGGAGAACTGAAGAGTAAGAAAACCATAATCCATTGTTGTTGTAGCTTATACTTGAGTCTACATCCCTTTGTCCCTTGGAGCACTTGGTGTTCTTCCCAAGCTTGCCTTTGCTTGTGAGCTTGCTATCGAGAGATGGAGGATTGAGGTGGTGGAGGCCTAGTGAAGGAATCAGTTTCTCCAATTCGTAGATGTGTCGACAGAGGTTGTCATTCATGTATTCTCTGATTTATATTAATAGAAATATATTTTCCTCTCTAATGATGTACATTTAAATGAATATTTAATCCATGGATGCTTTTAATTTCTTATACATTATTGATTATATATGCTAGAGTAGGTCTAACACCATTATATAGCATGCTTGTCTTGTTTGCTGATTGTTGAGAGAGAAAATTGTTAACACAAGTGGGATTGGAAAAGCTCAATGGGGATCTACATCAACCATCCAGAATAAGGTATGTTTCGAGATCCTTTAGTGTTAGATGTTTTACTTCTATTGCATATTGGGAGGGGATTGATTTCTGCGGTTACTCTGTCTATTGTGGTACACCCCAAGCCATAGGAATTTTTCCCCATAACACTTAGGATCCACAACCAATCCAACAATAGTTGGGTTACACATACTGCATACAATCAAGCCAACATTCACATTTACAAACCAACCAATACAACTAATAGATGGGTTTCACAGGCTACTTACCCAAGCCATCTCACTATTGGGTTTCATAGTCTATTCAAACAAGCCAATGAACAGTTGGGTTTATTAGGTTGTCCAACCAAGGTCACACATGGCCAAATGCATAACAATACACAACCAAGTCAATGTTCGATTGGGTTTCACAGGCTGTTAGCCAAGACAATCTATGTTTGGGTTTCACAGGATGCTAAGGTAGTGGAAAGGAAGAATAGCTAAGCTAGTGGCTCATTCAAGAGCGAGCGACACCTCCGCAAGATATATCTCAACTGGAGTCCACATCACCTGCACCCCAACATAAGGAATTATCTCATTCTATTCTACACAGTCCCTCAGGGTATACCTTCCCTTCCAATTCTCTTTAGGGTGTGTAGAGAAGATTCACCAACCAATCTTACATTTTCATGAGGTTCCACTCTGCACTAGGTTTATCAATCCCATTCGACATCTCTTCCACTCTTATGTCTTGCATACAGTTCAGACCCAAACTAGGGTACACATCACAACAAACCACAAGGAGACACAACAACAGAGGATTCACTCTGTAAAACAGAGAAACAAGGTTTCATACCACTCTATAGTTTATAATAACACTGCAACCCATTAAACAGGGTAACGATAAAGGAAAATACTTGCTGAAACACATAGAAACCTCTACTAACTTGCACTCCATCTACGGGATGCTGAACCACACTGAACAACCACTTCCCCAAATCAAGGATAGTGAGCAATGAAATACCTGATTGCTCCACTAGAACAATCATGATTGCCGGAGAGGGAAGAATGACAATGCATAATGATAATGAACAACGTAATGGATTGGAATGGCCAACAACATTTAGGTGAAAACTAGGATGACGGACTAGGGACACATCCCCATGATTACTTGCTTAAGAAGCAAGAACATGGCTTCCCATACTATAGGTTCCAGGTAAGCTTAGTCACGAAACCAACTTTCATGCCTTACTCTTCCCAAGGCATTAACCGCCTCATCCAAATTCCACAAGAATTGAATGAGTGAGGACAGAGGACAAAAAGGAAGTTGAGGGCTTATGAGTTTCCCCGTTGACATTTGGTCTCACCATATGGCTCAGGAGTTTGACTAACTCCCCTCCCTATTCCTTGTGAAATCATGCCCCCATATCTCACATTGTCATGCATAGCTATTTGTGGTATTTTATTAAATTGTATATGTACATGATAATTCAAAATATGTTGTTCTTGACTATCACTATAACCATAGGTATCAACCCTAATCACCTATACACAAAACACCAAATCGATGGCAGGGTCGTGACCTTGAGCTCCTCACCATGATTTAAATACAATATATACATCATGTACAATTTCAATAACATGGGGTGAAAACCAGTGTGTTACATTCCACTCCCCCTTCATTAGCACTGCCCTTAGTGCTTTACAAAATTAAACAAAATTGGATGTGCCAATCACAAGGCATCCTCCAGCTCCCACGTAGCCTCATCGGGACTGTAGTGCTTCCACTACACCTTTAGCTATCCAACAGATCAATTCTAGAGCACTGTGACCTTCTGGTCGAGGATGCACAATGGCCTGGTTTGGAATTATCCCTCGGGTTTGACCTAAATCACATCCCAATTTATCACATGGTTAGGATCATGTACATATTTCTTAATAAAAGAAACATGAAAAACATTATGAGCTATAGTTCTAGCAGGAAATGAAATTCTATATACAAATGGACCTATTCTTTCAAGCACTTCAAAAGGCCCACAATATCTAGGTGGCATCTTGGCACAACTTCCAAGATTCAAGGAACTCTTCCTTAGCCTCACTCCAAGACAAACATGAACCCCAACATTGAACTCTCTATACACTCTATGCTTATTTGCATAGCTTTTCTATTTATCCTGGGATGATTTCAGGTTCTTCCTTATCTTCGCAACCTCTTGCTCCATTTCCTTGAGCAATTCTGGACCAAGCACAATCTTGTTTATTGGATTATCCTAATTCACTGGTGTCCTACACCTTCTTCCATATAGGGCTTCATATGGACTCATTCCCAATGATTCTTGTTGTCCTTTATTATAGGAAAATTCTACCAGGTGTAAATAATCCTCCCACTTGGATGGTTTGTCCATCACATACATGCGAAGCATGTCTTCAAGCACCTAATTTAGTCTCTCTATCTTCCCATCAGTCTGAGGATGGTAGGTAGTCCTGAAGTTTAGCTTTGTGCCCAAATATGCAATCAGACCCTTCCAAAACATGGAAGTGAACTTGGTATCCCTATTAGAGATTATTGCCTTAGGCAATCCATGCAATGTGAAAATATCCTTCATGAATATTTTTCCAATAGCATCGACTTTATATTTGGACTTAACCAGTATAAAATTTAAAGCCTTTGTCAACTTGTCCACCACAACCATGATGGAATCATGTTGTCTCCAAGTCATTAGTAATCCTATAATAAAATCCATGGAAATAACTTCCCATTTCCATTCTAGAACTAGAAAATGATGCAACAAACCTAGTGGGTGTTGATGCTCAACCTTCACCTGCTGACATTTCATGCACTTAGAAATATACTCAGCAATCCCGTTTTCCATTCTTGGCCAAAAATACTGCTTTCAGGATGTAGCAATTGTCTTCTAATATCCTGGATGGCCATAATACATAGCTTGATGGATTTCATCCATAACAACTCTCATCAAATCTTCTACACTTGGAATATAAATTCTTTTCTTATAAGTAAGAAGTTCATCTTCTTCCAACTTATATCATTCATACTTCTTTTCAGGACTTTTCTGCTGCAACTTGTCCTTTATCGGCACATACACTTCATCCTCAACAACATGATTAACAATCTGCTATCTCAAATATGACTCAAAAATACTAAGAGATGCCACATGCATTTCATGCACCTTCCTATTGAGTGCATCAACAACTTTATTTTCTTTTCCTTTTATGTGCTTGATTTCAAAATCAAACTCACACAAAAACTCCAGCCATCTAGATTTCCTAGCATTTAGAGTTGGTTGATCAAACAATAATTTCATACCACAGTGGTCTATCCTTAGCTCAAATTTTCTACCCATTAAGTAATCCCTCCGCATCTTAAGAGCATGTACTATGGCTGCAAGTTATAGATCATGAGTAGCATAGTTCTTCTCATGTTCCTTAAACTTTCTTGATTCATAGCATACGACGCAGTTGTCTTGCATAAGAAATCCTCCTAGTCCTTAATTACATGCAGTAATACACACTGCAAAGTCTTTTTTGGGTATGTAATTTTCAGAATTGGTTCACTTGTAAGAATATTCTTCAACTGTTGGAATATTTCTTCACACCTTTGTTTCAATTCAAACTTTATCCACTTCTTTTGCAAAGAAGTGATATAATGTGCAACCTTGTCAAATCCTTCAACGAACCTCCTGTAGTATTCTGCAAGTCCCATAAAAGACCTCACATCTGTCACATTACTTGGGGTTGGTCAATTCATGAAGGCCTCATTCTTCTCAGGGTCTACAAATATTCCCTCCGCTGAGATGAGGTCACCCAAATAATGAATTCTATCTTTATAGAAATCACATTTTCTCAACTTTGCATACAAATTATGCTCCCTTAGAAATTTCAATGTCAGTCTCAAATGTTCTTCATGCTCTTATTCAATATTAGAATAAATAAGAATGTCATCAAGGAACACAAGAACAAACTTTTCCAAATACTTGCTAAAAACACTATTCATGAGACACACAAATGTAGCTGGTGCATTTGTGAGACCAAATGGTACCACTACAAACTCATAGTGTCCATACCTTGTTCTGAAGGTCGTATTATAAATATCTTCATCCTTGATTCTTACTTGATGGTAACCAAACCTCAAGTCAATCTTGGAAAATACCATTGTTCCTTTCATTTGATAAAAAAGGTCATCAATTCGAAGTAAAGGATATTTATTCTTCACACTGACTTTGTTCAACTGTCTATAATCAATGCACAACCTGAGTGTACCATATTTCTTTTTCACAAACAGAATGGTGGCTCCCCAAGGAGACACACTTGGACTGATGTAACTCTTTTCTAGAAACTCTTGCAGCTACATCTTCAACTATAGCAATTCTGGTGTGCTCATCCTATAGGGTGTCTTGGACATTGGTGCTACTCCAAGAACAAGGTAAATTGTAAAATAAATGTCTCTATTTGGAGGAAGTCATGGAATTTCGTCATGAAACACATCCCGTAATTCCTGCACCACTGGAAAGTCCTCCAACCCGATATTTTCATTCTCTGCTGCCTCCAAAACATGGGCTACATACAATCTGCAACCTTACACAAGTTCTTCAGCTGCATTGCTGAAATATTCCTAACACAAGTCACTTTGGAATGCCTCTTATAACCCTTAGGTTTCCTTCTTCATCCATGGATTCAAAAGTATTTTTGTAACAATCAATATTAACTCTGTTCATTTCTAACCAATCCATTCCAATGAGAATATCATAGGAAACCAAGTGGCAGAACATTCAAGTTTTCATAAGTGCAAATCCCATCCATGACTAATGGAAATTTCTCTACTGCATCACTAATGTTTCTCTTGGTTCTAGTGGCTAGCTGAACTAACCATGATTTTCTATGCTTTAACTTCTTAAAAGCACCAATCTCAAATTATTCTAGGAGTGGCATAACTATGAGTAGATCCAAGGTCAATCAAAATAGAAATAGATTGCTCAACAATATTACCTTCAACTTCAACCACTGTTGATTAATGATCTTCCTGACGGTCCTCTAGCACTGCATAAATTCTAGGGATGGTCCTTGCTACTTGAACCACTATTTCTGCTTCTTGAATGTTATGATATTTTCGTACATACCCATTCTCAAGTGGATGGTTCCTATGCATGTGAGTTTCTCCACATATTCACCATTGGAGTGGTTCTCTAATCACTTTTTGATCTCTTGGCCTATCTTCCATCACTCTAGTTGGCTTAGTCACATCTTCTAACAACTTCCTTTGCTAATTTTGAAAAGCAGAGGGTTTGAAACCTTTTTTCCTTTCGTCAAAATTATCCTTCTTGTCTTTCCATGCATTATGGATATCAGGTTTTCTTTTGTTCTGATCATATAAATACTTGGCCTTCATGATAGCCTCTTCTAAAGTTCTAGGTTCGCCAAACTCAATATTGTCTTTGTATGACTGAGGTAAACCACTTAGAAAACGATGGATTCACTTTATCATCTCTGATATATCTGACATACCTTAACAACTCCGAGATTTTTTTTTCATATTCTTCCATGGTCAGTTTCCCCAATTTCAGCTCATGGAACTCTTTGATATTATCATCATAGTACCTGTCAGAGAGGTACTTCTTCTTGAAATACTTCTTGAACTTCTTCCACATGAACTTTCTGTCATTTATATTCCTCACTTTCCTAAGGTGCTCCCACCATATAGATGCTCTTCCATTCAAATTGAAGATGTCTACTCTTTCCTTCATATTTCCAAGTAGTCTTGGACTCAGAAATATTTCTTCATCCCAATAAGCCAAGCTTCAGCTTCTTAACCAGTCTTTACCTCACCATTAAAGGTAGGAGGCCTTGCCTTCTTAAATTCATCATGTGAACTATTTTGGTAATGCCTCTTCCTCTTATTCATGTGAGATGAAGAGCTTGAAACCCCAGTGGATCCTTTAGAGTCAGATGATCCACCAAAATACCTTTTCCTTCTTCTAGCACTGCTCTTACTTCCTTCTGGATTTGCTTCCCAATTCTTAGAGTTCATCCACTTTTCGATGTCTATCAAAATCTGCAACATGGCTACATTCAGTTGATTCTTCTCTTCCTAAGATTTAATCATTCTTTCATTGTCCTCTCTATAACTTTGCATTTCCACCCTTAGGATTCTCATGGTGGCTGCAATATTTGGTGCAGTCTCTTGATATCTCATCCCATTGGACTTTGTTTCAGCATTTCCAACTTGAATTTTTTCCCCCATGGCATCTGCCTCATGCCCGTAGGGATCCTATGCATCATCCATGTTGTAGGTTCTCATGGCTGAGCCACAAATCAACTTTTCCAAACTGCACAATGACTCTGCAAAATGTGTTAATAAACACCATTGTTAGCTACATAAAAATTTCATAATTAAACAATCACTTACCGCCTACTCACTGTAGGTGTGGACGGGCGAGATTGTGGTAGAACCAAATCTATGACCAAGGTGAATTTCACAAATAAAAGAACAAGGAGGATAAAAGGGTTTCGAGTTGTGAAAATGGGAACTAATCACCATGAAGGAGATTTAAGATCAACGTATGAGGTTGATCCTCAAGTAGATCAACGTTTGACAATGATTTCCCTGGAAGAACTAGCGTGGACAAAGAAAATTTTGATGTGTGCGATATTTCATGAAATTCACTGTAATTTATTTGAGGTCCACCATTGATCCAGATCTGATGGCTGTTAGTTCATTTTTCTGATGGAATAGCAAGTGAGTTAATAGCAGGGGTTGGGCATATAATATTTATGTAATTGGGTTCACTATCAATTTGAATTCCCTCGTTTAATGAATGCTTCCTGAGACATTGGTCGGGTTAGTTATATTTAGTGGTTTAGAACTTTGTCTTGCTGCATATTTCTCTCTACAAATATTTGACTTGGCCCATTTAGGCCCAATGTTGTAACCATTATCTCTGATACCACACTGTCACATCCCCATCACTCTAGGGTGGATAAACATGACTGCTAATCCTTTTCTGATACTACAATGTAGGGTACCCGCTACCCTAATATCTTGATGTTGATGAACTCGGTGCCCATACACCTGAATGATATGTAGAATAATTTAAAACTTATTACTTATTTCTATTTAATACAGTCATGGTTCATGTAACATTTTTTTACATTCATTTTCAGGCTTAAGAACCACTGTAATAGTCATTCCACCCTTGATAGATCCACTCCGTAATCGAAAAGGTCATTTCCACACTGAACTTGTCCTTTCCACACCCCACTGCAAAATTCAGGAACCAGAAAAACAAAGAAATGATCGTTTGGTCTTTAGGATTTCCACCTTCTGATTTTCGCCTTTCCTCCTTCAAACCACGGACCTCGAAAATTAGAAAACCTATGAAACAATCATTTTACCTTTCAAATTTTCACCTTCCAACTTCTGCCTTTCATTGAAGGTCTTAGAAATTGGAAAACCCATGAAACAATCACTTGTCTTTCGACCTTCCACCTTTTGACTTCAACCTTTCTGCATTCTGCTGCGGACCTCGGAAATTGGGAAAAAAACTTTTCTCCTTAAAAATTTTCCCATTTTCTGCCTCCCACCTCCCACCTTCCACCTTCCGCAAGAAAATTTCAGTGTATAGAAACACACTTTTACCTTATGAGTTTCGTCTCTTTTCTGCTCCCATGTTTCGCCTTCTATAGGAATATCCCAGGGTGCGAAAAACCAACATTTTGCCTTATCTTTTTCTTATTTTCCACCTTCTGCCTTCCTCCTTTCGCATCCAGATCCCAAAGTGTGGAAACTCACATTCTTCTTTGTTTCAACTTCTCTCTTCTGCCTCATGCCTCCCGTTTTCTGCAGGAGGATTCCAGGGTGCAGAAAATCTTAAATCAGATGCGTTATGACTCTGTAACTGTTGTTTAGGAATAAACACCCATATAACCTAGGGTCCGGGGTTACCAACTTACTTATAAAACTTGAAAACAATTAGCTTTAGCTAAGTACAGAAAGGAAATACGAAGAAATATTGGACTAACCCGATTACCGACGGTTGATCCAAGCTTTATCTTCTTCCACTCTGCTTCTCTCCAAAGCTTTCAGGGATGCACCTCCTTCACCTGCAAAGAGTAAATTCTCCAAGTACAATATTATACATGTATATATAATAGGTTAGATAAACAACATATATAGTGCTTAATCAAATATATTCATCAAACCTTAATACATGAAAGGGACTCAACACAATGTTGGAAGAAGAATTCTCTTTATTAACAATTAGTGAATGAGATAAGTGTACAACCCAATGCCTGAGACAAGGACTCATATACAACCAAAGGACTCTAAGTTCTATTTCTCCAAGAATTCTGAAGATATACCATCGGCATAACTTTTCTCTCCAAAATTGATTCCTGAATGCCCTCCCCAAGGCCTCTATTTATACTTTGGGAAATAGAGTAGTTTAGAAGGTTGAGGAGGTTGAGATGGTTGGGGTAGTTGATGCTTAAGGCCCAACTAATATCCATTAATCATGATTTATACTTTTTAATGTCGAATGGATATGTACGCGACTATTAATATAGGAAACCTGCATATGACACGCAAGTCTCTTAAAGGAAACTCACGTATAGATCTGTACGCGGGTTGTAATGGAGGTAGTCGCGTATAGTACACGAGTTGTCAATGAGAATAGTCGCATATGTACGTTATTTTCAATGGAGATAGTAGCGTAGACCAATTTATACGTAGAAAAATAAAATGGCAAGCTGGTTGAAGGATAAATGCATCTCATGTCATGCCCATCTATAGTGTTTTGGCAAACTTTAATCTTAAAATGTCCTTTTGTGTACCAAAATAAGGAATTGTCAGCACTCGGATGGAGAAGTGACATTTGGGTTGATAATAGATGCCCCCTAATGTGTAAGGTCAGAGGGAAGTGATGGCTGAAATACATTATAATCATTATCTTTGGGGAACTCAGAAGTCCAATGGAGTAGAGGTAGTACCTGAAACAAATACATAATAATGTCATATACAAAGTCATATATGAGGATGTTATGTTCAATATACTGGAACACTAGCTCCTTTACAATATTTGAGTACATCATATAGTACGTGTACAAGACCACATATATTACAAAGGTGGATCGAAGCCATAATATACAATAATGATGAATCTTCAAAGATTTGGAAGTTGTGTAAGTAACCAAAACATAATCTTGTGCAACTTAGTCCATGGATGTGAAACTAAGGTCTTCATAAATATTCCCAAAGAACTAGTACAATCCAAGCCATGTGAATAGATGTTATTGAAGTCAAACATGGAGCGGATTCAACAGATTGTCAATCAATAGGTGATAATCGACAACTGAAGCAAAGGAATTCACCAATAGTGAAAGTGAATCCTGAGGTACGATCGTCAAAACTCTAGGTCTTCGTCGTCAGGAAATGATGATGCAGAACCATACTGTGATAAGGAAGGCAATAGATCCTCCAACGGATCACAAGAGTGACTAGGAACTGCGTAAAGGAAGGGAGACACAAGTAGTAACATATACAACAATGATGGAATCAGGATATAGATCAGACACAGGGTTAAGTCATTGAACAGTGAGCACAAAACAGAGATGACCCAAGGTAGCTTTTAACTTTATAGATAGTACAACTAGACTTATCTATCATGTAGGAGACATGATCAGATTCCCCAGGTAAAACTGACAAGAGGAGGAATAAGAAACTCAAAGTAATAGCTGAACTGAAAGTGAACACTGAGACATGAGTATCAAAAAAAATAGAGAGTGCTTTGTTTAAGGATGACATGCTGCCACTAACTGAGAACCAAAAGAAAACCTCTTCCTTACCTTCCTGTTAAATTTTAACGAGTCCAGGGAAGTCAACTCGAATCTCTCTTCATTTTTTGACAAGCTTGAAGAGAAGAGGGAATAATGCTTGATAGTGTCACTGATTCGTGGATTTTATGAGCTCGAACTAGTACATGCTCACTCAGTGTTTTCATATTTAGAGAGTCTAAAAACTCCAAAGAATACTCTAGGGGGGTCATTTTTCATCCAATTTAGTCTCCTGAGGCCAAAAAAGTATAAACCATACCACAGAAGAACTCTCTTAACTTCCATAGAAGAAAAGGTGAACCTTTTTCGTACTTAGACAGGGAGGTCCGAAAAAGGTTAAATTAGCACCTACCCAATGCTCCTTCGATAGAAGCATATAGCTTGAGTTTAACAAGTGTGAAGGAAAGCAAGATCACTTGGAAATATCCATTTGAGTATGAGAAATGGGGTTTACAACAATAAACTCGATGCTTTGTTCTTGGTGTTTAATGAGCATGACAAAGACACAAAGTTCACTTAGAATATTTTTCATGTTTAGGTAAAGAGCATGAAAAAGAGAAAACTGAGCTCATACTGGGTGTTCCTTTTCCATAAATTTAGTCCCTCAGGTCCGAAAAAGTGATAAACCTGTACTTGAGAATACTCTTCTCAATTCTGCAGAAAAGAGAGTGATCCTTTCTCGTATTATTCCACATGGTTCAAGAAAGAGATAACCTACCACCAATGTGGATGCCCATTCATGTATTCTTAACGATCTTGAACCGACAATTTTACTCAACAGTTAAGTCCATTTTAAGGAGTTAGACCTGGACCTAAAGAAACTCCATAAGGGCAGGGAGTCCTATAAAGGGATAACTTGTAAAAAGAGACCGAAATGAGGCTCAATTTGGCATGAAAAATAGCTAAAAATATCCCCTGAACCTAAGATAGTTGCAGCGTGAGTATCGAAAAACAAAATAGGTTCTAAATGAGGATACTCATGGGAGGAAAGCCCTATCCATGAAAGAACAATGGTAAATACAAGGAGCTAATGGTTAAAAATACCATAGTTCGTGGTCAAAATGTTAATGCTAGGTTTAAGATGGAATAGGTATAAATGAAGAATGCATGTGAAATGACAAAAAACCATCCTATATGAGCAAAAACACCTTAAAAATGATTATAAACCTGTCACATGGAAGAAAAGATATGTTATTAGTTTTAAAAATTATGAACTATAGGGAAAAACCCACTTGAAAAATAAATTTTCTATAAATAGTTCAAAACATAAATAAAAACTCACCATTTGATTTTTTAACCAAAAGAGACAAGTTTTCACCTCTACCTTCGATTGCTCGGTGTGGACGATTCGGTGGACCATTCCCAAATCTGCAAGTGTCAGGTAAAACTACACTCCATGCTCTTTCATTTGATCCAAACAATTGTCAAAATTGATCCCTAATTTCATGTTTTTAAATGCCTTCAAAACAACAACGCTGTGTACGCAGGTTTTGTATATTAAAAGTCACGTACATGCATTTTGTATGTGGGTTTCCTAAAAGACAATTGCGTATAGTACACGGCTTGCCTTAAAAGACAGACGCGTACGCTGCATGAGGTGAAAAAATAATATGTAGGGTCAAAAATTTCAAATTTTGTATGAATTTGATGGTTGGAAATTACTTGGTTATTAGAATGAAAGATGGTGCTTGAGTGGAGGGAGTGAGAACATGAAAACATGGACCAAGAAGCTCTTCAAGATGCCCCCACAGTGAATGTTTTACGTCAAAGTGGGTTATTGAAGTTTTTCTATACCTCACCCATGTAGGCCAATGTCCGCCTCTTGGAGTTCTTGATAAATGGGATCATGATTTGGGCATGTTTGACCTTCAAGGTGAGTCTTTAGAGATTACTTTTGAGGATGTCGATTGTATTGTTGGTTTATCATGACAGGGAGCTCCAGTGAACTTGGAAGGCACTGGCAGAGGTGGTGACCCTCTAAGTGTACAGAACTATATTGATATATACTGTGAGCCAGGCATGCAAAAGAGGGGTAGTTGCATCCCTATTGTTCACATTCGCAAATTTCCTTTACATGTGTTGGCAAGCACTATAGTGAGGGTTGTAGGGTCATCATCACTTCACCTTGCAACTCAGAACCAGATGAGACTAGCAGTAGACTGTATGCAGGGAGCCCTATATGATTGGTACTTAGGAGGGATCCTGATTATGAGAAAATAGCTCTTTGACTGCAAAAGAGGTAGGCATAAGAATTTTGGTTATTCCAGCATACTAGTAGCCTTATTCTTTGAGAGAGTGTTGGGATTGAGTCCTGCAGTGCCACTACCAATTCGTTCTCGTCGTCAGCCTCAACCAATTAGGTGGGGAGATATTTTCCTTTGCCAGGGAGGTTGTGGATCGGTGCAAAGTGTCTATGATGATGAGTTCTACTTTTGGTGGGAGCGACAGTTGCCAGCTTTGGAGCAGTTTCCATATGCTAGAATGGATTTCCATGGTGAAACTGACCTCATCCTACCTCCAGGAGGAGCATGGGGAGAGTTAGGAAATTTTTATTTTCAATTTTTTATGAATTTGAAATATATGTATAAGAGTTCTAATCCTTTTAAAATGTCAAAATGAAGATATTGGACTAGTCCACCCTGAAGGGCATCCACGCATGTATGTGCGTCCTGTCTTGGGAGAATACCAGAGCTTGATTAGGGTTCTTCAGGGGAAGCTGGCTAGGATTACCCAGAGAGTACCTACCTTATGGATTGAGCACATCCCAGCCATCATGCAGGAGTTAGTGGTTGGTGTACCGCCTATCTGGATACGCTTTCTGAGGCAAGTAACCATAGTAGTACTGGTATATATATATGCTATTGAGGCTACTGAAGAAGCCAGAGTGCAGGGTGACCGGGGCGACCAGGGTGGTCCATCTTAGATCTAGGAGCATTTGATGGACTTTGATCCATATTTTGTATATTATATAGTTATGACTGGATCTGAGGATCAGAGACTCGACCTATCTATATGGACATGTATTCATATATATATATATATATATGTTTTGATGGTTTATTTACAATTTTTTTATGTGTTTGTTGTATACCTTTATGTAAAATGTGTTAAATGCCAATCCAATATGTAATTAGCATATGCATCAGTTAATTAATTTTGATTCCTTGGAGTATGATTGAATGCAATGAACTCAAAATTTATTTCCAATAACCTAACTTGCATAAACTGACGCAATAGAATACGGTTCCGCACCTGATAATCTCGATTGAGCTGGGAAACCACCAGTTGAAAGTATAGTTGGACTTCCAGCTGAGTGATACCACGTGACAAAGCATCCCATAGAAGCTCAATGACAGCCCTATATTTAGTCACATTATTGGAAGCAGGACCTAAGCAAGCGCCTCCTGAGGCAACTAACTATCCTGAGGGCGAATAAATGGCCCATGCATCCGAAGCTAAATTACAAGTGTGGCGACTGGCACCATCAGCAAAACCTATGAACCTCTTGGAAGACATCTGAAACAACCAGTAGATGGTATATAAAAACACAAACTGACGATCTAGTGTACTTAAAAATACATACAAGAAAATACAAGAAAAAGTGCTAAGCCTAAGCACAGTAATTTTTCAGGTAGAGCCCATTTCTAGGCTCAGCCATCTTATTCCCATCGAAATCTATCAATTCCACCTTTCTTTAAGAATTTCGACACAATATAAGGTCCTAACCACATAGACCTGGAATTTCCTTCCCCTAGGGTTTCTTTGTCTTTGTCCCAGAGCAAAAAAAGTTCCCCCTCAGAGAAAATTCGACGCTTGATCAATTTATCATATTGGATTTTGACCCTATTTTTATGATCTTGGTTTGCTGTCAATGCATCTCTACGCTATTCATCAAGGTGTTCTAAATGTAATAGACATTCTTCAAGCTCAGTCGTATCAAGTAACACATGAATAGCAATTCTTAAAGACAAGATTTCACATTCAATCGGGGTAACAGCTTCCACTCCATGGACGAGTTGGAAGTATGAAAATCGTGTAGTAGTTTTTGCATTAGTCTAATATGCCCAAAGTGTAGGATATAGAATGATATGCCAGTTGGAATGGGATACATTAATAGTACATTTGAGGATAGTCTTCAAAGTTTTATTTATAGCCTCGACTTGACCGTTTTCTTGAGGATAGAAAGAAGATGAATGTTCTTGTCTAAATCCTAACATAGTGGTAAATTCAGTCATCATGCTATTTTGAAAATGACTACCATGGTCAGTGGCAATCACTTTAGGTATACCGAATCGTGCAATTATTTAATTGAACAAAAAAAAAGATGCAGTTTCCCTATCAGTTTTAAAGGTGGGCATTGCCTCTACCCATTTCGTAAAATAGTCCACATCGACAATGATATATTTGTGTCCCCCAGCCGAGGCTGGGTTACACATCACATAATCAATCCCCCACTTCATGAAGGGGCCCACTGAGATGATGGGAAATAACAGAGCAAGATGTGACTGCATTTTTCTGGTGAAAAGATGACAAGGATGATAGCGCTTCACTGCTTCCACACAATATTTAAAGACTGTGGGCCAGAAATAGCTAGCACGTAATATCTTCTAGGCCATTGCTAACCCAGATAAATGACCCCCACACGCTCCACTATGGGCATCATTTAGGAAAATCTCCACTTCCTTGTGGGCAATACATCGATGCAAAATGGAATCTACCCCCTACGGTATAAAGTATCTCCTATGATGAGGTAGTTCTTAGAATGTAGGCATAGTTTACGTCGTTCTTCTCATGAGAAAGCTGCAGGATACTTCAATGTCTGGAGATATATAAGTATATCTCCATACCATGGGTCAGAGGTGGAAATAAAAAAGATGTGCACATCTAGGAATGAGTCCTCTTCAATAGCTACATCCTCTTCTACTGGAAATTCTGCAATAAGCTCAGCAAAAACTAAGGAATTTTTGGATTTGGCGGACTGAAAATCTAAGTCAAAATCTTGGAGAATGACTATCCATTTGTTGAATTTGCATCCAACTATCCATCTGCAAAAAAAGTATTGAAAAGGATTAACATATGCTACTACCATCGTAGTCCTTAGTAAGATGTAGTGATGTAACCTCTGAACGGCATAAACAACTGCTAAGGCCAACTTCTCGATGTGGGAGTACCTCAGTTTAGGTCTAGCTAAAGCATGGCTAAGATAGTAAATGACATGCTCTTGGAGCTTATCATCCTCCTGGACTAGGACTACCCCTATGGTCGACTCAGACGTGGCCAGATATAATATAAAATCCCTAGAGTAATCTAGCAGACGCAATAATGGTGCCGACAACAAATATTTTTTCAATTCCTTGAATGTGAGTTGTGCAATTTCATCCCATACAAATGGGGTGTCTTGTTTTAACAGGCGCATGAAACCTTTAGTAATATTGGCATAATTTACAATGAAACGTCGAAGAAAATTGGACTTCCCCTGTAGGATTTGAATTTTCCTGATAGAACGAGGAGGAGGTAGATTTACAATGGCCTCAACTTTCAATGGATCCACCTGAATGCCTCTGTTAGAAACAATGAATCCAATCAGTCTCACTGACTTGACACAGAACACACACGTGGGGGATTCAAGCGAATTTTATAGTATCTGCATCATTCAAAAATAAAATGCAAGTGATCTGGATGATCGATCCTCTTATGAGAATGTGTAGGCAGATAATCAAGGTAAGGTTCAACAATGGCTTTAATATCATGAAAGGAAAAATTCATTGCTTGGTGAAAGGTTGCACCAGCATTTTTCAATCCAAAGGGCATTTTCTTCTACGCGAAGGTACCCTAAGGACAAATGAATTTTTTTTTTGTTGGTCTTTCAGTTTAATTTGAATGTGATTGTATTCGAAGAAATCATCCATAAACTAAAAGACTTCACTTCCTGTGCAAGCATCAATAATTTGATCTATAAATGGTGTGGGATAGTTGTCCTTAGGACAAACTTTGTTTAAATCTCTAAAGTCAGTATAGAAACATATGGTTCCTTGCTTCTTATAAATAGGAATAGTGGTGGATACCCATTTCGTCAAATCTATGGGATAAATAAAACTAGTTTTCAGCATTGTTTCTACTTCATCCTTCACTGCTGCCACTTTATGCGGGTTAACAAGTCTCAACTTTTGCCGAACAGGTTTAGCGTCAGGGTATGTTCGGATCTCGTGCTTGACTATAGATGGATCAATTCCTGGAATCTCCTCATATGACCAAGCAAAAACATCGCGAAATTCCTTAAACACGGCTGTATAGATCGCAGTCTCCTCAGGAGAGCAGTTTACAAAGATGTTGATAGGGATGGTACAGGAATATTTTCCATATTCCCCTCAGCAAACATTCCTTCCCTTGGTAAAGGATTAACGAGCATTTCAACATCATCTACCAGTCTCACATGAAACTCTTGATTCTCTATCTTGCTTAAGTCTGGAAGAAAATAGGATCGATGGTGAAGATATTCACAGATATTATCTCATTCGCACATGGCTTCTAGAATGGATTCATTAGAAGGTAAAACCATATCTAAACAATCTGTAGAATGCAAAGAGTTTTCTACCCAAGCAGGCAGATAGACTCTGAGACTGTGAGGGGGACTGGAATGGGATCAACAATGGTATTGGTGATAGCTTGATAAGCCACTTCTGATACCAATAAGGGCACTTCAGGTTCAAGGTGGGAAGGGAGAACCCAAGGATTAGTCCTATCAACAACCGTGGCTATGGACTTCCCCACACTAGTAGAACCTATATAATTAATAGGAGTTGAAAGATCAAATGTGCCCATCAATGATGTGTACATTCCAGCCCCTAATATCTTTGAAGTAGGTTTGACCTGATCAACCAATGACACAGTGGACTCATTAGATTCCATGTGGCCTTTTCAAGTAAAATTGAGCTGGTCAATAGTAACCAAATTCCCTTCATGCATAAACACTACCACCTGAAAGACGACCGATGCAATAGCAGACATGGCATAAGTCCAGCTTCTTTCCAAGAGAAAATTATAGTCCAAATGTGCATCAATCACCTCCACCTCAACAGACACTACTTTCTCTGCTAGCTTAATTTCAAAATCCAGTAGGATACCATGCGGATGGAATGACCTTTCGTCGAAAGCAGTAAGATGGGTGTTTGATGGGACTAGCTCTGGGGATCCAAGAGATTTCCATCACGACAAGGACATAACACATGTAGAAGCACCCTCGTCAACAACTACCCTTCCAATGGTCTTTCCACCATCAATGACATCTATCAACAAGGCTACATGATATGGTAGGCGAATTTTGACATCAGACAAATTAAATTTCGCAATGAGATTCGATGAGTCCATACTGCCTAAAGCTAGTAAGAGTGCAACCCGCTGGGCGGGATAACTCTATAACACCTCTAAAGCCGACATTGCATAAGGTGTCTAGGCTAAGTCTTCAACTACAGAGTAGTTTGTTGCAGCCCTAGCATTAGGATTATGCAAAGTCTTCTTAAAGACACCTTTCGGTATCTTGGGCATAATTTTGGCAGGTTTCTCAATTGTGAGAGGGTTAGAAGTTTCACTTATGGAATTACCCTTCTCTGAGGTCTCTTTTTCATAGTTCTTATTCCTGGTATGTATTAAAGTTTGAGATCGAACCATGTTGATATAATTGGGGTCAGGGGCATTTGGAGTGCCCCTTACTACATTCGAAGATGAAGTAGAATCATGTCCTTGGGGAAAAGGATCCTTCAGGACAGCCGGTTGTTAAGCTTTTAATAGCTTCTGAGCTTGTTCCATAAGGGGAAAAATATGGGTGAGGTGATCTTCATGGCACAACTTACATGGGAATTTCACCTTCTTCTTTTCTTTCTTTCCCCTATCAGCATTGTTTGTGGGTTTTTGCTTGTTTTGATTTTCCTCCCCTTTCTTTCCTCTCTTCTTTTTCCCACCGGGATGCTGATTACCCTTCTGAGAGGTTTGTGCAAAAATATTTGCATTTTGGAGTGAGGGGGCAGCCTTTGCTGCCTTCACCATAGAATGTTTGATGGATAGCTGATGGAGCTGTTTGGACAAAGATTCTATAGTGGGAGAATTTATAGAACCAACCACACCATTGGCATGGGGTTCTGGCTTAGGTTTCTCTACATTGTGTGTTGGCCTCAGTGCCTCAGGGATAATCTCATATAAGATCCCAGACTAAGAATATATCAAGTCTAGTTTCTAGGCCCTGAGGATATCTTCTTCCTCATTTGTCATTCCTGAAGTAGATACGTCCTTAAATATATAGGGCAATATGGATTTAAGGAACCATTCTAATAAGAACTCAGGAGGAATAGTGGATTTAATAAGGCTCTTCTACCTCCTCCACTCTTGGATGTGATCCGAAATATGGGGGGCCTTGTTCTGCCAAAAGGTAGATAATAATTCTCTTCTGAAATCATATCGGACATGAAGCTAGAAGTGACTAAGGAATGCTTTAGCCAAGTCCCAAAAACTACTAAACACAGCAGAAAGAAACTCAATGTACCATTTTGTTGCAGTACTCGTCAATCTTCTTTGGAATAGCCTCAACCAAACTGAATCTTTGTTTAGTGAGTTGGAAGAGAACCATAAATGAAAAGTGGTGGCATGCATGAGCCCCAGGATATTCATCAACTTTGCCTTTGAATTTTGGGATGTCTGAGGGAAACTTGGTAGGGGCAGGTGGCAAGGAGGGATCATGCCTCACCGAGTCATTCATCAATTTAGACAAATCTAGCAATTTTAATGTTGCCAGGAAAGGAACCTTAGGTCTAACCAGAGCACTAAAAGTACTAATTTGGGGATTAGAGGGACCTGCCTCCATGTTCCCATATGTGAAGGTGGGGTTTCCCCCTGCTACCGGTTGTGAAGTGGATGGGTTGCTTTAAAAAGGGTTCCATCCATAAGCCACCGAATTGTTTGTGTAAGGTGTAGAATAAGAAGTTCTGGTTGCCCAAATCAAAACTAGGGTTTCAAATATAGGAGTAGGTATCCCTCTACTAAAAAGAGAAAACGGAGAGCTCGTGAATGGAGCAGAAATCGAATTTTGGAAACCCTGACAATAAGGGCTATTGTTTCCAAACTGCACCCCTACATAAGAGGGTGATGGGCCTACATATGGAGTGGATGGGGGAATGTGCCCCCCATTCCAAGGAAATACTTGGACAAAAGTCAAGGATCCTATAGGACCACTCTATGAAGTGTGTGTGAAGGAGGCTAGAACTGTAGGTACACTAGGAATCCCAATGACCATAGCACTAGAAGCACCTGCTAGGCTTGTGGGAGCCGGTGGTTGAACCACTCGTCTCACTGGATTTAAGGGCATAGTAGGTATTCTTGTTTTAGGGGTACTTATCGAGGGAGGTAGCACCCCTTCAGCTGAAGCAGCTGAGGTGAAGGTAAAAGAACTTTCTCCTGTAGTAGACATTATCCTGCCCACAGGGACACCAATCATGGGTGGATCAAAAGGATAAACCTGAACGATCACAGGATCGTTTAAGTTAGTTAGAGGTGTATTAAAATTCCTTGCAAACACGACAGCCTGCAAGTCTTCTATATCAACTGTGTTTAAATTAAGATAGTTTTCCCTAGGTTCTGGTTCACCTAGAACTTCGCTAACTCCTATCGGTTCAAAAGAACCGTCTATGTCCAATCTCTGCCTTTGAGGGGGAGGTGGAGCTTCCAATGTGATAAGAGGAGGAAGGTTTTGCAACCTTTATAACCTTATGATAGGTTGGTCCTCCATGATTGTAAATTTGACTTTTCAAACCCTAAGGTCAGCTAAACACAGAGAAAGCATAATCAATCACTACAAAAATTTCTAAAGTCTCAACAGTTAGAAAGGGTAAAAGATATGATTTCTGGAAGAAAGCTAAAAGACAGTTTCTTGGCGTCCCTGAAGAGGTTATTAGGCACAAGTGGAGGAATCACCCACTGACCTCCTACACTTTCAACAAGGGTTACCTTCCAAGCCCATCCAAGGTGAACTAGAAATAGCCTTCCGGTTTACCTGTGTATGAATCCTAGATTTCAAGAGACTAGAGGCTACCTTAACTATACCAATAGTCTATAGAATAGCCTCAAATTTGATTCATACGCATGGGCAGGGTAGCTGATCCTGAAACTCTATCTAGGACATAATCCCCAGATGTGTAAAAACCTTGGTTTATGTTTCGACAAGGAATCAGAGGGTTATCTCCTCAGTCCAATGCCTCCACGCAGCCTCATGCTTGACTCTCGTTTGAGAGGAGCTTCCCAGATACTATCGATAAAGAGAAGGATTTACCTATCGATTGGCTCAATATGTCTGAATTTAAATACTTATGGGGAGTTTACACTTCCTATCCCACAAGTCTATCCTAAGCTAGTAGGTGTATGGCCCTATAAAACAAAAATTACTAATAAATTTTAATTATAACATTTATTTTAAGGGCTATTTTCTACTCAGAAGGAAAGTGGAGTGAAAGACTGATGTTATTGACTCGATAAGAAATGTAAAAACAATAGGTGTATAATTCCAAAGCAAATTATCACTACTTAAAACAAGCTTCTCTTTCCTTTTTTTTGTAAATATAAACTGATGAAAATGCAACTAATAAAGAGAAAAATAAGACTATATTTTTGTAATTTTTGATATTTTATTTAAAAACTAAAAATAAAACTACCATATGCAATTCAAATGCAAAATGTTTCAAATGTTTTTCTTTTCACTTTTCAAATTCCTCAAAAATTATTGAGTATTCTTGGATAATCTAACTATATAAAGTGAGCAAAATGAAGTAAAGTAGATTTATAAAAACCAAAAATCAACCACCTAAGGAAGACTTGGAACACACCCAACTAGGAAGATACAATGAATAGAAATCACTGAAATCAATCAAAGGCAAGTGACAAACCAACACTATTCATAAATAGAATGGTATATACGGTATCTAGAACCCTGATCACTGATTCAGACAACCAACAGTTGGACCTATTACCCAACAGGAAAATCCACTTCAAAATGCTAAAAGAAAGACAATCCAACCAATAAGAACCCAAGGGATTAACAAAAAGCCCGAAGTATGGTTAACAGGGAAATCAAACCTATAGTGCTATGACAATACTGAAGACCACTAAGCAAGACAAAATCCACAAAAGCACAGGGACAAGCAACGAAACCCTAAAAAAATTTGTTGCTCAGGCTTATACATGATTGTGTACAAGAGCAACCCGTGTATTGTACGCAACTATGCAATAGTGCAACCCACGTACAAAAGCCTCTGTATGCGACTGTGTAGCACAGCAACCCGCATACAGAAGTTAAATTTTTCAAAAAAAGAAAAATTATGAAGGACTTCAAAGTACCACTACAAGTCTGAACCAAGACAAAATCCCATGCACTAAATCAAAGCAAACACTGGGCAAGGATCTACAGAGTTAACCCACAGCAGTCCGGGCTCCCCAGTGGAATCACCAGTTCTATTGTTCAGGAATAAACACCCTTATAACCTAGGGTCTGGGGTTACCAAATTACTTCTAAAACTTGTAGACAATTAGCTATAACTAAGTACAGAAAGGAAATAGGAAGAAATATTGGACTCACCCGATTACTGACAGTTGATTCGAGCTTTATCTTCTTCCGCTCTACTTCTCTTCAAAGCTTTCAGGGATGCACCTCCTTCACCTGCAAAGAGAAAATTATCCAAGTATAATATTATACATGTATATATAATAGGTTAGATAAACAACATATATAGTGCTTAATCAAATATATTCATCAAACCCTAATACATGAAAGAGACTCAACACAANATCAATCAGTGAATGAGATAAGTGTACAACCTAATGCCTGAGACAAGGAATCCTCTGCAACCAAAGGAATCTGATTTCTACTGCTCCAAGACTTCTGAAGATATACCACCAGCATAACTTTGCTCTCCAAAGTTGATGCCTGAATGCCCTCCCCAAGGCCTCTATTTATACTTTGGGAAATAGAGTAGTTTCTAAGGTTGAGGAGGTTGAGATGGTTGGGGTAGTTGATTCTTAAGGTCCAACTAGTCTCCATCAATCATGATTTATATTTTTTAATGTTGAATGGAGATGTACACGACTATTAATATAGGCAACCCGCGTATGACATGTGAGTCTCTTAAAGGAAACCCACGTATATATTTGTACGAGGGTTGTAATGGAGATAGTCACGTATAGTATGCAGGTTGTCAATGAGAATAGTTGCGTATGTATGCAAGTTTCAATGGAGATAGTCACGTGCGCCAATCTACACTTAGAAAAATAAAAGGGCAAGCTGGTTGAAGGATAAATGCATCTCATGTCATGCCCATCTATAGTGTTTTGGAAAACTTCAATCCTAAAATGTCCTTTTGTGTACCAACACAAGGAATTGTTGGCACTCGGATGGAGAAGTGCCATTTGGGTTGATAATAGTAACTAGGCTTCTAGAATCCTTGATTATAAGAAAAATGTGTTGAAACATACAAGGCATATATAGATACAAATGCATGAACATTTAACAATAGTAAACTCTACTGAAATCATTAGCAAGCATTCATCATATTCAATTCATTCATAAGAAAATACATTGCACAAATAAGAGTAACAAAGAATACTTATATTGAAGATGAAGTTGTCCTGTAACTAGCTATGTTGTTGTAATGTTCCACCCATCCATAAGCCAGTTGTGTTCATTAATATATGAACACAAATTCCACCCCTGAGCTAGGCATGAATTCTACAAGGAACTAGGGAACAACAGACTCACACACAACCAGATCATATCACACAGAGTCAATCCAACCTTCATTTGGGTTTATCAGACTATCCACCCAAGCTAACACATAGTTGGGTTTATCAGGTTGCAACCAACAAGGCCAATATACTACTGGGTTTATCACTATACACAACCAAGCCAACAACAGTTTGGTTTCATAGAATGCACACAGTCAAGCCAACATTCACATTTAAGGACCATCCAATCCAACTAACAAATGGGTTTCATAGGCTACTTAGACAATCCATCTCACAGTTGGGTTTCATAGGCTATTCAACCAAGCTAGCTAACAGTTGGGTTTATCAGGATATCCAACCAAGGTCACACATGGCCAAATGAATAACAATACATGAACAAGCCAATTTCCGATTGGGTTTCATAGGATGTCATCCAAGCCAATCTATGTTTGGGTTTCATAGGATGCTAAGGAAGTGGAAAGGAATAATGGCTGAGATAGTGCCTCATTCAAGAGCTAGGGACACCTCCACTAGATCTATTTGTCCTGGCATCCACATCACCTGGACCCCAACAAAAGGAAGTATCCCCTTCTCTAATACATAGTCCCTTGGGCTATACCTTCCCTTCTAGTGTTCTTCAGGTCGTGCAAAGAAGATTCACCAGCCACTCTTATCTTTTCATGAGGTTCCACTCTACACTAGTTTTATCAAGCCCATTGAGCATCTCTTCCACTCCTAATTCTTGTATACAGTTCATACCCAAACTAGGGTACACAACACAAAATCCAAAAGGAGACACAACAACATAGGCTCCACTTTGTAACACAAAGAATTAGTGTTTCATACCACTCTATAGTTCAGAATAACACTGCAACACATCAACAAAGGTATCAAAAAAGGAAAATACTTGTAGAAATGCATAGCAACCTATTCTAACTCATGCTATGTCTATGGGTTGTTGAACCACACTGAACAACCATTTTCCCGACTCAGGATAGTGAACAATGAACAACCCAAATGCTCCTCCAAAACAATTCTGACTATTAGAGAGGGAAGAATGATAATGCATAATGATAATGAACAACATAATGGATCAGAGTGACCAACAACATTTATGTGAAAACTAGGATGATAGAATGGGAACACATCCCCATGATTACTTTCTTGAGAAGCAAGAATGCAACTTCCCATATTGCAGGCTGCACGTGAGCTTAGTGAAAAAGCCGACTGACATGCCTTTCTTCACCAAAGGCATTAACTTCCTTATCAATCTTCTAGAAGAATTGAATGATTAAGGATAGAGAAAAAAAAGGTAACTGAGGGTTTATGGGTTTCCCCATTGACATCTGGTCCCACCTTATGACTCAATATTTTGACTGACTCCCCTCCATATTCCTTGTGAAATCATGCCCCCATATCTCACATTTCCATGCATAGCTATCTGTGGTATTTTATTAAATTATATATGTACATGATAATTCAAAATATGTCATGCTTGAGTAGAACTATAACCATAGGTATCGACCCTGATCACCTATACAAAAAATACCAAATCGACGGCAGGGCCTTGGCCTTGAGCTCCTTGCCATGATTTAAATACAATATATACATCATGTACAATTTCAATACCATGGGGTCAAAATCGGGGTGTTACAAGGGAGGTGGTGATCATTCAGTATTAGTGTTTTATGGGGAAGGTAGTATGCGAAATAAATATATGATACTAACACCTAAGTATATAAAGTATATTAAGGATAAAAATTGTTAATCGATGTATTTAAAAAGGGTCGGGTACCATTAATCTATCTCCATTCAAATCCAAGTACATCAAATAAGAGTTCTTAAATGGGATTCAAGTCAATCCATAACAATGGGAACTCAAATAAACAAGTGGCCTATAAGAAGCAACTAACCTGTACAAGTAGGAAATGGAGGAAACTAAGTCTTGAAAGAGTGATTGTTACACCAAAATATTGTCATTTTACTAAATCCCTAGAATATATATTGAAAAAGGACTTGAGAAGATGTCCATCCTTACCAGAAGCTCATTTCTAGTAGAATTGATGCATCTTACCTCTTAGGAGAAGGATTTGGACTAGGATTATTCTTGTTTCTAATGGGAAAATGGCATTGGTGACACTCCTTGCCTTTTGTTGCAGCTACAACTTTTTTCCCAATTTTTTCAAAAATTTTACCCTTTTTTTTTTAATTCTATCTTGCCTCGGATTGTTTGGATTCCTGAACTCTATTTTTCCTCTGCTACAAATACGGATTGTTTGAAGTTGAATTGAGGTCAGTTGTTTTCATGCTTTTCAGAAAACTGTTTTTTGTCTGCCAATGCTTTTGACTGTGGAGTTTAAAATTTGATTTGAAAATGATGCCCTTTTGATCTGAATGACTTCCTTCATCGCTATCGAAAGTCAATTTATGTTGAGTCAGAGCTTTAGTTCTTTTTTCCACCATTGTTTTGGAGGTGAAGTGAACTAATACTTCCATCGCCCAGCTGAAAAGCATTTCGATTTATTTGAGCACTTAATGTTTGTTTTGATTTTGCTAATGATCACTGTCGAAATTCAGTTGAACTACAAATCGGGGCATTAGTTTTCTATGCTGCCGATGGATAGTTTTACTTTCGTCGATTCATTCAAACCTTTTGCTTTGCGGTGATATATTTTGTTTTCACTGTTGAAAGTATTTTGAACGATGAATCGGGGCCATAGTTCTCTACATATCCATCGTTGTGGAAGCCAAGGCATGAACGTCCCGATGGAAAGTCATGTTTTTCGTTGATTGGTTTTTATATCCTTTGTGTATTTTTCAAAAAACTCTTACTTTTGACTTTCAGCATTTTTGTTTTATCATAGTTGGAATTCTAGTCTAGAGCGACGTCACCGTTTTGGAGGCCTTGTTGTTTGTCTCACCGACACTACAAAGATGCTTAGTTCTAAACTCGCCAATCCGTAGTCCTTAGTTATTTCGATCATCGATGTTTTTCTTTGATTGTGGAAGTCATAGCCTATTTGTTTCCTGCCGTTGCAGTGGATTAGTGAACTATCCTGCCAATACATAGTTGTTAAAGCTTTCGATTGTTGATGGTTTCATGATTACCGGGACGAGTAGTTGGTTTGACATCCACTGTTTCAGCTTTCTAGTAAACTATCTCGCTGATGATTACTGGTTCTGAGCTCCGACCTTTAGCTTTAGAGTTGTCGACCGTCGACGTTTTATTTTTTCGTGGAACCCTTAGTCTATATGGCTTCCGCTATTGTGACGGCTTAGTGAACTGACCATCCGACATATAGTTGTTCCATTCGCCGATGAAGAGTTTGTCTTCCCAATGCTTAGTAGTTCTGCTCGCTGAGAAGGTTTTCCCTCCTTTTTGTGTGCTTTGACTTTATTGGATGTTGGCAAAGTTTTTTCATGGGTTTTGGTCGAGTCTAAGTTTCTCTAAGATGAAGAGCACAAGTTAGGGTTCAGATTTGGTGGTTACATTGTTATGGTTCATGCTTTCATGATTTTGAGTTAGTTCAGATGTGGCCTGGATTGAGGTAAAGAATCTTTTATTGAGCTTGTGATTTTAGTTTGGAAAATGGATTTAGTGGATTTCAAGACACAAACTCCCAGGATTTCTTTGTTTTGTCATTTTTTCATGCATTAACATTGTATATAGTTTATTATACATAATGCATACAGAGAAGGTAAATGGACTGATACAGTTTTTTGGTTATTCACGATAGGGTGATTGCTGCTATAGAGAAGATCTGTCTAGAAGTCAAAGCAGAAGAAAGGAGGCAACAAGAAATAAATATAAAGAAAATGAAAAAGCAGAAAGGAAGAAAGAGAAGAAGAAAGTAAGGGTCTGAGATCTCAACAGATTGATAGCAGGAGAGGCCCAAGCTTGGGAAAAGTTCATCAGCAACCAAGCTGGTCTCTCTTTATAAAAGTGCTATTAAATTCTAATTTAACATATTATACAACACTCACTAAAAGACAAATTTGTGATATTAAACAGTTGGGGGGGAGCCCAAAGGTCACAAGGGGCAGCCCAAAGGTTTTTCTATTTTGTATAAATATATGAGATTTAGATGTAATTAAGGACTTTTTCCCAGATATATTTGTGAGATTATGTTGTAAGAAGAACTATTTCCTTTTGCAATAAGAATTACAAGTTTCCTGTTGGAGAAAGCTTGGTGGAAGATTTCAAATGTTGTGCTATGGATTTGTTGAATGTGAACTATTTTGTTTTCAAATGTTGTCCATTAACTGTGAGATCATTCTAACTCTTTGAACCTATTTTATTGTTATGAATGCGCTCTAGTTTATTCTATGAAATTTCCACTATGAGTAATGAAGGATTTTCATGAACAATCAGCTATGTTGTTGTTCATATATCTATTAATGTTCATGTGTTTTGAATTAAGTAACAACTATCTGTGATTTTTCTTAATGCATGCACAAAAATACATTACTCATTGATAAATGATAATCTTGCTCCATAGGGATAGGTTAGATAGTTATTTTTAGTTTCTTGTTGCGTTGATTTAGATGCGAGAGAGTTAAGACGAGAGGTAAGAACCTGCGCATCATGTTGTGACCGCTCCTTGTATTCTCTATCAATTTGCATTTTTAGATAAGAACTTTCATATCATACTTAAATAAAAAAAACTAAAAATATACACTCTGGACCGGGCCATAATAGGTGAAACCTTTAAATTTGTTACTTGACCTACGGTAGCCGGACCGTAAACCAGACAGATTCCCCATACCAAACAGTAATGGGCTAGTTGGGAAAGTTTACTGGGGAGAATCCCTAACTATTGTTACCTACGAATTTATAGGCATAAATAGTTTTTGGCGCTAGAAGGAGGGAAGCCAATGCATGGCTGGCTGAGGAAACCCATTTCCTTGAAATTATTCCATCGGTGACAGTTCTGAAAGCAGTTTGTTTCCCAATCCAATTCCTGAAGAGAAGGGTAAATAGTTTTTGTATCTTGCCGATAATGAATTAGTTGATGATTTGAGAAGAATTACTAGGGATTATGCAAATAATATCTGAGGATTGTCGATTATCCCTGCCTTACCCAGAATAGAATATCACAAGAAATACCGTCCTATATTGGAAGACACAGTGTTGGTTGGAGATTTTGAAGAATTGGTAGAAACAACCTTACAGGAAGTTGTTCAACCTCTGAATTAGTTGGTCATAGATGCACCTTATCATTCACCTATTCATACCCCTGTTCATTCACCACCTCATTCTCCACCCAGAATCATGGCAAATGTAAATGCAAATCAGCCACCTAACCCACCAAATCCACCACCTGCTGGGAGGGCTAGATCACCATTAAACCTAGCACCTCCTTTGCATGAATTACCTCAATATTTTGAGAAAATGTTGCCTAAGATTGACCCAAGTGAAAATATTTTGGTAGATGATCATTTTCAAAGCTTTTACTTGGCTATAGAAGGACTACGGGGTGGAGAACATGAAGATGTAGTTTCCATATTGTTTCCACATACCCTGAAAGGAGTAGCAACCTCATGGTATTTTTCTATGCCTGCAAACTCAATCACAGACTGTGATACATTTGAAATAATATTTAGAAGTAAATATACAGTCCAAAAAACTCATGCAGCTCTGATGAAAGGGTTATGCGCTTTAAAGAAAGAAAGAAAGGAAAACGTGCATAGTTTCACTCAAAGGTTTGCTCCTTATCTAAATAATTTTTCTGCAACTGATAAACCATCTGATAAAGTTCTGAGTGAATACTATACTTCAGCTCTAGGACCTGAATTGGCCATGTTTGCCAAGATGTCAGTCAAACCTACATTGTCAGAAAATTATGAAGAAGTTGAGAGGGTAGAAGATGAAAAAGAAAGCATAGAAGATTATCTTGAGTAGTCAGGAGAAAAAACTTTTGGTAAGAAAGCGTTGTTACTGACTAAGCCTAAGGATGAGCAATCACATGACTTTGAAGGGATGGTGAAGATGATGAAAAATCTATCCAACAGAATAATAGATTTGGAAAAGGAAAATGAAGCTCAAAAATCTTATAAACCTTACTATAAAAGGAGAGTGGACAACAATCAATCTAAACCTCCTCCATATAGTCCTACATGAATGAATTTAACTGATGTGGGTATGGATAATTTTTTCACCTTTCATCAACAGCCTCATTCTGAAAAAAATTGCCCTCAATGGATCAATTTGATGACATTAGTAATGAATCAACTATTGGACTCTAAACTAATAGAAGCTGATGATGAGGAAGAAAAGGGTAATAAATCCATAGAAAAACAAGAGGATGTTGCTCTTGTTTTATGGGACTATGTCTCACTTTTTGATACAAAAGAGGAAGGTTGATGGAAACAGCAAGAAACATCAGAAACAAACGTGACGACAAGAATTTAGGGTTTGATAAATAAAGACAATTCGATACTCCCAAAAATTAGGAGACTTCAAGAGAATGTAAAGAAAATTTAGAAGAGCACCACAACTGATAAAATACCTAAATTCACCATTATGAGTCAAAATCCAAAGAAAATCAACATGCCTGTTAAGTCGGAGGAAGAGAAAATTGATAATGTAAAAAAGAATCTCGAAGAACATAAGACGGAGTATAATATTGTGGAAGATATTAAAAGGGCTAAGGAAAACATCTCTCTGTTTGAAATGTGTAATGTGCCTCAATAGAAAGAAAAATTGTTAAAAGCACTTGATGTACCAGAGAAAAAGCTTCCCACTGACAACCAGCCTGAAGAAGAAGAAATTGATGAAGCAAGTTTGGGAGGTAAGTCTAAATACAAAACCCCACCATTTCTCCTAAATTTTGAAATTTTCAACCATAACGTGCACAACTATTTAGTAGAATCAGGGGCATCAGTCAATGTTATGCCACTTTCAATCTGAAAGAAGATAAATGGACAACCTAAACCATCTACCTGGCAGGTTATCCAGTTAGGCAGAACAGCTGTGAAGGTAATTGTGGAAATGGAGGATGTTCTGATTCGATTATCTTCAAATGAAAAGGTATGTCAGTTCATCGATATTGTAGTAGCAGACATACCTAAGGCTTATGGACTTGTTTTGAGTCGAGATTGGCCAGCAAAGCTAAATGGATATTTTGCATCATATTGGTCACATCTGTGGTTTCCTTATAAGGGAAGTCCCAATCAAATAAAAGTATTAAGAGAGCCCCACATGAAACACAATGTTACTCAGTTGGAGGGTAAGAATGAACCAGTGAATTCTGTATTGGGAAATTATCTAATTGAGCTAGAACTGGGAAACTACCAAGCGAAAGAAGCTAGTGATACACCAGACACCCAGCCCGATCTCCTTTGATTTTCACGGGTTGATGAGACTGATTGTAAAATAGTAGATGTATTTTTTGATAATGGATAGGCCTTTTTGAATTTGTAGTCAAGCCTAGCCCCTCAACTTACAAGCTACCAGATTTAAAGGGGTGGGCAGAGAACTGACCAGTTAGTGGTTAGTTCTCAAACTTTATTTTCTTGGTTTCTATTTCTTGATTATCTTGCACATAAATAAACTGATTTGGTTGTTTATTTTTTATTTATTTTATTTCTGTTTGTTTTAGTTAAATTTTGATTGATTTCAATAAAAGAAGCAAACTTTTGGTTGCATGGAGAGCATCAGAATTCTAGTTAACAAAAATCCTTGATTATAAGACTGTGTATTATTGATTTATTTGAAATAATTCTTCTAGTTTAGTAGTTTTCCTAAAGGGCTATTAACACATTGAAGTTTTACTTATTCCTTGTAAAATAACTCGGGATCAAAATGCCTGGAATACTATTTCGAGGCTCCATCCATCTCACATTTAAAAATGTCTGAGGGGGTGATAGCAAGGACCCATGGAAAGAAAGTAGGGTAAACAGTATATTATATATAAATTATCGCATGCCAAGAATTGAAAGCCAAAAGGAAAATAAGAGTCAAAATATCTCCTAAGAAAGCAATATGTATCAAAACAAAGTACTGAACCATATGAGTACAAAATTGCCAAGGTTCTTCTCCATCAGTGAGCTGAAAATCAATACATCTCTCACACAAAAGGACACTATGGATAGAGGAGCCTGAATACAAAATTCAAAAAGAAAGGCATGCAGGAGGACTCAAAAAGGACAAAAAAGTCCAGAAGCACCAAAGTGCAAAATGGCATGGGAATGAGGAACAAATGAATATTTATGTTTACCATATGTTATAATCTTGTGGTGTCCAAGATGGGAGATACCTAAAGACAAAGATAAAAAATGAAACTCATATTCTTGGCCTCAAAAGAGTTATCTTGACTTTGAAATCTTGGTTTCCATTTTCCTAAATTGGACTATCATCAATGATTAAAAGTACATACATTTGCCATTTGGGAAATCAAACATCTAGAAGAATTCAACATTTTGGTTTTATTGTCAAAATAGTATGTTGCTCAAAGAAGAAGTTGTCTAGAGATCTGTGTTCACCAGGTAGTCGCCAATTGTTGTAGCTGCAACTTTTTTCCCAATTTTTTCAAAATTTGGACCCTTTTTTTTAAATTTTATCTTGCTTGGGATTGTTTGGATTCCTGAACTCTGTTTTTCCTCTGCTACAAATTTGGATTGTTTGAAGTTGAATTGAAATTAGGTGTTTTCATGCTTTTCGGAAAACTGCTTTTTGTCTGCCAATGCTTTTGACTGTGGAGTTTAAAATTTGATTTGAAAATGATGCCCTTTTGATCTGAATGATTTCCTTCATCGCTATCAGAAGTCTATTAATGTTGAGTCAGATCTTTAGTTCTCTTTGTCATTGTTCTTTCGGAGGTGAAGTGAACTAATACTTCCATCGCCCAGCTGAAAAGCATTTCGGTTTATTTGAGAACTTAACGTTTGTTTTGATTTTCCTGATGATCACTATCGGAAGTTAGTTGAACTACGAATCGGGGCATTAGTTCTCTATGCTTCCGATGGATAGTTTTACCTTCACCGATTCATTCAAACCTTTTGTTTTGCAATGATATATTTTGTTTTCACTATCAGAAGTCTTTTGAACAGTGAATTGGGGCCGTAGTTCTCTACACAGCCGCCGTTGCAGAAGCCAAGGCATGAACGTCCTGATGGAAAATCATGTTTTTCGTCGATTGGTTTTTATCTCCTTTGTTTATTTTTCAAAAAACTTTTACTTTTGACTTTTGATGTTTTTGTTTTATCATAGTTGAAATTATAGTCTCAAGCGATGCCACCACTTTAGAGGCCTTGTTGTTTGTCTCACCGACACTGTGGAGATGCTTCGTTCTAAACTCGTCAATCCGTAGTCCTTAGTTCTTCTGATTGTCGATGTTTTCATCTGATTGCAGAAGTCGTATCTTGTTTGTTTCCCACTGTTGAGGTGGCTTAGTGAACTATCATGCCGATACACAGTAGTTAAAGATTCTGATCGCCGATGGTTTCATGATTACCGGGACCCGTAGTTGGTTTGGCATTCGTCATTGCGGCTCTCTAGTAAAGTATCTCACCGATGATTAGTGGTTCTGACCTCTGACCTTTATCTTTAGAGTTGCCGACTGCCAACATTTTATTTTTTTGTGAAACCCTTAGTCTGTATGGCTTCCACTGTTACGGCAGCTTAGTGAATTGATCGTCCGACATACAGTTGTTGCATTCGCCGATGAAGAGTTTGTCTGCCCGATGCTTAGTAGTTCTGCTTGTCGAGAAGGTTTTCCCCCTTTTTTTGTGCTTTGACTTTATTGGATGTTGGTGAAGTTTTTTCGTGGGTTTTGTTCAAGTGTAAGTTTCTCCAAGATGAAGAGCACAAGTTAGGGTTCATATTTGGCAGTTACATTGTTATGATTCATGCTTTCATGATTTTGAGTTAGTCCAGATGTGGCCTAGATTGAGGTAAAGAATCTTTTATTGAGCTTGTGATTTTAGTTTGGAAAATGTATTTAGTGGATTTCAAGACACAAACTCGCAGGATTTCTTTGTTTTGTCATTTTTTCATGCATTAACACTATATATAGTTTCTTTTACAGAATGCATACGGAGAAGGTAAATGGACTGATACAGTTTTTTTGTTATTCATGACAAGGTGATTGCTGCTATAGAGAAGATATGTCTAGAAGGCAAAGCAGAAGAAAGGAGGCAGCAAGGAAGAAAGAGAAAGAAAATGAAGAAGCAGAAAGGAAAAAAGAGAAGAAGAAAGTAAGGGTCTGAGATCTCAACAGACCGATAGCAGCAGAGGCCCAAGATTGGGAAAAGTTCATCAGCAACCAAGCTAGTCTCTCTTTATAAAAGTGCTATTAAATTCTAATTTAATGTATTGTACAACACTCACTAAAAGACAAATTTGTGAGATTAAACGGTTGGGGGGGAGCCCAAAGGTCACAGGGGGAGCCCAAAGGTCACAAGGGGCAACCCAAAGGTTTTGCTATTTTGTATAAATATAGGAGAGTTAGATGTAATTAAGGACATTTTTCCCAGATAGATTTGTGATATTATGTTGTAAGAAGAACTATTTCCTTTTGTAATAAGAATTACAAGTTTCCTGTTGGAGAAAGCTTGGTGGAAGATTTCAAATGTTGTGCTATGGATTTGTGGAATGTGAACTATTTCATTTTCAGATGTTGTCCATTAACTATGAGATCGTTCTAACTCTTTGAACCTATGTTCTTGTTATGAATGCACTCTAGTTTATTCTATGAAATTTCCACTATGAGTAATGAAGGATTTTCATGAACAATGAGCTATCTTGTTGTTCATATATCTATTAATGTTCATGTGTTTTGAACTAAGTAACAACTATCTGTGATTTTTCTTAATGCATGTGCAGAAATACATTACTCATTGATAAATGATAATCTTGCTCGCTAGGGATAGGTTAGATAGTTAGTTTTAGTTTCTTTTTCTGTGTGATTTAGATGCGAGAGATTTAAGACAAGAGGTAAGAACCTTCGCATCACATTATGACCACTCCTTGTATTCTCTATCAATCTGGATTTTTAGATAGGCACTTGCATATCATACTTAAAGACAAAAAACTAAAAATATACACGGTGGACCGGGCTGTAATCAGCAAAACCTTTAAATTTGTTACTTGACCTGCAGTAACTGGATCGTAAACCAAATATATTCCCCATACCAAACAGTAATAGGCTAGTTGGGAATGTTTACCTGGGAGAATCCCTAACTGTTGTTACCTGCGAATTTCCAGGCATCAACACCTTTGTATAAGGATAGTTTCCTCTTCCTGATGCCACTTTCTAGTGTGCAAGAGACTTCGACTCCCTTTAAAAGGAAAAAATATAAGTTTTGAGAGATTTCTAGAAGAAATCCCTCATGGAGGATTATCCTAACCAACTAGACTTGGTGGCAGTCAAGTGCCTAATCCATAGGGATGATCCCTCAAATTGCTCAAAGTAATCCTTAACCCATTTGACCCCCTTTGGGATATAAATATAATCTTACCTTCATGGTTTAAGGGGGATAAAGAAAGCACCTTTATGTAAATGAGATTCTTCTAGAATTGAGAGGAAAAGAGGCTAGAGTTTGAGGTAAAATACTTATGGAGATATGCACAACACTGAGGTTCTTTGGTTGTAATATTTCCTTCATTCTATTAATGAAATATGTTTTCCTTTCCCATAAACATATCGTAATTCATTGTTTCTTATATTTCTCTTCGGTCATTGATATAGTTATGTTAGATTATCTTGTATGTTTCCTTGTTTTATTGTTTAATATTGTTATATTTTTATCATTCAAGCTAGCATTATGATCTTATGATATTTAGCTAAGAGAATAACATGCACAACAATAAAACACAAGAGACAAGAGACACAAAAAAATTTCCTCGGGGAAACCGTAAAGGAGAAAACCCCACAACTTCATCAGAGATAGAATGAGCACCAATGGTAGTAGTTAAACCCGAAAATAGAAAAGATGATCTCCATAACTTGTTCTCTCTCTCACACTGAGAGAGCCTCTCCTCTCTCACTCATGCGCCCCAATGAGTGAGTGTGTGTGTGATAAATAGAGAGGCTTACTCTCTATTTATATTCTTTCGTTCACTTGAAACCCACTCCAACATGTTGGCCTCACTTAACAATTACTTACTAGAGCCGACATCTCTAGGAGTGTCTAATAACCCTAGTGCCCCAGAACTTGTGGGGACTTTGCCTCCTCCAACCAACAAGGAGGGTTATCCTTAACACAACGGTGAGGACTATTTATTTGACTTACAATGAATCACATAGGGTCAACTTCTCTAGGATATTCTAATAACCCTAGGGCCCCACAACTGCATGGACTTTAACCCTTAACAAATAGGAGGGTTACCCACAATGACTTGACATGACTTGTTCACATTATAGAAACTCCTAATCGAAACATTGGGGCATGACATGACTAAATTACATTACAAACACATCCCGAAATAAACATAGGGGTATAATACATAAGATATACAAATGAATACATTCCAAAGTTACAATTACATCAAAAAATATGATTTGTGCAAGTTCTTCAATGTTAACTAAGCTAAATATTTCCATCTAGCAGGAACAACCTTCAAAAATAGGTAAGGATTCATTCTGATTAAGTAATCCTACTAGATCTAGGGAAAATTTTTCATGTTTGTTTCCATTTTTTTCTATATCTATACCATATAGATTAAGGAAATGGTTTTTATCCCACATTGACCGCATATTTCCAGTAACAAAATTGGCAACTCCGCTAGGGAGAAGATCTATGCATCTTAGTCTTTGGTTTTGATTTTTTTTACTGCAAAATATCAGTTTTCCTTTTGTTCTCCAAAGGGTTTGAAATTCACTTTCTTTCAGTTATATTTCGCCTCTCAAGGTCAGTATTTGATCCCAGAAAATTTCAATTTATTCAATATTTGTTGAATTTGAGAGTGTTTATTATTTTTTGGATCCTTATCTGCGTGGACACACCTGGGTTGTTTCCATTAAGAGTCATTTTTTCTTTGACACTTTCCACTTTTATTAACATGGCATCATCGGTGCTTAATGAAAAAATACAAGTGGCATCACCGATGCCTTTTCACAATGGACAAGGAGCGTCGCCGTCAACCAAGGGAGGATGCACCAGTATCAACCTACAACCTGTTTCAAGGTAGGTGCTCAAGGAATATTCTTCAGTCTTTAGAGTTTTGTCTTTTGAATTGAATTTATGGGAATGCTGCACTTTGTGCTATGAAGTCTGCATTTTTGGATTGAATCTGAATCAATTTTCAATTTAATTTTGTAGGTTAGATCTTGATAAAAAATTCAAGAGTTTGGTGATTTTTTATTATGAAGTTTTAGTTTTGGGTGTCATAGTATTTTTAAATATCTCTCATAAATACATATATTCATATATATAAAAAATAGTTTCTATATGTTTTGATAAGGAGAATCTTTTAGGCATCATTTTTTATTTCCATTACAAAAATATAAAAACAAAAAGAAGGTCTATATTTATTTCTTTTAGTTTCAATTAGTATTTGATTTAGAAAGAAAATCACTAGTTTTCTCTTTTTTATTTTTTAAATTGTAAGAGTGAATCACTAGATAGAATTTTCTTTTTTTTGGAGCTCGTATTTCAGTGAAGTACAAAAGGTTTTGATTTTTTGGATTTTCATATAGATTTTTGAAGGATTTGATTGTGTGAATGGGAAAATTTCTCTTACTCCCCTCCTAAAATGGGGCATACTTTCAATGGAAAATAAAAGATTTGCATTTCATATTTGCATGATTTTGAGTCAAGTCTTTACATTTCATTGTCCACCTAATTGCAACAAGATAAAATCGGCCGTTAGCTATGGTAAAATTTTATCAATATTGTGACTTAGGTAAGAGACATGTTCCGATGTCATTAAACGCAGGAGCTATCAATTTTTGCATGCACTTCATCCCATGGGATGTGTGGTTCTTATGCGTACTCATTGGTATATCAAAAGGTATTTCACGTACTTTTATGGTATACAAAAATATTCTCTCATGTACTCAAATGTATATCGGAAGACCCCTTTCAAATTATTGTGAATTAGACAACACTACTATGGATTTAAGCTCCGATGTACCTTGCATATATATAGAGAGACACCATTAGGATCCTGAGACCATCTTAGTAAACTATCTGTCATATTTTCGAATAAATACAATGAGAACAACACTTGAGGAGCTACTACACACATACTATCTAGGTATTCAGGTATACATGGAAGTTTATGATCCCAATGCTACTTGTCATGTATCAATATTGGACCTTAGAGTATATCACAACCTATGATGACTTGAAACTCCTGTGAGGATCTAGAATATTTATCCCACCCACCATAGGTTTGATCATTTCCTATTTTTAGAGTAATAGTCCATCCCAGTACCATAGTCTTAGGCCTTAGACTCATTCATTTTCTTCTATGCAATGTTTTCTATGGTTTAGACTTAGGGAAATTATCATTTATGATAGTTGAAGTGCTCCTGGTTGATCATTCTACATAGTTCAAGTTCTCTAGGTTGATCATTTTGACAACCTAGGAACCCACATTGATGACAATCAACCAACATACACTCCCCTTCCCCAATTTCAAGGATTTGGTCCAACTTGAGGCGCTAGTGCTTGGCTTAGGTAGTTTTTGGATTGTTTTGGGAATTTATTGCTCACCTAGAGCCACTCCCATTCACCCATGTGCTAAAACACTCCTATAATACCTTCAATGATGTTCCAACATTCCTTTCCCATGTTCACACATGCATTTGTGACCGTTTGGGATGATTATGAGGCTCATTGGTCTACTTAAGGGGGTTTGAGGGTCAAATCTTGAGATGACACTTGTATGCATTCACATGGCCTCCAAGTCCTCACAATTTTTCCATATTGTACTATATATAACTTCTAGACATAGTTACATGTTGGAAAGTCATAGTAATATCGATTATTGACTTCATGTGTGTATGTAAATTTCAGTCTTTCAGTTATTTTGTGCATGTTTTGTGAACCATATCGAATTGTGAGAGTTTATTTGGATCCTAGATCCATTTGTGATTCAATTCTCACATGGTATCGGATCTATTTAGAGCTTCAAATCCATTTTTTTTTGTTAGAGGGATTCTCCATATAGATTCGTGAGTTTTCATTACAAGTACATTCAACAATTTGTCAGCAAGAGTGTAAGAAGAGATGGAGCATACCCATGTATTGTTAACACCATTCAATTAATTTGAGTGGAATGCCAAAATGGTGATCCAGTTGAGGTAAAACCAAACTATGTAGTTGAGAAATCAAATATTTTCAATAGACTTGATGAAGCATTTGGAATGCTTTGTCTCAGCATTTCAAGAGACTTTCTCTTCCATGTTGACAGTCTAGCTACCCCCAACAAAGTATGCCTGAGGCTTGAAGATTTGTTGGGAACACTGATGATATGAGAGTTCATCATCTCAAAAATGAGCTCATCTCCTTGATCCCAATGCATTATGAGATAATCCAATATTTTTTCACCAAATTCAAGTCATTGGTGCTTGAGCTCAATAAGTGTGGCATAGAGAATAAGGAAGAGAAACTCATACTATCCATTCTTTCAAAGGTAGGGCATGAGTACTCTATTTTTTTAAGAACATTTCACTCAAGCAATCTCATAGCTTGAAACCAACGAATTCCATCCCTAGCTATCTTTGTGGAATCATTAACCCAAGAGAAAGACAAGCCAATGCTGATGGGTACCATAAAATACAGTAAATATCAAGCTCTTACTGCAAGGGTTTCCAATCCATCCAAAGGCAAGAAGAAAGATAAGGATTCGAAGTAGCAAGACAGACCCAAATTTCCTGATGGGGTTCAAATCATTGCAAGGACAAGGACAAGAATAACAAGGACAAGAAGAACAAGGACAAGACCAAATGCATCTACTGCCACAAGGGATGGAATCCAGAGAAATGGAGAAGACCAAATGCACCTACTGCAAAACCCTATAGACATGATGATGCAACTATTGGAGAAGAACAACATCCCAGTCCTAGAGGGCGCAAGGAAGAAGGATGGAGGTTTAGGCTCGAACAACAAAGAGAAGTGCCATGCATTAGTTGCTGGTTATTCATATTCTTTATCCTTGATCATTGATTTGGGATCATCAAGGCACATGGCCTCTATCAAATATTTCTTCACATCCATTTATTCAGACAATGGCCTAACATGTTTGAATGGGTGATGATTCAGATATCCAAGCCAAGGGGATTGGAAGGATCAATTTTGAAGATGAGTATTTCAATAATGTTCTATTTGTACCATACTTGGAATCGAACCTACTCTCAATGTACCAAATAAACCACACTGGTGAAGCCAATGGAGTAACATTTACTCCAAACACAGTGTATATAGGTGAAATATCTACCAACATTTGGGTTTTCTTATCATCAAGCAAGGATCTACAAATTCTCTCATTTCCTTCCCTACTCCAGAAGGAAATCACTTTTGTATCATGCCAATGAAACCAACAAGGTGTGGCATGAGAGGTTCAATCATATGAACTACACGTACCTCTAGGCATTGAGAAAAAAAGGCATGGTGGAAGGGCTTCCTCCCATCAAGACCTCCAATGGACCATGCATTGGTTGTGTGGTGGGAAAATATCCAGAGCGCAACTATGATAAAGGGAAAGCAATGAGAGATACTCAAGTGCTTAGATTACTGCATTTAGATCTTATTGGGAATATTCCCGCACCCTCTTATAGAGGATCAAGGTATGTGTTGACCTTCATATATTATTTCTCAAGGTTTTGTTGGGTTTACTTTCTCAAACTCAAATCTAAAGTCTTTGAGACTCTTAAGGTTTGGAAAGCCCTGGTTGAGAATCAATGTGGGAACAAGATCAAAGTAATTCAGGATTATAATGGTAAAGAGTATGTGAACAAGAGTTTGCATCACCTCTATGAAAAAAGTGGTATCCAAAAGCAATATTTGGTCCCCTACACACCACAGCAAAATGGTGTGGGAGAGAGGAAAAACAGGGCGCTCAAGGAGATGACAACTTGTATGATTGAAGCCAAGGATTTGAGTCCTAATATATGCAATGAATCCATTAAATGTGATTCATACATTCACAATAGGGCTCTTCACAAATAAGTAGATGGAAAAACACCATATGAGTATTGGTTTGGTCACAAGACAAATATTTCACATTTCAGGATTTTTGGCTCAAGGGCTTGGGATAGAATTCCTCCAAAAAAGTGAAAATATTTGCAGCCACAAATAAAGGAGTGAATAATGGTGGGATATTCTAAATATAAAAGGGATACAAGCTCTTTGATCCCTCAACTTAAAATAATTTCATAGAAATAAGTGTGCAATTCAAATAAGAAGTCATTCCATATCTTGAACTATCACTGGGGGAATCCTCATCTCCTCCACAACAAGATGAGGTAAGTGATGGATATTTTTATGATATATATAATTTTGATATGGATGAATATGATTATTATGGTCATAAATAAACCATTCTACCCAAATGGGATGAGAAAACCATAAAAGCTGTTGGGAATTTAGTTGGAAATCCACTAGATCCTAGGAAAACCAGATCACAATTTGACTCTGATTCCTTTGCAAGTGAATTTGTTCTTGCTGAGAAATGATTCATGATGTTTGGATATTATCCTAAAACATATAATGAAGCATCACTTGATCCAATATGGAAAAAAACCATGAAAGATGAGTTCATCTCTCTACAAGAAAATGAGACTTGGGAATTGGTTCCCTTGCCCTCCAAAAGGAAGCTAGTGCAATGCAAATAGGTTTATAGGACCAAATTTGATTCTGATGGCTCTCATATAGAGTATAAGGATAATTTTGTTTCCAAAGGCTTCTTTGAGGTCCAAGGAGTGGACTATATATATATATCTTCACTGGTTGTAAAGATGGACTCTATCACGCTAGTTTTATCCATTGCTGCAAGAAAGCGCTGGGAGGTTCACCACATGGATGTCAAAGGTGCATTTATCCATGGTGATATACAGGAATTTATATATATGCATAAAAATTAAGGTTTCCAATAGGATCCTTCTCTTGTATGCAGGTTAAATAAGTATCTCTATGGCCTTAAGCAATCCCCAAGGGCTTGGTATGTCAAGATGGACAATTTTCTGCTATCACTTGGATTTAAAAGATGCAAATATAACCCTAATGTTTATTTTCAGTGTGTTGGTGATGTATTGCAGGTGATTTTACTATATTTTAATGATCTTTTGATTACATGTAGCTGAATCAAATAAATTGGGTCAATCAAAGCCTCATTGCATAGTGAATTTTCAATGACTGATCTTCGATTGTTGAAGCAATTTCTTGGTTTGGAATTAAGCAATATGAAAGAGAAATAAAGGTCAGCCAAAAAAATTATGCTTCATACCTATTAATGAATTTCAGTATGGCTGAATTTAAGGCATCCAAGTGCCCATTCCTTTCTAGTATCAAACTACGTGAAGTTGGTGACACTCCATTGGTCGATAGCTCGTTGTATAGACATCTAGTTAGGAGTTTGTTGTATCTTACTAATTCTTGACCTGATTTAGCATATGAAGTAGGTGTTGTAGCTATATATATGTAGAATCCTAATGAGAACCATTAGAAGGTATCTAGTAGGATCCTTCACTATGCGTAAGGAAGCCGACACTTCGGGGTGCACTATGTTGCTAGTTCTCCACTAGAGCTAGTGGGATTTTATGATTCTAATTGGGATGGTGATCCCAATGAAATGAAGTACACTTCAGGTTATGTATTCATTCTAGCACAAGGTCCCATATACTATTCAAAAAACAAACATCACACCTGTTAACCCAAAAATTCCCTCACTCAGCTCTACATGGTCTACACCACCCAAGGACACCCATGCATGACCCTCATTTGACCCCATTTGACCCCCGCACCTTGAAGAAGGCTTAAAAACATGAAAAGGGGCTTAAAAACCCCTAAAAAGAGACTAAATAGCTCTCTTGGGGGCTAAAGCCTCCAAAAAGGGGATAAAACCCCTCAAATGAGCCTAAAACCCTAAAAGGAGCTAAAATTTGAGTGAAAGGGGCTAAAGGCCTGACCAGGGCCTTAGAACCCTAAAAAAACTATAAATAGAGGGGTGGGGGTCACTCTCAAAACATTCCTCCCTTGCATACTGTTATGCTGCCCGAGTGGATGCCTTGAGACCATTTTCCTCTCAATCCACCCACACTCCCTCTCTTCCATCTTCCCTTTGATTCGTAGCTCCCCCATTGCCAAGAGAGGTGCTTCTCCAAGCTAGGGCATGGTGGCCCATTTCCACCAAAAGAAGGTATAGTTCTTGTTTTGTTTTGTTTATTTGAGTTATCCTAACATCTATTTTCTTATAGGTTTATGGCCTAACATGTTCTTCCAGGTCTCCATTGTTGTATGCAGGGTCTTAGAGGTCGTTAACCCATAACCTTGTGTGCAGGGGGGTTTCATTTTTCTTTGATTTCTGTTATGTATTTCAGTTCTATTTATTTTTATTTGCATCCACTACCAAGAAACTATCCTTCCATCCTATAGATGGAAGGTAGCCATTCCTACCCTATAGCAATGGAGAAACTCGTGCTACAGAACTAGCGACCATACCAGGTCTATCCCACAAGATCCCTGGGTTTTATTTTTGCAGTTTAGTTTTTTTTGCCCTAGTTTAATTTTCTGTTAAAATGTAGCTTAGATTCCTATTTATCTACATTTCTAGTTGCTGCTAAGCCTCCTCAAGGAAAATGTGAGTCCATTTGGCCATAGTACAAGTTATTGTCGGCTGGATCTGACTCGGGGTCAAAACAAAATTCAGTTTCTGGAGCAGGTCGCTCTTATTGGGCCTAGAGAGGGGACTAGGTCACTCATTTTGGCCTCACAGGTGCGACCAAGTCACCTATTTAACCTCAAAAGGTGCGGCCCCCTTCCAGAAGTCAGCCTGCTTCTGTCTACAAATTTTGAGTGACCCCCTTGCTTATTTCTGGAAACATTTGGTGACCTGCTCACCACATTTCACCCGAAAAATGCGATCTATCACTCAGAGTTTGATTTTTTAAAAGTTAAGGAATGTCAGTGCAGCCCATCCACCTCTATCCATCCAAACTATTTTTATTTTTGTTTATGTCCCTTTCATTTACAGTACAAAGCTTGTGTAAATCAAAGTGTAAATCAATGCTTAATAGGTTAATGAACATAGCTTGATTTAAATTTACTTAAAATCAACATCTTTCCTAACCCTTCTTCCTCTACCCAGTTGTCACCCTTTGGGGTATTTTGGGATAAGACAAAGGGTGAAGCTCGTATAGTAATAGGAACTTTACTTAATATTTTTCGAAGCCACTAAAAACAGGTGACTTGGAAGGTAGAGGGGGTAGAGAAGGAGGGATTCTCACGGTGCTCAACGTCCTCCATCTTTACCAACCTTGCATCCAGAGGGTGACCTATGGATCTACGAATGGGATTAGCCCCATTGTGTTGAAATCCCAGCACCCTCTCTTGGTTGAAGAGAAATATAGGTGCAAGATAGTCACTTAGTCAGGCTATCATAGTTCAGGATTACAAATGGTACATTTCTAAAAATTTCTGATTACTATTTACTGCTTTTCATTCACAAAGTTATGAACTCTATGGAATATTCATAAACCATTTAAGTAGCCACCAAATATAATAGAAAAACAAAATACATACACACCATACCATATAAATCAACCCAACTCAGTTCATGACATTGAGTGAGCCAGTAAAATTTACAATTTACACTAAGTTAAACATCTACAGTCTTTGAGGACATAAGTCCTTGACTACCTTAACCATGGTAAGTACTTGGTCTCATCCCAAAAACTCATTGTCAGGAGTACCATGGGAACCCCAAAGTAGCTGGCCTCTGAGAGGAATGGCCAAGCGAAACGGGCAATGACCCCCATCGATTGAGTAGCACTCCCGTGAGGAAAAATCCAAGTGTTGTCTTCTGGCAGTCTTGGTGGCCAAGTGACCACCTACAGCCAATAGGAATCCATTAAAATTGGGGTCCAAAAATCATTACCACCATTTTTACATACAAATTGGACACAATTGATCCCTCACGCTCTTCCTGACGCCTAAGATGTGAACCACCATAGTTCAGGTCATTAAACTGACATCATCAAGACCATTCTCGACGACCTTCCACACCATCATAAGGCCACACAGCCTCTGATTCAAATTCAGACCCGTATCAATCTAAACCAGATCTGCACACTACACCATCGAGCCCCATGGCTGGTGTGAATCGGGACCATTTTTCAGCATAGAAATTGTTAGTGGACCAATGTCCACACCACAAACTATCACCAACCACCCTATAGGTGGCCCCAACACGGTTATGCAAACCATCATAATCCAACTACCACCACCCATATTGACTAGTCAAGTTGTCCCACCTATAACACATGGGGGCAGTGGCCCTTCCACCTACACTGCCCCTCCTATCTTACATGGGGGTAGTGGCCCTTCCACTTACATTGCCCCTCCTATCTTACATGGGGATATTTTCCCTTCCACCCACACTATCCCTCCCACCACACTTGGGGGCATTGGTCCATCCACAATGGTGCCATAAGTACCCCCAATAATGCAGGTGCATTATGTAGCTGCAAACCCCACCAGCGTGGCTACCCCATCTCACATCAACCTAGGGTCAAACCTCCCTTTCATGGCACGTCTCAACTTGCCTAATTTGGCTCGGTTAACAAATGACCCTTTCCGCCATCAAATGTTTTTGCCTCCCATGACAACTAAACTTCCCTCAGACATTCCCAAGTTTGAAGGGAAGGTAGGGTAGTGACCCCAATACCACATCATGAAGTTTCATCTATGGTGCTCCTCAAATAGCATCGTATATGATTCAATGAAGCTAATACTATTCCAACTCACCCTCATAAGTGTTGCAGCCAAGTACCGGGATTTCAACTCCCTGGCTTTCATGTTCCTGCAATATTTCCAACTCCCCGTCAGATATGACGAAGGGGTGGAGATCTTGTTATCTTGCCACCAGAATACTGTGACCCACATAATTGACCACATCCGTGAGTGGCGATGACGTTGTAGTTTGTGTAAGATCCAACTTGATGATAGGATATTCCTAGATTGGTACCTTAAAAACTTGCTCCCACCTATAGCAAAGGAGATCGCATCCGAACGTCCTCAATCTGAAGAGGAGGCCATCTTGAAATCCCAATAGTTTGATCTAATCTATGCGTAGTCTAGATATCTTTACATCATCATTCCAAACACTCCCTGTGCAGGCACCTCCTACCGAGATGCACCGAGGGCATCCCATGCTGTAGATGGCATCATAGGTGCTGTCTCTCACCAACCACAGCACCATCCAACACCACCTACAGTACCACCACAACCAAGCAACACTACTAGTGTTTCCTACAAAAAACAAACTTTGGACTATGCAAGAATGATGTCCCAGTCTGGAGCCACAACTTCTTACGTACAACCTGTGCCACCGCAATAGGCTCAGGCCTTGGCTTGGCCAACATAGCAATACGCGGGACAAATTCCCACATTTGTGGCACCAACACCCACCCAAATCTACTATGTACCACCGGTGCAAGTTTTTCAAGCCCCCACCCCTACTCCACCTGCTCTATTGGGACAAGTGTTTGCACAACAAAATCGTCCCAACCAGCCAGCCCCCAATAACTATCTAGGGAAAGCCAAAAATAATCGACCCTAGATCCAAGGAAATAATAAACCACAGGGAGGCGGTCAACAACCAAATCCTCCCAACAATGTCACAGAAAATTGGACAGCCCAAAATCCTCAACGACCAAATGCACCAAGATGCAACGCTCCATTGTAGACAAACCAACCGTGCACACTATGTGAGGTCTACGAGCACTACACATTCGAGTGTCCCTTCATGGGTCGCACTAAACAGGCCATTAGAAATGAGGTTCAACATGCCACCAATACAATAGACCAAGCCCAACCCAACCCAGCACCATAAGGACCTCCTTCTATGGTGCTCCAAAACCCACTACCAGTCCACGGATTGGTGGTAACCACACCCCCTCCCCAACCCAATCCCAACGCTCCCGAGGCATCTCCTATGGAAGAAACAGGTGTCCACCACCTGCTAGCTATGACAACTGAAGAGGTCAATCTACAAACCAGATGAAATTAGTATGGAACCAATACTGATCCCATTGACACATTAGCGACATCAACGTCTAAAACAACCAATGCACCTCTTTAGTTACCCCCTTTCTCCACCCCCCCATATTCCAGGTTGCCAACTACACCATGGCTAAAGTTTCTATCAGGTACAACATAGTGGATGATTTGTCCCAAACACCTATGACCATGTCCGCTCTTGAGGTACTCAAAACTTGCCCAATGCAACAGAAAGCCTTACTAGCTTCCCTTGGGGCCGTAGACCCCTCTGACTCCAAGTTGATCACATTCGACATAGAGAATGGAGAACCATGAATTCCATCAACCATTGGCTTTCAAATATCGGTGTCTATCCAGAATTTGGTTGTGAATTTGTGCATAGTAGATGAGGGGGCATCCATGAGCTTTATGTCTACCCTAGTCTAGCAGAAACTTGGATCCCCAATTCTGTAACCATCCTCCACAACTCTGCAAGCTTATGATGACCATCCCACTAAAGCCCAAGGAATCCTCCCCCATGTCCCCATCACATTAGTAGGAAAGATAGTTTTGGTTGACATAGAGGTTGTCAATGCTCAATTGGACTATAACCTTCTCCTCGAAAGAAGTTATATGTACACCATGAGAGCTGTCACATCAACTATCTTCCGTCTCATGATGTTCCCCCACGAAGGGAAAATCATGATGATTGACCAACTAACTTATCATGCTTCGCAAGGGCTAACAGCACCTTCCAACAGTATCCCTATGATCAACACCATTGATCCGCAAGGGATGACCACACACACCAATGTAATCCTTGTGGCGAACACCATGGTTGACAACATACCAGGCTCCCCATTGTTGAATGTGGGCCCTGGGTTGTTTTCTGATAACACCATGATGGCTCCTTTCCCCTTAGTGTCACCACCACCGACACCAAACAAGACTGTGGAATTGTGCATGCTCTCATATAGCATCGTTGCACCCAAACAACAACTGCAACCACAGCCCCAACCGCAACCACAACACCATCTGCAGCCGCAACATTAGTAGCAGCCACAACATCATCCACAGCCATAGCATTACACACAGCCAAAACCACAACCTCATCCCCACATACAACAATCAGGGAGTTATCTGGGCTCTTCTCTAGTCCATACAATTCCCTTCCTCTTTCCCCCACCCAGTGTCATGAGCAAGCCAGTAATGGCCACCCTAAACCTACCCAACTTTACATTAGGAATTCCCGCGTGGTATTTGTTATAGAGAGAAATTCCTATGGCTTGGGGTACCACAACAGACAGCTTGACTCCAAAAATCAATCCTTCCCAATATGCAATAGAAATCAAATATCTAACACTAAAGGATCAGAGCTCATACCTTATTTCGAACGGTTGAATTAGATCCCTGTTGAGCTTTCCAACTTCAGCTTGAATTGATGAATCACTTCCTCAACAACAAGTAAACAAAACAATCATACTATATGTATCGGTGTTAGATCTATTCTAGCATATATAATCAACAACATACAAGCATTTGAAATCATCCATGGATAAAATATTCATTCAAACATACATTATTATACGAATATATTTCTATTAATATAAAATCAAATATTACAATGGATACAACCTCTGTCAACATGTCTGCGAATCGGAGAAAATGAATCCCCACTTGGGCCTCCACCACCTCAATCCTCCATCTCTCGATAGCAAGCTCACAAGCAAAAGGCAAGCTTGGGAAGAACACAAAAGTGCTCCAAGAGACAAAGGGATGTAGACTCAAGCACAAGTTTCGGCAACAATGGACTATAGTTTCTTTGCTCTCAATTCTCTTATGCCTTCAATGTATCCAAAGAGTTCCTTATATAGCTTTTCAAAGGGGTAATGAAAGGTCGAATCTGAGTGATCTCAAGGCATATGGAAGGCCAGGAGACAAGTGAGTCAGATCCATGTCAAGGAAAACTCCAAAAGGATTTGGATTTTGTACACATCCTGATGTACGTAGTTTTAGGAGTCAAACCCAGGTATATACGCGATAAGGGGTTTAAAAATCGCGTGTATCAATTTTCACATGTTTATAGGGATGGTCTAGGGAACATCAAAGGACAAAAAATGGTCCAATGAGTCTAAGGAGTCTGTAGATGGATAGGGGAATTCCATACAAGTGTGATTCACCTAGTGTGGTAAAATCAACTATAACAGATGCCCCCTAATGTGTGAGGTCAGAGGGGTCATACGATGGCCGAAATACATTATAATTCCATCCCAGAAGTGGAGTGATGAAGGATCCCAAATGGAATACTAGCCACCCAATCAGCATAGTACAATCATACAACTCTGCACATAACTGCAAATACATGTAGTAGTCCCGGATACATAAGAGTACAATGGCCATGAATAGGCATGATACAAAATATCACATAAGTGGTCATCGCCACGTACAATTTGGATAGATCAGAATCTGCATGATGAATATATACAAAGGATCATGATCTCCATAATGGCTGAAGAGATACAATAAATCAAAGTCTCCATATTAGCTAGAAATGTCTAACATATACTAGAATCAAGTCACGAGAGCTGAAATCTCATGAACACTGGCACGATCAAGGAGGTAGCATATAAGAGATGTCACCAATCTGGAAGGTCTTCTACATGAACTGCTATGACTACAAGTCCTACTATGTGAATATAGGTGTCAAGGTCGAACATAGTAGTCCATCGTCTGATTACCGGTCATTGATGTATATAGTTAACAGATGTGAGATCACCCACCGATAATGATAATGGGAATCAAGGTACTAGAGTGCAAACTAACAAGTGTGAATAAATTTGTTGAGGTCTAACACTTGAGAGGATCCATCGATTAGGGGAAATTGATGTATTCCCAAAAACTGTCGATGGCAAGAGAACCTATCACTGATGACTGCAAGTCTCAAGGCACTAAAAATGACTCTAGATTCCAATCCCAGAATAAATGATATGAAGTTGATGGGTTGAAATCCACTGGAAGGAGGTCATTAAGGCATCCCCCATCATCCAACATGAGGTACTTAGCAAAGATGTATAATGTGGAAGGACTTGATCATAAGGTGTATGAACCAGTAATTGTACTAGGAATGGCCGACATGCAAAGTCAAGATGACTTAGGAATGGCTGAATCATGTTTCAAATTCCTTTGAACAAGAGCATAATGGTGAATGGTGATTGAATAAAGGCAGCATAGACTCGATATACAAAACTGGGACATCTCTACGACACAAGAGGCATCGACAGAGGCTCCATGGGGACTAGAAGCTTAACCAGTTGGTGGAGATAAACTCAGATAAAACAGTACAACTCCTAAAGTCAAACTATAAAACCAACTAATGGATGTGATATACAGTGCTCTTTTTGAAGGTGACACGACTCGACAACTACCAAAAGATAACATCTTTCCTTGTTCAGCTTTTTGGTTTTTTAATTTTTTTGGACTTTTTCAAATATTTAAAAAGCTTTAAAAAGAATAAAACTGCTTTATAGTTACAGACTAGGAGGAGACGAGTGCCATCTAGGAAAACAAACTAGTTCCAAGCAGTGGAACATACCTATGCTCAATACAAGGATACATGTGTAGGATAGAGACACTCAGGGGAAAGTCCCCTCCTTGTAAAATAGGGAATCAAGCTGCAAAGGATGTAAAAGATGGCTCTGCATGGCTAGACATGAGACAAGCTCGAGCTATATGGCTGAAACTCAAAGTTAGGGAAGCCGGTGTAAGGCTCAAGAAGGAAGGCAAAGCTCATGATAATGCAATTACAACTTGACATAAGGGAGTCATGAGGGAAATAAGCCAGCAAATGATTAAGAGGAGTATGAGGCTCTTGAGAAATGTCATGAAAATACTATACAATGGACTCCCAGACCTAAGAGAGGACTCACAGTATGGGTACCAAATGCAATGGGGAGCTAACTAGTACACCCATGTATAGGAAAGCTCTACCATACATAGTACCACTTCTAACAATAGCATGAAGGTTCTGTGATACAATGAAATGGGTTCGTACCTAAGGTTAAGATGGAATGGTCATAAGGCAATGCATAAATGCAAGCGGATGTGAAATCCTAACCTATATGCCAGTTCAGACATAATACCTATGATAGGAACGAATGGGTCAAAACCTCGGAGAGAGTCTACAAAAATTGGACCCTACATGACAATCATATTAGTCCAAAACAACCCAAAATAGTCAATAAAGAATCCAAACTATAGGGAATAGGGAGGAATGATCATGACAAATGCACCCAAAGGAAACAATGCGGTGAACGATGAGACATAAAAATGAAAGTAAGGTGTAGATACAACGTTCATGTATCCATTACCACCCCCATGAGGGTGACCACTAGTGTAAAGACTAAGCGAAGGGAATAAAAATCCTCCACAAATGGAGTAGAGGATGGAACATGACCATTCCCAAATCTATGAGCATGGTAAGGGGCTGCAATGCCCCCAAGTATGGCACCAGGGTCCGCACTAGGACCAAGGATGGGTGATAGGATACCAGGAATGTCGAAAATAAAAGGACCCGAACTCAAGAGAGCATAAATATACTCAAGTAACCGCAATCCCAAAGGCCAACTAGCGCACAAAGAGCACACTCTTAAGAAAATCTATAGCCAAAATAGAAGAAAACCAAGGGGAGGATATGTGAGCTCCCGAATGCAGCAGGTATGTCTCGCCTAGGATAGGCTCGAAACTCCCATACACTACAAGCGAAGGTACATAACCAATTATAGTGGCCCTCAGCTTCAACACATAAAGCGACTGTGCTGTCCAACCTATACCTAGCCAAGATACTCACAGAATAACCTCTACAAGTACCCCCTCGATAACCTAGGTAAGGAAACTAAGGTCACCTCAATATAATCAATGCTCAAGTGGACAATCACAGGTGGGATTGACCATATGGGCAGGGTAGCAAAGCCCGAAACTCTCAAAAGAGCCCCCAGATATGAATACAATCCTGGAAATATCTCCAGTGCTACTCAGTTATGAATATGGGTCATCCCAATAAATAACCACTCACACTGCCTCGTGCTTAACTCCCTTTTAAGAGGAGGATCCTGAGAAACACTAATTATACCAAGGAATTTCACACTCTCACCTGGACAGACACATACATGTTGTTGTTTAGTGGTCTTAGACAATTTACTCATAATGAACTATTCCAAGACTCTAAAACCTAATCTTGTTGGTGTACCCTATCAAAGAAAATAGTGTAATCCATTTTAATTAAGCGTTGATTTTATTTGGCCGTAATTACTCAAAGGGAAATGGTTGTGTAACTAATGAAGTTATGAATCAGGAGTGAAGTAAATATGCACACCATAACAAACAATGCTAAGTGAAATCTTTGTCAAATGAAAAATAGGGTATGCCACTACATGAGATGCATAAATATATATTCCTTTCCGAATGCCAATGCAATCCTTCCTATATGAAATCCTAAACACAACTCTCATCCAAGAAATCCAATGCAAGTACCTCCTCAAATCCATATCTAAGATGCAACTACTTTGTATTTTTCAATATAAAAGAATGAAAAATGCAATAAAAGTCATCTAAAATTCTCAGTCTCTAAAGCAAGTATAAAACACAAGCCCAGGAAGACACTGAGACAAAAAAAATTAATGCACTAATGGAAAAACAAAAAGGATAAATGACTAAAACTACTTTCAAAGAAAAATCAATGAAAAAGTGGTCTCTGGTCACAAAAGAAGCATCCAATAGACAACATCAGACCCAAGGAAGACCCAACCACACTCACAACCCACCCAAGAACTTCCCACAACATCAAACTTAACAAAAGGGAGGATGTATGCGACTTTTTAAAGAACAGCTATGTATATATGCGACCTTTGGCCAAAACGCTACATGTATACGTGGATTTTGGCCAAAAACCTACATGTATACGCGAATTTTGGCCAAAAATCTGTGTATGTACATGACTTTTGGCCAAAACCTGCGTATACAGAGAAGACAGTGGTAAAAAGTAGGCCAAGGGTCAAACCAATAAAGGGGAGTGTCAATGGATGAACATACTATAAAATGCAACACAGAAAGAAGGAGAAACAAAGAGCAAGTCATTAATATCAAGCCCATTGTGTCCCCAAATGTTATACACTAGATTGGCACCTCTCCATCCAAGTGCCGACATTCCTCATGTTAGCACACAAAAGGACATCTATGGATTGAGGTTTGCCAAGAATACTATAGCTTGGCTTATCATGAAATACATTCTGCCTCTATCCAGCTAATTACCTTGCCATTTTTGACATGTTAGGACGTATTCACGACTATCCTTCTATACAACTTGTGAGTCATTCGCGAGTATCCTTTGTAGCAAGTCGTGAATCTATGTATTTGTGGGTTGCCCTTATATATAGTCATGAATCATTCGCGGGTTTCTCTACTGCATACCCGCGAATGTGTCTCTTAGCATTTAAACACAAAAACTCGCGTTAAGTAGAGATTAGTTAAGTTATTTAACTTAATTTCCTTAACTGCTGTAACTTCTTCAACCTTCGAAACTACCTTATTTCACCCATATAAATAGAGGTAGGAAAGGCCATGAGAAGGACTTGGAATTTATGCATTGTTATACTGGAGGAATTGGGACTCTCTTTGCCCACACTTTTCCCTAGAGGTCTTCCCCTTATGTTGCAGAGCTTGGAGGCTGAGTTATTTGGAGAAGAGAAACAGGAGAACCAGATCAAGGTTTCGTGAGGTGCCAAACTTGAAGAGAAGGTATACTTGTACTTGTTTTCAAGATTAATGAAGATGTGATGTCCTTCTTCTTCCCAAATCATTGTTCAATGTGTGATTGAATCTCTGTTTATGATCATATTATAATGTTATTCAGATCATTGTTTCATATTCATTTGATTATCATTGTCTTATATGTGGTCATAATGGTTTGGGGAAGGTATAATTTTTTTTGCAGGTCTCTTAGAGCGAGAGGAGCAAGAAGAGGATTGAAGAGAAAGATTGGACCAGCCTTCGGTTAGTCAGGTGTGGACCTTTCTCATCTCTAATTCTTGTTTATATATACTTGCTGAACATTGTGCATCTCTCTTTCAACCCCAGTACATTGATGGCCTCTTAAACCCTAGCCATAGGACACTTTCCTTTACA